>JAWWMU010000180.1:40386475-40429710 GCA_035048155.1 Cinnycerthia olivascens
CAATCTGGTAGAAAACTCATTTCCTACAGAACATCCTTCAAGTTCTGTTATGATTCCAAGTCTTCATGACATAAATAGCCCTCAAAGATGCTAGACCTCTCATTTCTTGTTTCTTGGGTATATATCTTTTATGTCTCATTCCAGTGTTTCTGCTGCATTTTGTTAACATCATCACCATTGCCAGCTGCTGGCAGTATGTTGCAATGCTTGCTTTGCAGTGTTCCCTACTGCTTTCCCAATGCCTTTCCACCTTCTTCTTGCTGTTTCACAGTTTTTTTTAGTTTTTGGTGTTTGTTTTTTTTCCTGTAGAAGGAGTAATCAGCAGTTAGAAGTACAGATTTTTGACTCAAGCACAAATAGTCACTTCATCTAATTATTGGTTCAATGAAGGCAACAAACTGCAAGACTTTTTGTAAATATGAGAGTATAATTATGCAACTTATCTTCATGTTAAAAAGAGAAAAGATGAGTCTCTTCGTCCTCTGTGCTTGCTTCCTTCCTAGGATGTCACCTAGGACTGATGATTGTGTAACTTGCCTAATGTGTTTGCAAGACTGGGTATATATCTGCTGCTTTCTGTTGCAAATGTTACAAACAACAGCAGGAGTAGCAAAGTTCATTTCCAGCTGTTTACTGTGCAGAAAGATAAAACAGCATTTATGATAAAGTCTCTGCTGGGAGATTGCAAGAACAAAGTGTCAAAATTTGCCCCACTCTGATGCCAAGTGTCATAAAAACCTTACTTCTGATGTTTTGGGCTTTCTGTTTGGTTTTTTTTAATCTTAGTTGTTCTGTTTATGCTGTATGTTGATTTGCTAAAAATGCTTGTGTAGTCAAGTGCAGTTATTTTTTGGTACAGAGCAAAGAGGCTAAATGCGACTGTGGCCATAAATACAATTTATGCTTTATTCGGAGGGTGAAGTTTTGTGAATTGGCTGTGAACCATGCTGCCTCTACCAAAATTCTGTTGGAGCAGAAGGTTTCTGAGCACCCACTTTGAGAAACAGATGCTCAGTAGCCCTGCAGCAGTGAGAAGAGACCTTGGATCCTCCTGAGGCAGGAGGGGCAGCAGTGTATATGATGGGTTTGGTACTTTGTCTACCCAGGCACTTTGCAAGTTGGGGCATAGGTGCTGTTGCTGCCAGTTGTTTTACTGGCACCCTTTAGCCTGCACCCCAGCATTCAACAGTGAGATCAGGAAAGGCCATTTGAGCTGAGAATCATCAGTGTACTTTGCAGTGCTGCTGTTGATCAGGGGTCTTTATGGGCTTTGGGTTTTGTAACCCTTTGAAGCTACTAACCCAGCTAAAAAAAGGTATTCTTTATCTGGCCCTTTGGTCATTGTGTTGGACAGCACTGGAGCAGTTCTCTATGGCAAAATGGTGTTGAGCACCTGAGAAGAGATTGAGAAAGATGATATTGAGAAAATCACCTATCCCAAATCAGCAAAAAAGTGTTTTTTCTCTTGATAGTGCTTTGTTTCTTCCTTCTGAGGTATTGCATGGGCCTGCAAAGGAAGTTTTTGCTCCTCACTTGGGCCAAGCGAGGGCAGGAGAGTAGCACTGTTTCCTCTGGCTTTCCTGCCACCAGGAAACGCTAGCAGGCAGCCCCTCCCTAAGAGTGTTTTTTAAATCTGTTTATTTTCCGGGCAAGAGGCTACCCCAGTGGCCTGTGGCGGCTCCGCCTCCTGCTCTTCTGGCCAACTTTTCCAGGGACTTGGCTGACTTCAGCTGCAGTGCCGGGTACAGGCAGCGCCAGTTTCACAGCAGGGATCAAGGCTCAGAGCAGGAGGCTGAGAGGTGATGATGGAGGTCGTGGAAATATTCTCGGGGAGACCCCAGCTGCTGCCCTGGGGAGCTGGGGTCATTGCTCTGCTTCTGACAATTGTGACTGTGTGCTCCCTGCCCTCCCTGATGGAATACTGGAGGCGATGGCGGATGATGAACCCTATCCCGGGTATCAGCCCCTGCTATCCTTTGCTGGGAAATGCCCTGCTCTTAGAGCGGAAAGGAGAAGGTAATGCCAGCTCACACTGCAGGTGTGAGGTCCCTGCACTGCCTGGGGCTTGCTGGAGGAGCCAGAGGTGGTGAGGTGCTTGTGTGGCTGAGCTGTGGCTGCCTGGGGAAGGGGAGCGGGGTATCAGAGGATGTGCTGTTGCCTTTAGGTCTCTACGGGAAATCTGCAGAGGAGGAACAGTGTGAGGAGTGGGCAGTGAAGAGGAAAGGAGAGGAACTGCATAAAGAAAGGAAAGGAGAGGAACTGTGGCATTATTACTGGTCTCAGAGTAATTGGAGGTTAAATCTGACAGCAGCTGCTGCTAGGCTCAGAACATTAAGTTGTTGGTAGGGTGGAGCATGAACGATGTGGAATGTGTTTTTGTGAGAGGGAGGAAATGCTGTTTCACAAAGTTAAACACTATGTCCTCATGATTTTTTGCTGTGATCCAAACAAAACTTGAAACAAATACCTTCCCCCAAGCAAGCGTGTGCCAGGGACTTTAGCGTGCCAAGTTGCTTTTACCCAGGCTAACTCCCAGAATCATCTGGGACTTAGATTTATGTGAAAAGAATTTGTGGAACATTTATAGTACATCTCTCAAAAGCAAATCTTTTTGTTCTTGGACTGATTATTGGGATGTTCTTTTTGCCAGATGCATGAGAGAGCACTAATGTGCTAGATGTTCCCTTTCCACTTAGTACTCATTTTTTAACAAGAATATATTTCTTAAGGAGTTTGTGGTATGAAAGTGTTGTTGAGTCTGCTGCTGGTGGCCCACACTCTGTGTATGTTTGTGATGCCTGTGTATGCCAGTTCTGCTTTGTGCACATATGTTGCTGGCTGTGCTGCTGTGTGTGCTGCGTGAAGGGAGACTAATGGGCTGCAAGTCAAGGAAATCAAGTGTGAGCACAGGACTGGACCCCAAACTGACCAGTGCTGACCCATGCTGAGACACAGTGCATCAGTTCACAACACACATGGTCATATCTTTCCTCTAGATCCAGTCCCACATCTGAGTACAAATATGAGACATCCACGATGGATGTGAGGACATGCAGATTTCCACAGTTGACTTTGGAGAGGCAGTAGGAGGATCACAGGATGTTTATATTAGCTGGACTGAGAGATGAATCTTTTTTTGTTTTCTGTTTCTTATCCTCTTTTTCTAGTCTTCTTAAAAAAATCCCAAACCAAACCAGAACATTTCTTCTATCTCCAGAAAGCAATTTGATGTGAACTCTGATGTTTTGTATAGTCTCTAATCTCATTTCTTAGCAGGAATCGCACAGCTTCCACGTTCACCCATCTTTGTTCTTTATTTATGTAAAAATGGGTCAAGTTTGTGGTTTGCAATTTTTTTCCTTAAAAATACGTCCAAAAACTTTTAAAAAGGATAAGATTCTATGGCAAAAAGGAAAGTAACTTTTCATATGATGGGGATTTTTTTTATTGGTATTGCCAGACAATTGCTGGAAAATGTGCTATTTTAATGATGGCAATGTTAAGAAAAATATTTTAAAAACAGCAAAATAATCTGACACTCTGAATTGTGTCAGATGAGTGTCAGAACTTTTTGTAAGACTATGGAAAACTGTATTTGGGCACCTATTAGGAAATTATTTTTCTATTTATATTTTTTGTTTGTTTGTTTGATTTGGGGACATTTGAATTTTCAACTCTGCAGAGGCTTGTAAAGTGTCATTTGTTGTTTAAGCTTGTTTCTGAGAGGGCAAAGAAGTGTTTAATCCTTCAATATTCTGAGAGTGGCCACCACCTCTAATATTGCAGAATGAACCTGATTGTCCTCTGTGAGGAGATAGTATCAAAGACCTTTATGAATCAAATCAAACACCATCTACTCTTCTTCCCCTGCCAACAGATTCTGCTATCTCCTGTGCTTTCTGTATAATTGACAAGACATGGACTGGGTAATTACATAATAATGTGGGAGGAGAATTTTCTGGATTGCTAATCTCACTGGCATGAAGTCCAGCTGACATCTGGGCAGCAGTGGTATCCCTCAGGTTGATCTGTGGCATAAATGATGCTGTGAGTCTGTGCCCAAAGAGATTAGGACACCTGAATTGTAAAGTCCAAAGGTGCAAAATATGCTGCTTGGTCACAGCAGCAGGTTAAAACTGCAACAAAATCAAAATTACAGGGCATGTGGTGCAAAAGAGTTCATTACAGAAGTTTTGCTTATTTTGTAAATCTCCCTTGTTGAAGCTCTACTCTGATTTTCCATTCCAGATTTTTTTAAACAGCTCCAAGTTTATGCTGAAGAGTTCAGAAGTTGGCCATTGTTCAAACTTTGGATAGGACCACTGCCTGTCATGGTTTTGTATCACCCTGACAGTGTGGAGGTGAGTGTGCTGGTCTCCTGTCTAGTCTACTGTCATGCAGAGCAGTGTCCAACCTGTTCATTTCTATTATCTCAATGTAATTTTTGTCAAAAAGGGCTCGGACTGATTTGCTTTCAATGGTCCTCTGAGTTAGTGCTAAACAAAGGCCTAGCCAGAGGAGATTGGGCGGAATACTGAAGACCAGCAAACAAAATCACCAGAGAAGCATCTCCTTTAGCTTTGTTTTCACATGCGTGAAAGCTTCAGCCCCTAAGATCAGAACAAACAAGCAGATAGTGGAGAAGATGGGACCATTGAAATAAAGATAGAACATTATGAAATTCAGGTTGCAATGCTTGTGTCCCTTTGACAGACTTCTGCATTAAAACTTAGTGGGTCTGTTTTGATGCCATGAAATGTAGTCATCAGTCTTGCTGCCAACAGTGATTATCCTTGAACTAGTAAGTCAATGTTTATTGAAGAAATAATGAAGAAATCTCTCTCCAACAAGTAATATTTTTTCCTATCTGTTCACTTTTCTGACAGGTTATTCTGAACAGTTCAAAACATATAGAAAAATCATACTTGTACAAATTCCTGCATCCATGGCTGGGCACTGGACTTCTGACAAGGTATAATGTATAATTATATACACTGCTGTCTTTTTGAAATTTGCAGTGTGTACTTCCTGTAATGGTGAGGATATTATTTTTGACTTGGAGTTTTTTAGCCTTCCTTCTCATTAATTTTACAGCACTGGAGACAAGTGGCGGTCACGGAGGAAGATGATAACTCCCACATTCCACTTTGCAATCTTGAATGACTTTCTAGAGGTCATGAATGAACAAGGAAATATTTTGGTGAAAAAACTTGAGAAGCATGTTGACAAGGAGCCATTTGATGTCTTTATGGACATTACTCTGTGTGCCCTTGATATAATTTGTGGTAAGTCCTGTTCAGTTATTGTGATAGAATGGTGAATGATGCAGAAGATCATGCGTTTAGATGTGCCAGTTTGTGTAACATGATTGAAGACGAATGTCCCTGCATATTTTCTAAATGCATTTCCATCCTTCCCAACCTTTTTCCCAGGGTTTACTAAGTACGTCTAAATAGCTGAGTTTGTGGGACTGGCAGGACAGAGGTAACAGTCAGAAGTGAGATTGTCTTGAGAAGCAAGATTCCTGGGCATGGAAATACAAAGAAAGCTAATTCTCTGCAAAGGAATGTATATTCACTTTTCGAAGGGATGGTGTGGTGATAGTCAGAAGCTGGGAGCAGTAGTAACTTGCTGTGTACACTGCATTTCACTTTGCACTTGTGAAATGTTGATGTTTTCCTCCTAGAAACAGCAATGGGCAGGAATGTAGGTGCCCAGAAGAATAAGGATTCTGACTATGTTTCTGCTATCTACAGGTAAACACACATTTTCCTTAATTGCTTAATAGTTGAGCTGGAATTAATGCTGCTGGTGTCAGGAAGGCAAGCCAGGGAGTCAGAGAGGGAGGGATGTAAAGCATTGGAACAGACTAACCATGAGTCAATAAATACCCTGGAGGTGTTTGAAAGACATTCTCCTATGTCACTTAGGATCATGGTGTAGCAATGAACCGAGTTGGCACTAGGTTAACAGTTGGACTCAATCTAAAAGGTCATTTCTAACCTAAATGAATCTGTGATTCTATGATCCACTCCTAGCTTTTGATGGAGCCTGTTGAGACAGGTATGATACAAAATAGGGATAGATCTGAAGGGTTGATTATCATTGTTGCCTTGGCCTTTTCCAAATTGTACCACAAGTGTACTCGTAGTTGGTAATAATTACTCCTCTGCATCTAAAGCATGTCCAAGAGTTGAATAGCAATGACAATCAGCCTTTCCGAATGTACTTCAGTTGTGTTTGAGCATACTTGAAGTCTCATATTGTTCATTTTAAATACATTTTAAGTACTTTTACATGTGGTCTGGTATCTGGACATTCAAGTAGGAATGCAACGCTCTCAGAAACTGTTTGAGTTCTCAGAGCAGATATTTTGGAAGTCTGTTGTGAGTAGTCTTTAATAACATTGCCAGTGCTTTGCTGAAGTGGGATATGAGTGGACTGAATGACTTAACAGTACTTTTTCAAGAGGATTCCAACTAAATGAGAATGTGCTGTCCTTCTCAGAGATCAATAAGTAAAGATATAGAACTTGGTGATTCCTGAGATCTTATTTTCCAAGATTTATCTTGGGATAAATAACAAATTTTGAGATGGTGTAAAATCAAGACACAAATGTGAATGGCCTTCCTTTCAAATAATGGGTTTAAACCTACACAATATATTAAGTTTTATTTCATTAAGATACATAGAATTTTTTTGTTCTTGGAATGTGCTGTAATTTGGTATTTTTGTCAAGTAATGTTACATGATATAATTGTTTTGTCCCTAGGATGGGTGATCTAATCCAGCGGCGACAGATGAGCCCTTGGCTTTGGTCTGATCTTTTGTATATTTTGTTCAAAGCAGGAAGAGAGCACAAGAGGAGCCTCAGCATCCTTCACAATTTTACAGATACAGTATAGAGTCTTTTTAACAAAACATTATTTATAATGATAATTTTCACTGTTGGATCAAAGTTGTACACTTAGTTCTTCCAAATGGGGATGAGGTTCAGCCATCTTGATATGGGATGCTGAGGAATTCCCTGAAAAGAAGAAAAGAGCTGACTTTCAGGATCTTTGTTGAATTTAAACGAGGAAGTAGACTACTCTGAGGGAGTGCCAGAATTTGCAGGTCCTTGACAACTGAAACAAACAATAGAAATTCATTGAGCTCTTGTTCTGCCTGGAAATCTCCACATCTGGATCATCTCCAACAGCTCACTGCCAAGTTTGGAGCAGTAAACATAGGGCTCTGCATGGTAATGCCACTGGGTTCAGTCCTCAGAAACTGAAGCCTGTATTAATTTTCCCATACTCAGAACAGAACTGCTGAGGGGAGCAAACACATGCAGATCCCCACATCAGCAGTAAGGCACTTTGATACAGAAATCATTAGGCATGCATCACTTGGCATAAAATGAAAGTGTTCTCTCACCTTGTTGAACTGTGGAAGTAACAGCCCTTTCTCTCACCACATAATTCCTATGTTATTCTTGCTGAAGTTTGCCTTCCCAAATCTTCCCGAATTCCCAAATATGTTGGGTTTTTTTGGCTTCCTTTTATTGGAAGTTGCAGGAGTGAGTCATGAAAGAGGCTCTTAAGAGGATCTAAGGTAATGCTTGCACTCTTCCCATGCTGGTGCAGTAAATATAAGAAGCCAAATCTTAGAAGATGACAATGGACTGTAAATAATTGCACCTGGTGTAGGTGCTGACAGCAAGCATGGAGGTGAAGGATGGGTGATACGGGTCAGAGGTGCATGTTCAGTGAGGAAAACAATGTGTGTGTATGGAATTGTATTTTTTTCTTTCATTCAGTGATTCCTCCAAACAGAATTGCATACTCTATACCCTTTTAAATTATTTTGTTGTTTTTAAGAGGAAAACCATTGCTTATTGAAGGGTTCTGTTTTGACTTTGCAACAACAGTGGCAACAGTAAGAAATTTATGTCTGTTACTGGATCTGTACTTTGATCTAGAAAAGGGAAATTCAGCCATTACTCTCATACTGGAGAAAATTTGGGAAGCTTTAGTATAGCAAGTTCAGTGATACTGTGTGTAGTCTTGACACAGGGTTCTCTTCAGTTTCCTGAGTTTTTTTGGAGGTTGGAATTGAGATCTTTCCTTAGTTCTTAGATGGGATAGAGAAAATCTTATTGATAATTAACATGTTCACACTCTGGTGAATTTTTTGATATGCTGTTGCCATTGTTGGCATACATGATTGGTGTGTTCCAGACACTCTGGATATATTTACACTTCTTGATGAATTCTTTATGTAGTTTGGCTGTCTATTTTCTTGACTGCACAAAGGCTGTTCAAGGTATATTCTATTGCTTGGGGCAAGAGAAGTTGGTCATAATCCATCACTAATACAAAAAGTCAGTTAATTTCATGACCTAATGCTGACAGCTGTGCTAACTAGCTCATGTAGACTGCTACAGATGGATGTTGTTGTTTTGATAAGTAAGGACAAAAGTGTATGATGCAGACTGTGTACTTGTGCTGAATTCATCATACCTGATGGAATGGATCTAATTTCAGGTCATTGCAGAAAAAGCTGAAGAACTTAAAAACACCAAGCAAAAGAATGATGACAGCAATGGCAACAGTGAAGAAAGTGGTTCCAAAAAGAGGAAAGCATTCCTGGACATGCTGCTGAATGCAACAGATGATGAAGGGAAAAAATTGAGCTACAAGGACATTCGTGAGGAAGTGGATACTTTCATGTTTGAGGTAACCAAGGACCTCATTGGTTTATTGTTGTTTTCTTTGTTGTTTTGGATGGTTTTGTTTGCTGGGGTTTTTTGTTTGTTTTTTTCCTCCAAACCCAAGAGTCAGAATTTGCAGGTGGTGACTTTTGTCTTAGTTCAGGAGGTTGCTTATATCATGATGTTATTTAAACCCTGGAAGCCTACAGAGGTAGGATAGAAACATTGCTATACCCTAGAAAAATGTTGGACAATGCATATGTGGTAGACCCTGCCTATGTGAGCAGGCTCTACTCATGAAAGCAGGTGAGAAATAAAAGCTTAATGGCTGACATGGACCAGAGGCTCTTGGCTTTTGTTGCAAACTTCATCAACTCTGAAGAGAGGTCTGAATAATTTCACTGTTTTGACTTGCATTTTGTCCTGTCTCCTCAGTTTTTTCCCTTGCTATATTGGCTGCAGTCTTCTGGTTGTCCACTGTGTATCAGTGCTTCATCTTCTTGTAGAAACTTGCCATAGAATGGCTTGGATTGGAAGGGACCTTTTAAAGATGATCTAGTTACAGCCCTCCTGCCATGGGCAGAGGTGTCATCAACCAGATTAGGTTGCCAGGGCCCCATCCCATCTGGCTCTAGACACCTTGCGAGACAGGACATTCAAAATGTTCCTCAATAATCTCTGAGCAAAACATTTCTTCCTAACATCTAATCTAAATGTCTTCTCTTTTGGTTGTCCTGTAACTACCTTTACTACCTTTCCATGTAAAATGTCACACATCCTTTTTTTTTTTTTTTTTTTCTAAGTCCCCTCTAAATACTGAAAGGCCACAATCAGGTCTTCCCAGAGCCTTCTCTTCTCCAGGCTGAACAACCCAAACTCTCTCTATGTCTTCATAGGAGAGGTCTCCCATCCCTGTCATCATCTTCTTCTTGTCTGATTTCCTTATGAAGGATCTGAAAAAGATTTTCCCAAGTTTTCCACATACTTCCATTAGATGGATGTGAATTATCTCAGAAGAGCTTAATTCACAGAATCATATCAGTACTGTTGTAGCCTAGAGAAACTCTCTTCTCATCTTGCCATTTCTGTACTACAGCAGCATCCTGAACTTCACAAGTGTGCTTTTTTAGTATCAAAATCCTTTTTTGGTCAACTTTTGCCTTTTCTCTTCCTCCCATTTTTTATGGTGGGTTCTTTTTTCCCTTTTTTGGTTCATCTTTTTTCTCTCCTTTCCTTTCCTCTCCTCCTTTCCACAGTGCTGGGAACTAGTAGTTGGTTCCCTTCTCATAGAAAACCAAGTATTTTCCCCTATGGCTACTATACTGTGTCTCTCCGTTTTTAAATATTTTTTTTAAAGTTACAAGGTATGTCCATTGTCCATCTCTCCTGTGATAGTCACTGGCCAGTCACAGATGTTTAATGGACAGTAACCAAAAAGATGAATATACATCTCATTCATGGTGTAGATACTGATAGTTTATGCAGCTCCTGAGAATCACAAGAGAGGGATTTTGCTTGGGTTATTTTGAACTTCCCCTTTTGTCAGCACAATAGTGGATCACCTTCTATCTTGATAGTGTGTTGAATAGTTATTCACTCTTCATTCTTATTTTTATCATGGTCATGGGACTAATAAGTCTCATTTTTCATAGTAACTGCACATCTAAGTATTTATAAAGCCCACTGGTGCTTGGGAATAGAGTTGAAGTGAATATCTTTGTAAATCTGGACCTGTAGGGCCATGATACAACAGCAGCTGCTATAAACTGGGTCTTGTACTTGCTTGGACATAATCCAGAAGCTCAGAAGAAGGTTCACAGAGAATTGGATGAAGTGTTTGGTAAGTTTCCATTCCCCCTTCATTGGGGTTTTGATCCATTTGTGAGTGCAAATATGTTAAAAGCCTAGAAGTAGAAGGGGATTTAAGAGCATGCCTTGTGGCCCTTTTGGAGCTTTCAGCAGCTAGAGGTGGTTGAGATGGGTGAGGGGAGGTCCATAGGGGCATACAACCAACCTTGTGTCTTTGGGGCAAGATATGCATGTTCAATATATTTCTAACATCTTGTACGTAGTCGTGGTGCATGATTAGAGTTTCTGGGGGTATCCAGGATAAGTTTGTTTAGCCAAAGACAGGAAGTTTTGGTCTTGTTCATCCCTCTATTTGCTTTTGGACAGGCAATACTGAACGTTCTGTTACAACGGATGATTTGAAGAATCTTCGATACCTTGAATGTGTTGTGAAAGAAGCTCTTCGTCTCTTCCCTTCAGTTCCCATGTTTGCCCGTACCTTGAGAGAAGATTGCTGGATTAGTAAGTGTTGTTCTGTGTTTGCCACTTTCCCTTGTGTTACCATTTCTGCAATGGACATGTTTCCCAAGTAAAGGGCAGCATTGTTTTATTTTTTACTGTTCGGTTGTGCATAGGAAGTCGCTTGTTTGCTGTTGTTTTGACTGTTCTTCTCCCTTTCTCTCTTCTCTTCAGAGGGATATCAGATACCCAGAGGAGCAAATATCCTTGTTTTAACTTATGCTCTGCATAGAGACCCTGAGATCTTTCCTGACCCAGAGGAGTTCAGGCCTGAGAGATTCTTCCCTGAAAATTCTAAGGGAAGACACCCATATGCTTACGTGCCCTTCTCAGCTGGTCCCAGGAACTGCATTGGTATGTATCTGAGGAGGAAGCCCTTGTAATGGAACTCTTTTTCTCTTGAATGTGGTAACTGAGATACCAATGAATACTGTTTGTATAGTATTCTTCCTCACTCCCCACCCCTGAATTCTGGGCACTGTGTGCCTGCCCTGTGAGCTGCGTATTTTGAGCTGCCCCATTTGTTTCTTCCGAGGGATTTCCTTTCTTTCTAGGGAACAGTGCTTATTGTGCTGATGTTTCTTTCTCACTGCTGTGCAGCCTGGCAGCATGTTATTGGGCTCCTGTGTTAGGACATGATTGCTTTTAAATTTCTTATCCTCAGTCAGCAACACTGAATGAGAGACGACACATGTCCTGCACCTATTTTGTTCTAGAAACACTTCATCTCAGTTTCTGAGCTGGATGTCCAAACCATGAAATATGCAACTGATGTATTCTTTCCATATTTCTGACACTGTAGTTGGTTTGTGTTAGAGGCAGTAGTAGTAGAGGCAGTGTTGTTTATATTGTAGAACATGTGAAAAGACTGTTTCCTGCACTGATTTAGAGTGCAGATAAGAAACATCCAAAAGTTGTCATGCCATTTATGATAATGGGAAATACTACTTTTTTTGAGTTTTTTGCGTTTGTTTGTTTGGTTTGGTTTCTGCTTTTGGGGAATGTGATTGGTTTGTTTTGATTTGTCTCAATGGTACTAGGTGCCCTTTTTCATAAAAGCAGTTAACCAGGCCTTTTCTTGTTCCAAAGAAAAATCTAATTTAATATAACGTGTCTAGCTAATTCCTGAGTGTGCCAGGAACACGTGCAGGAGAGGTGGTTCATTAGTATCAAGCAGAAGTGCATTATGAGTACATATGTACAGACTTCCATCTGTGTTTATAATACAGAGAGGACATAAAAAGTTCTCATTTTGTGTCCCATCTTCAGTTTTTAGTTTTTGTGAACTGCCTGGATTGTGGCACGTGGTTGGGTTTCTCTGTTCTCTGTTCTCATGTTTCCTCCTTCACTTATCTCTGAATTGTAAATTGAACTTTTCCCTCTGTGTCACGAAATCATCAGTGTGTATGAGGCTTAATGATCACTGAAGGAAGGTCTGTCTGTTATTCCATTGCAGTTGCATCTCCTTTGCTCCTCTCCACATGGTGGAGATGAAAAACTGTGAGATTTTTCTCTCCCCACAGTCCTTGTGCTGCACCTTGTGCTATCTGTCCCCCCGGCCTAGTACATCCAAGAGACATGACAAGGCTGTGTTTTGTAGTAGTCCTGTATAAAGAGTTGACTGTTTCCATGTTGCTGTTTGAGTTTTGTGTACTATGGGAAGGAGGCCATACTGCGGATTATCCCAAGAAGGCAAGAGTTTTCATGTGGAGAAAAGTGTTGTTGTTAGTTGTATCATATAAATGTGATTTTGACCTAGAGCTAGTTCTGTTCTTAAGTCCTGTGAGCATGCAAGTGCAACAACTGTTGATGTATAATTATTTTTTTCTGCCCTTTAACTCATAGGTCAGCGCTTTGCACAAATGGAGGAGAAAACTCTTCTAGCCCTCATCCTGCGACGTTTTTGGGTGGAATCACGTCAAAAGCCAGAAGAGCTTGGTTTATGTGGAGAATTGATTCTTCGTCCAAATAATGGCATCTGGATTACACTGAAGAGGAGACCAAATGCTGGATCAGAATGAAAGGAATTTCAAGAGTTTGCTTCTAAAAGTTTTCAATCTATTTAGACTGAGAAATACTTTAAAATCAAACATATTGATGCCATTCCAGCAGTTTGTTAAAACTAATTGTTACTGCTTTATTAAAAAAGTTGTAGTAATAACCCTAGTTGCTGTACTTTTATAGTGCTTGTGAACTTCATGTTGATCTTTGAAACGCAAGTTTTTAAACCTTAAATTTTTGTGCCTTATCTGCTCAGATGAAACTATTCTATTGCCACAGTGCCACAAAAACCTTATGGTAATAACAGCTATGCCTGTGATGAAGTGATCAGCTTACATTTTCCAAGTAACTGGGAGTCTCAAGAATTTGTAAGGTTTTCAGGTTTCTTTTGTTCTGAAAGATACAAATGATAATCCTTGTTCTTGACACAATAGTTTTTTGGTTTTTTTGGTGATGACTGCCTATGAAAAGACCAAGCAAAAATCTGTGATAATTTCACTCCTCCTTGGTAAGCATTTACAGTAGTTTATAAGAAGGGAGTGCTCTGAATTGATTTTTAGCAAACTGTACCAAAGCGTAATTCTGTATAACCATAGCAGGAACTAGACAGCATGCAAATTACACACAGGATTTCATAATAACAGAAGCAATGTGTTATTACAAACTTTGAGAATAAACTTCTATTATGCCTCAATGGGGACTGAAAATTTATCTGCCTAAGTTGCATGCCTGTATGCAAGTAAATTGCTGATGAGTAATTTTTTCTTAGCATCAGTTCCTCTACCTTGATCAATCAAGTAGACTTTACTGTGCTAGTCTGTAGCAGTGAGGGGTGTGCATGGTCAGTTGGTGCTACCTTGCCGAAAGCGTATCCAGGGTCTAAAGAGTCCCAGCAGATACACACACAACTTCTCCATCGCACACACACTCACACACACACCAGGATAGCTTGGCAGCAAGGAGGGACAGGAGGGTCTTCTGTGTGGGGTTCTGATGGGATTTATTGCAGCCACACACTGAAGGGGTCCAGCAATAGAGGATGGGCATCAGTTCAGGATCCGGGTTTGAGTATGGGACAGAGAGGGATGGATCTCAGGTCAGGGTCCAATGGGAACAGGTAAAAGTGGTGCAGAGATGGGACAACCGACAGGGAATACCAATGGGACAACAGGGGCGGAGCACTTTGTCAAACTGGGGCCAGTGGAGATCAGGAGAGGGGAGAACATTCCAGGGAATAACCATATAAGGAAAACAAGGTGGTCTAGACTAACAGCCCAATGGAAAGCCCAGAACTGGGGTAAATTAACATGAATGTGCAGGCACCATGAGGGAAGCCTTTTGATGCCCCTAATTTCTGAGAAATGCCCTGAGCCTGCTGTTGGTCCTTCCCTATTTCCCCAGGCCAAGGCCACCAACTCCTGGGCAGGCCCACAGGCCTCCACACTAGGCAAAGCTGAAACAATGAGCCAGTGTGCTCTTGCGTTCTAGTGCCCTGAAGGCAACACACAGAGTGTTTTGCCAGTTGATATTGAAGACGAATTACAGTGGAATGAATGAAATGAAGTGCCTGTGAAAGTTTCTGATTGTACCTTCAGGACTGGTCAAAATTTGCTATGGGCCATAGAGCTGGAGAACAGACTCTCCACAATTTTTGCAAGCTCTGAAGAAAAGGCTTGTGCTAAACCAAGCTGAGGTTCTCTAGCTGGTCTGGCTTCACTTGTGTCCTGTGCCTTGGGGCATGGTGTGTGCTGCTTCAGCGTGATGCCTGGTACCATGCAAAGAGAGGTGCACATCAATAACCACGCTCATGTCTTTATGTTCTTGCCACTTGGCAGTGAGGGATTTTAATGCGTTGTTGCTTTTAGATTGTTCTTGGGCTGTGGGCAACCTGCAGAGGGGGACTGGATGAGAAGGTGGAGGTCAAAGCTGATGCAACTAATATGGGCTGGTCCACTCTAATGATTAATATGTTACCAAAGAAGAAAGGAGTAATCTGTTTTTACTCATTTTGTTGACATTTACTGATCTTTTTTCCTGTCTTCTTCCACGTGTCCTTTTAACAACACTTAGGCATTTAATACCTGCAATACTGCTGTACTTTGCAGAATATTGTAATAAAGCCAAAATAATTTGTATTTGTTCTAAAGAAATTAGAGATTTCCTTCAACCTGCCAAATTCTTTATAGTCTGATAAGCCTAATTTTTTACTGTTTTCTGAGGATCTTCTAAAAAGAGAGTGTTTAACAATTAGTTTACATAAATGAAATCACAGATCTTGAGAAATAGTCTATAATGACTACCTTTATTTTACTGTTAACACAAACAGTCTTTAAGAATAGTAATACTTGCATTCTTCAGTCTCCTTTTTTCAAAAATAGGTTTCATTGCTGTATAATAACAAGAATTTCAGTTTCCAGTTTCCTGAATCAAAACATTGTTATCTTTATAATAAGGTAAATTTTTAGACCACCTTCATATGTTAATGCACATAGTACACGACACGTTTTCCAAAGAGATTTATAAATTAAGGAATTATTTCATATTTTTGGGTACTTGGAAGTGTGAACTTTCAAGGTAAATATGATTAGCATCCTGAATTTGTTTTCTCAGGAGATTTGGCATGTAGTTGAAACCTGGAGAGGTACCTCTGTGCTTAAGTTGAGGACTTCCAAGCCAAATGAAAACTCGTATTACTTCTTTTTCTTCTGTGGGATCTGTTTTGTGGAAACAGTTTGTAAGACAGACGAAATTCTAACAATTTTTTTCCATAAGATAATTTTTATGATTTCTGTCTACACTGACTAATATTTTTTCTTGCACTTTGCTTTTGTACCATGTAATGCATGTATATCTCCTATGATTTCCTTACACTCTTCAAAATGGACAAGAAAATAATGGAGAAAAAAACTGGATAAAACTATAATAAGAAACTCATTATGAAAAGTGCATGGGCTCAAATGCTGGCACGAGGATGGCAATGTGAAAAATCCCTGTTTAGTGATGCACAATGTGTCTTTGCCAAGATGAGCACTGATGTAATCCTGTAATCTTTGTGGTCTGAGCTGTTCTGAAATGGCAGTGATCTCTTATCTTCTGTTGTGAAAATTGCTTCTGAATCAATCTGACACTGCTAAAGAAATAAATATTCAGGAAAACAGTAATAAATATATAGGGAACTTCATGCCTGCTGGGTACATGTTAAATACCTTGCATTGTGTAGTGTGCTTTTATTAGGTTAAATCATGTGGTGTGTAGTTGATGGTAGTGGTCAGCAACAACGCTCTGGATGTGGGGATTTGTTTATTAGTTTTGTAGGGGGGGTTGTTTATTTGTTTGTTTTGGTGTTTTATTGTTTGTGGGGGTGGTTTTTTTCCTGTAGTACTGTGGAGTGCAGCACAGCATTGCCAGATTTCCTGATAAAATAATAGGAAAATAAAATATTGTGCAATGAAAACGGCATGTGTATAGTAGCTGTTTGTGATCTTTCTCCAGAGTTCTAGATATCTGCTGTGGTATAAAGGTAGCAGCTCATCTCTAATCCAGAATATTACAGCTTCTATAAAGATCCCTCTTGAGTGGTGTCAGAAAGGATGCCGCTTTTTACTGGGATGACAGAAATAGAGTGTGTGAGTGTTTCTGGATCATGGATTTACAGCTGTTACGGGGAACACTCACAACAAACAATGTGTGACCTCATTCTGTTGGGAGGTTCTGCTTGAGAGCACCTGCAGGTGCCTCAGAGGCAGTAGAAATTTCCAGCTTCCTTGACACAAACTGCCTTTTGGCCTGTGAAAGCTGCCTGTTTTGGACACGTGCAGGAGGTGGAATAGTGGCGCATCCTAGATATCCACCTGCCTTCCTGAATTTAATGCTCATGCTGTAAAAGACAAAACCTCATATAAAAATGTTAGTACACTGCTACAAACAAATCATTTTTGCCATGTTTGATCTCACATGTCATCTCCTCTTCCAGCAGCTAAAAGAGTCAGAGCCTTTGGAGAATTCTACTCCAGTTTTTTTCCTAAAAGTGTGTTGGTGCCACACCATGGCAAAAATCCCAGTATAGAAGTACCTCAGTTTGTGGTCAAGTCATATTCAAAAGATGGCCTTCATGGTCTGCATGGATTAAAAGATTAAAAACTAAATTAACCCACTTTCTAAACAAAAAAAAAAGACTTCAATTTCTCCTGGAAATGGGAGTCTTAGTTATACTCTGCTAAGTATAACTCTATCTTTTGTTCAACAAATGAACTTGTCTATTTGATGCCTGGAGTACAACTTGTGGAGATATTAAGTGTTCAGTGAAATTACAAAATATTTTTTATCAAAGAAAGACAAAAGTTATCAGCTAGCAAAAGACTCAGCTAACATTTGGCGTATGCCCAAATAACCTAATTCCAGGCTAGTAATTGAGGGACACATCCCACATGCTCAAGAGTTACTCTTTGACAGTTTACAGGCCTTAATCAAGATACTGGGACTCTTCAGTGTACATTGAAATATTCTGTCTTCTTTGATACGTAACAATAACCAGCATCAAGTACTTTAGCTCCAAAAAGTAAGGCCTTGAGCAGTAATGTGATTTTCTATTTATAAAAATAAATGGCAAATCTGATTATAAGAAAAAAATCAAAGAAGACCTCTAAAATAGCAAACTCATTAGCTATTTGTTGTTTAATATTTGCTTTCTTCTATTTCTTTACTATGATCCTGAATTTTGTTTGAATTGATTTCTTATTTGACATCTGATTAGCAATTTTTTCTGGGCTCTGTTTCTAGGAAGACTATGGATGACATGTAATTTCAAGATATGGAACTGCAAAACTGCTTTTATTTTGATACAATACACAATCCTGCACTATTCAAAAATCAGTAAATTATTCTACCCAACTTTTTGCAGCCATTTTAGGACACATCAAGTCAAAAAGAAGATTCTGCCCTAGTGAGACAGTGGATTCTTCACTCAGATAATGGCATCCTGACTCAAATGAAAAAACTCTAAATTGTTGATTGTAAGAAGAAAAGATCAAGATATAGATTTAGTTTGTTTTAGCAGCATTTAATATTTTATTTCTCTCTCTCCTCTGTCATGTACATAGTAAAAGCCAAGTTCTTCAAAATATTTTTTTGTTGTTTTCTTTCCTACTGGAGCATTCAGGTTCATGAAATTATTACAGTATCCTCATTCAGATGGAAAGGTGTGCGTAAAGCCAAATCAAAATGAGAATCTGGGTTGTTCCCACCATACTGGTGCCTTCCTTCCCTCATTTCCTCTGAGGAACTTCTCTTGCTTCACATCACAACCAGTGGGTGTTGTCTCATCACAGAGAGTAGATCATCTTCCATGGTGAGGCTGTTTTTTGAATAGTACTGCCATAAGAAATGCCACCAGGCAGTATTAGACCTAAATCAGGCTAGAGTCCAGTCATTTATTTCCTGAGGTGAAACAGTTCAGTAATTCCTGCCACCTTTGCAGATGAATGAGATTTGTGCATGGATCACAGTGGAAATCAGTAGAAAGCAGTATCAAGTGACTAGCAATTGCACTGCCAGGGAGATGTCATTTTAAAGAGGTTGTTTAGGCTGAAGCAGGTTTTGTTTAACTACCAAGGCAAAATGAAGCAGAGTCAAACAGAAGCAAACTCTTCATCGTATTTTAGATTATTCAAATAAATTTTGAACTTGGTTCATCAAAAATGTTTCCATTTATAAAAATGTTTTGATGAGCTCTTCTATTATTTCTGCTATCTGAATTACTGACCCCTAAATGCAACATCCTGATTTAGCTAATATAGATAAATTGATACAATGAGCGAATTAAGACCAACAGTAAACATATATCAAGCCTGCATGAGTCCAAGGAGTATTTAATGGTTTTGGCATTCTGTGCACTTTAAATTTCTATCTTTTCTCCTAGTTTAAATCATATAATCTTTGGATTTCAGAGAGGCTCAGAAAACTTATACCAGCTGAGAATATGTCTCAGCATATTTTGTAATTTGTCCTATAGTAAATATGCTCTATAATAAACAATAACTCACTCATCAACATAGAGTCCCTAATAATTTTTTTCTCTGTACAGAAGTATAACTTTGTTGGTTTGAGCAACAGCGCAGAGGTGTAAATGGGAGCAGTCATGTGAGTAGCAGGCCCAGTGAAAGAAAATGCTTTTATTTTCCAAAGTGAGTATGTTCAGTATGATTCTCTTTGAATAGCATTTCTGGCTTATTTCTGAGCTTTACCATCAAATCCAACTGATACCCTTACAGATGTAATTAAAAAGATGTTTGGTTTTAGAAAGAGTGACACTGAAATTTGAGAGCTGACTTTAAGGAAATATTTTTTCTTCTTTTTTTTTTTCCCCCCCAGTAGTTTGCTTCTGAAACAAATAGCCATCACACCAGAAGATGCCCCTTCCTCTGACAAAATTCTAAAATATAGACAATGGATTATAGAAATGAAATCTTACATAAACTAGAATGTAGGTATGACTATGTGTTACATGATCTTGGTAAAATTGATGGTTAATCTACTCTGTTTTTCTGCTTTTTTGAATGGTGTACCTTATTTTTCCAAAAGTGTATGTTTGGAGCTTTTTGGGTGTTTCTTGGGGTTTTTTTGTTTGTTTGTTTTATTTGGTTTGGTTTATTTTTTTTTGCTTATGTTTTTACTAAAGTAGTAATAAACTGGAACAACTGCCCAATATCTGACATTGAAAGCCTGTACAAGAAATGAAAAGTCAAGAAACTAAGTTCTTGGAGGACAAAAGTTCTAATCCATTTGTGCCACCAATTAAAATGCACACACCCACACAAAGGCAAAAGAATTATTTTGATTGAATATTATTATGTGTTGAGCAAATAAAAAATGGTAAGTTCAGCTAACTTTGTTTTTAAATATTCAAATACAGGTAAATTTTGTGATTGCTTCCAGTGACAGTGAAAATTCTGTAATTTGGTATAGAGGTGAAAATTTTTCCAGGGGTTTAAAATGTTATCATTTTGTAGGGGAGAAAAGAGAGACTATGTTGCATAAGTGTGGTTGTACAGGATCAATTGCAGTGCAGTGTGGATGAAAATGTGTTCCAAGGTCAGTAACAATATTGACAAAAAGAGTACCCATTCAAAGTAAATATTAAAGATGAGTTAGTATTGCAGGTAGTAATATTTAACACAAAGTGTTGGCTTTTTTTTTTTTTTTTTAGTAGAGTGCAAACCTGATCCATGCGTCCAGACTTACTATGTGTTCAGGTACGTAATCATTATTCCAGCTGGTATTCAGTGAAAGGTTTTCATAGCAACAAGACAGTGTAAGCTGGAGTATTTATGGCTTTTGTTTTGTGGTTAATTTATTTCAGTTTAACTTGTTGCATATGAAAAAAAGTTTAGAATTCTTATAGCATATGAAGCAGTGAGTGTGTGTCATTTGTTTGCTGCCTTGATAACAGTATTTACTAAACTGTCTGGAGAGTCAGTATTGGTAATGTCATTTCAGTAGAATATAGTTCCCAGTCTAAGCAAGAATGAATATTCTGCTCTTAAAAGGTACGCCAAAACAGCCTGTCACAGCTACAATTGTAATTTTCAATGTAATTTTGAATAAATGGTGAAACAGTACAAGTATAAATCAGTGTTAGGTTTAGCAATGCTTTATAAAACTGATTATGCACCCTTTACTGAACATATCCTAAAGAATGATTTTGTGTTTTTTAGGATGAACTGGATTTATTGGACTTTGTATTTCATTTTCTTACTTGCTTCCGTTTACAGTGGTAAGTTAATATATAATTACTGAGATTTACACACAGCACAGAGCAACTCTTGTAGAGGGGAGAAGAATAGTAACTGCAGTCTGCTCTTGAGAGAGCTGTTTATTCTGCTGGATTGAGTTTAGTTAAGTTTGGGTAAGTGGCATAACCCTGTTGTCTGACACGGAATTTTCTAACGGGGCTTTACTGACGCTGTCCTGCCACTGGCACTGCCTATTCTGTCACATGGGACCATGCCACAGGCAATTTTGACTAAAGGACTGGGACTGCGTCCACACTGTAGCTGTGAAATCGGTGTGATGGTCCATGTTCTGTGCCCAATGGCAAGGTTAGTAAGCGGCAGCTGGGGAAGGAGGCCCTTTGGGGGTGTAGGAGGCAGAGTAATGTATTTCATTCTGCGTTAATGATTTACTTTGTTCCTTTAGCAAAAGTTAAACTACAAAAACTGCATTGCGCTTCTCTGAAATTCCCTTTCCTGATAAATTATAACTAAGGCCTAACACAGGTATAAGTTCAGTAATGTATTAACTGTTTTCCCAGAGAGCAGTTAGGTAACAGCTTTTTAGCAAAATCTAATAGATAAATGAAGTATTATTTTAGAAAATATTTTACCTGGTTTTAAGTCTCAGCAAAACTCAAATCTTAGAAAATTTATGAGGCCTAGAAAACATTTTAATGAAATTAAAGTGTTCAGAACTGGCACAATTTTACATGGTGCTTAGTTTTACAGCATAAATAATTTTTTTGCATGTTCATTTATGCTAGAAAAAGAAAAATAGGATCCAAAATATCTGATACATTAGATAATTGCAGTATTCTTTTCTTTTAGCTCTAGAATTCACTTGATGTATTCTATGAACTGAAAATGTTTTTCTTTTGATGACAAAGCTGGCTAAAGAAATGCTACTGAGAATAATAAATACCATTTTTTAGAGAAAGAGCTTGAAAGTATATATATACCAGAGAACTTGGATGTTTATAAAGTCGAATTTTTTACTAATAAGAATTTAACCTTTGAGAGATATTAGCACATATCTAATAATCCTTATTTATTCCTTTTTAAAAAAAAAATTTGTATTTTACCTGTGTACAGGAAACACTGAATTGTCAAAGTATAGTTTATAATAATTTAAACAAATAAAATCCACTCAGTCTTTTAAAACTGTCAAATCTAATATGATATTATCTTTTGTTTTCATTTTAAATATCACTGGATACAATATGATCACTCTGTAGTAACAGATTAAGCCACTAGGTAAAATGTTTTCAGTTGGGTTTCCCCACAGTCTGTAAAAACACATTATTTTCTCTTTATCTTTTATCCAAGAAAAACCACTTTGATGGATGCAGGAATAAAAATCACCATTTTATTAGTTTGGTACTCCTTTTGTAGGCCAAATTCAAAAAGTGGTCTCCTGTGCAAAGGCAGCTCTCTTGTGTGTTTTAACACAGAGATCTTAGAGCCCTAGGACAAGCTACCCTGCTTCTCCACTACAATGGACATTCAAGACCCCCAAGAGTTTTGAGACTTACAGGACTCGAGAGAATGGCCTGAACCTCAGTCAGGGCAGGTTAGGTTGGATATTAGAAAAACCTTCTTCACCCAGAGAGTGATTGGGCTCCCCAAGGAAGTGGTCGCAGCACCAAACCTGAGAAAAAGTGTTTCAAAAAGTGTTTGAAAAAGATTCTTGGGCACGTGGAACTCCTGGGCACGGTCCTGTGCAGGACCAGGAAAAGGTCTCAATGGGTCCCTTCCAACTCAGTGGTTCTGTGATCTTACAAGTGCCTTGATCTTGAAAGATGGGAGCAGCTTGCTGCTTGGGGACCTTTGCAGCAGAGCTCTGCAGCATCAGTGGTTGCCATTACAGAGTTCAGTATGTCATTCAGTCCTGCAGATGCAAGGTAGTTGTACAGCTCATTTTTACTCTAGACTGTTCCTCAGACCTTATTCCTGTGACAGTATTGTCTTCATTGTGAAGAAGGTTTGGGGGGGTTCAGGGTGGAGTGTGAGAGTGGTGCAGGTCTATGAAATTCTGGGAGCCATTGAGGCTGTGCACAGTGGCACCACCTGTGACTCTGACATCAGAGAATCCCTAAAAGGTAGGATTGTCTTTACATAAAACTTTCTAACTCCTTTTGGCCTCTGCACTTCCTCTTCCTGGTTTTCATCATAATGTTGCTCTGTATTGGTCTCTCTTAGGAGAGGCTTCTGCTGTTCCTGAGATTTGCCATGAGAAGGCACCTTCCCCCTCTGCCATGCAGATCTGCCTTGTGGCCCATCCAGCTTCTTGGGTTTCTATATGGGCTTAAGCTGCCCTTCTCCATCATTGAGTATGAGGCAGGAGCAGAGGGACACACCCTAGACAGTATTATTTCTGCTGGAGAGAAGAGACTCTCAGAGGAACTGTGCTACTCACCCTGCTTACCCACTTTTCCTGACAAAAGCCTATTTTAAAAGCAAGGTCAATGACAAAGAGGAGCAGTGGCTTCACCCTCTCCTGGTGAACTGGGTGTTCCCATCTCTAAAAATTGACAATTTTGTTATTCTGTGTCAGAATGTGTCACTCAGGTCTATGAAAACACGTTCTTCCAAGGAGGAGACCTCACTACCATTTTTACACCGACTGCCAATTACTGCCAAATAGTGTGTACTTACCATCCTACCTGTCTGCTCTTCACCTACTTGCCAGCGACATGGACTAGAGATCCTGCAAAAAGGTAGAATGTTCGTGTACTTGTGTCTTTTGCTGGTCTCCTGTGATTTAAAAACCTAGTAACATTTTGACAGAACATAGGCGTACAGGGAAAGGTGCAGGGTTGCCATTGAAAACAATGTCATGTATCTCTAAAATTGGTGATCTAAGAGTAATTGCTTGAATTCAAAAGGTCCAATTTGACAATGTCCAATTCTTCACACTGACACACCAGCTCTTTCAAGGAAAGAGAACTGACTCTGCACTCTCTCCTCTAGGCCACGTATTCATTTTTGAGGGACAATGTGAATAACTTCACCAATGATCCCCTGTACTGTTCCCCATCCTTTCTATTTAGCATATTTTTCTCACAATTAAGAATTTCAGTAGCCTGAGAGAATGAGGTTGTCTTCTCTATGCCCAGTACATTTCTGTCCTTCAAACCCTGGACTCTGCTTCTCATTTTATTCAGACCTCTTGGAGTTCCCTCATGCACAAAATATTCTCATCTGCCAGCAGTGCCAACAAAGTGTGTAAAGCTTGACCCTATTTTTCTTCCAATTGCTCTTGTCAAATATTTCATGCTGAGGGATATTGGATAGGCTGCATTTCACCTGAGAAATAGTAATGAAAGTCTGTGTTGTACTACAAAAGCTGTGAATTGCTGTATTTTAAAACACAGGTTCTCCTGCTATTTAAAAGACAGTGATACAGAAATGCTGCCAAAAGTGGATATGGAAGGAGCTATCTCTGGACATTCCTTAAAACAGTGTAACCAAATTAGTGGTAAGATAAGGTTATTCATATGCCTGTATTTTATCCTCTGCATTTCGTAGCAGCTGTTAAAAATTAGCATTTTGGAAAGAGGAATAGAATCAGGGAAGCAAACAACAAGTGATTTGTGTGTTCTTTACCAGACCACTTTCAACCACAGGTGACAAAAACTCTGCTGGTTTTACCCTTCAGTCCCACCTACCCACCCCCCAGGCTCCCCAGATGAGGTAACAGGGAAATCATGGTCCTGCAGTCACTGTTTCATTTTCTAGAGGCAGATGGCAGCCCATGCTTTAACTGCTGACTCCAGTTCTAAAGATTAATTTACTACTACAATTCCACTCCAGAAAGTGGCTCATACGGCATGTCACCCTGCTTTATAACTCTGACGTGCAGATGCTCAGCAAAGCAAAAGTGCTTTGTCACAAAGTGATGCTAGTACTTCTGTGATTCTGTGTAATCATTTTTTAGTGGTTGCATATTTTAGCTTATATTTCCTTTACATGAAGACTTAATGTCAGCATTCCATACATGCAAGTTATCCCCAGGCATATTAAAAGCCTTTTAAAGGTGTTATTTTATGTATATTTCAAACCTGCACTGTCATAATGTGTCATAATGATGTCACTAAAAGGAGATCAACTTTAGGCATAGCATGGTTCTTTAGAAAAACAGAATAAGGAAGAATATCGTTATTCACCTCCTGCCTTTGAGGACAAATAGTGTCTTAAGGATGTCAGGCTAGTTCTTTAGTTGTATTGGTATCTATCTCAACATGGCAGGACTAAGTGGGTTTTTATGCAAGTTCTCCAGTGTAGCTATTATCAATAAGTTGTGCTTGCTTTTGCTTGCTGCTTGTCCTTCAGAGCAGTCAGGCCCCTTAAAAGCTCTTCCCTGCCAATAAACCTTCATGTTTGCCTTTCTGAGTATCTTGGAATAGAAAAAGAGATTTCAGTGGGATGTTATTCATTATGCTATTTAGACTAATTAATATCACTGAAATTACTCTAGAATCAGACTAAAATGAAAATTTATCCATATACATTTAAAAGTGCCTCCAATCATTGGCTGACTCTTGTTCTGTGAAATGACCTTCATTTCAAACCCCATAGCTGCAATCCTCCCTCAGTGGAGTGTAAATATAATATTCTTACTCAAGTGAAAAATGTCTGTTGCTTATGAGGACAGGATTTGCCATTTAAACTGCACTATGAATTTGGAAATGGGAAAATATATTTTAATATTGATTCTGAGTTCTTGCTGTGGTCATCCTGGTCTCAGTCAGCCACAGTGGTTAGAGCCCCTCTCTCATGAAGGCAGAGACACTGTCAAAATATGTCAGTTTTTCCCTTTGCTATGAAGTACTACTCTAAACCTACATTTCTGATTTGGTGCTAGATCTATGTATACAGTATGATGTAACTGAAGTGAGCGTGGGATGTGGCATCTGGATTATGAGGGTTCTGTCATACAAACTGCTATTTTTTGGGCAATTTGGGGTACGGGATGGGGGAAAAAAAGTACATTTTCAGAACTTGGTCTCTCTTTCTTCACAGCTTGCAGCCCAGATGTCCATGTAGGACTGGATATGGAAGGGAATATTTTTGACACTACTATGGCTGACAGCTATCAAGAGTGTCAAAGACGATGCACCAATGACAACCGTTGTCATTTTTTTACATATGCCTCTGAAACATTTCACAATGCAAGCTTTTGGTAAATACAGGTTGGATTCATTTCCTTGGACAGCACTGTGCCTAAGTAGATTAAATATCAGAGCACTCAAAGGTGCAAGAATTTACTCAGGAATATTCAATTTATTCCTCCTTGCAATGTTTTTTCACACTTACAGGTAGGAAAATATCAATAGCAAATTGGTTTTCATTTGTTCATTGGTGAGAAAGATAAACTTGATTATTACAGCCCTGAAAAAACCCTAAAATCCTCTGAAGATACTGAAATGCAAATTATTTTGATAGCTGTCCTGCATTTTTGCTCTGTTCAATCTCGGTCTGCTTATTGTTCTGAAAATAGCATCATCAGGGCATCCAGAGAAATAATTTCATTTTGATGAGACCTGTTTTTGAGCTCTTAATCTGCTCAATTTTGCAAGTTAAACATTGTTCAGCTAGCTCTGTTCAGCATTTGAACTCTGTTCTGGAGGTTGGAGATTGTTCTGGCCCATGGCCAGACCATGCAAAATGGTATGAATTGTGGGTTCAGGAGAGTGGTTTAGTCCAAGGAAGAAGACCTGTTTTCTTACCACTTTCTTCACTCTTTGTCGTTCAGTAAAAAATGCTTCTTGAAACATACCAGTGTAGGAACTCCAACCAATATAAAGGTGCTTGATGAGGTTGTGTCTGGATTCTCTCTAAAGCCATGCCAGCTTTCTGAATTAGGTAACTATTAAAAATCTCTGATTTTCTTTAGTTTTAAGGGTCATGTATCCTGAAATGCAATCTATCACTGACATGGAGAAATGTTTCATTATGTAGAATAATTCAAATATAATCTTATTCTTAAAATATAGTTAGTACACTCAAGGACAAAGGAGGTTAATCTCTTTTTAATTTTTTCATGTTATCATTTGTCTTAGAAAAACAGTTCCCTTCTTTAAAGATCTAAAGGATTCTTTCATAAGATTGGCTTGATGAAATTGTATGTTATCTTTGTATCATGGATACAAGCCCATCAGGTTCAAAGATCAAATATAAACCTTTCTACATTTTGTTTGTATACTGTGTATGCACTTGAAAATGTTAATGGAGATCTGCAGCTTTGTAATACAGCTGGCTAATAGGAAAAAATCTATTATGCACTTTGTGGGTGATTTGTGATGAAAGCAAAAAGTCTGTTCTTGTTCCAGCAATCATTACTCAGATGAAATTCCCAAGAGTCTAAAATCAAACAGTGTGTATCAAACCTTCTTATTCTCAATTGAAACATCTTTCACTTCTTTCTTTTTCTTTTTAATTCTATCTCCACTTTGTCTTTCTGTGTGATATTTTCCCTTCTTAATGATGATGTTATTCTGCTTTCATATAGCCTTATTTTATCTCACAGATAATCTAGTTTTCCCATATAAATCACATTTTGTAGAGAATGTATCAATATTTTTTTTCTAAAATCAGTGCTTGGGTTTACTGCTGGCCAGTGCTGGCACTGCATCAGCACTCTCTCCCCAGCATTTCTCCCATCAATAGTCTGGGGGTGGGCAAAATCTTGTGAGGGAATACAACTAGGTCAGCTGACCCAAATTACCCACAGGGACATTCCATATCATATTATGTCAGCTCAGATATAAAATCTAAGGAAAGGAGGAGGAAGGGTGAACATTTATTATTTACAATGTTTGCCTTCTGGAGCAATCACTACGTGTGCTGAAGCTCTGCTTCTTGGGAAGTAGCTGGATATCACTTGCTGAGGGGATGTAGAAAAAATAAAATTGTTGGGTTTTTCCTCTTTGCTTGTGTGTGTGCAAATTTTTGCTTTTGCTTTAGTAAACTGCCTTATTTTAACCTTTGAGTAATTTTCTGTCTCATTTTCCCTCACCTGTCCAGCTGGGAAGGGGGAAGGATAGAGTGAGTTGCTGGGCACGTGGCATCTAGCCAAGGTCAACCCACCAAAGTCCTTTTTGGTGCCCAACATGGACTTTTCCTATAAACAGTCTTCACCTGAAACCACAAGTTCTCTGGCTTTTACCCTTCTGATTCTCTCCCTGATCTTACTGGTGGGGGAGTGAGCAAGTGGCTGCACTGGGGCTTGCTTGTTGGCTGATAAAACCATGACGTGAAAATCAATCTTGTTCCTGCCTGTCTTTCCTTGCTTTCTGTGTCTTGTGAAAGAGGAAAGAGCAGGTAAGAGAGAGAAGAAATAAATTGTGTGATCATAGAAGCCTAGACAGCACTAGTGGGTCAAGAGCTCATCTGAAGAGGTCACCTGTCCTAATCTCAGACACATCATCTACACCTGTCCAGGCAGAGGTTTCTAGAATGTAGTCATAAAGCCTCAGTAATGTCTTATGCCTTATTGTTAGGTCAATATCTGAAATGGGTTTATTTCAATATTTGTTCAAGGTTTTTTTCTGACTTTATTTAATTTAGTCCTTTCTATGTGGCCTTTCATATTGTGCCTTTGCCTCTCTGACTTTATTCTTATGCACACACATTATTACGCATGCATAGCAATTTGTCTGTTTTCTACCCTTTGCAAAGTATCTTCCTTGAGATCACTAAATATTGAGCAAATGATCACTGAACATGATCCTTGAGATCGTGAGTTAGCTTCCCTGAAGTTTCAGATCCACATTTTTGCTTTAAATGTAATTTCCTTTGAAACTATCCATTCTTCTGAATGCTATTTCCCTGTAACATAGGATCTTACCTACTAATTGCAAGAGTTGACTCTATAATTTCTGATTATAATTTTTTACTGTTCTTATTGTGTAATTACTGCCCAGTATTGTTGTCCTTTCTTGCCTATGTTTTTTTAAAACCTGGTGAAATTAACAGGATTCACAGTAAGCTCTACCTCTTAGTTTCCCTTTCTATAGTAAGATGTTCCCAATATGTTTCTTTAACACACTGTGCAGTATTCACTTGGTTGCTGTACTTTCTCAACAGCTCAAGTTCTCTGCTGCCACCAAATCCTGTCTTTTGGATCATTTCACAATTTTGTTATCTCTGCAGCTTGATGGGTTCAAGAAGCATTCTCTGTGCCCATGCTTCCATTTTTACTTTTTAAATTCCTGCACTAGGATTCTAACTGGGACTTCAGGTATTTCTTTAGAGAAGGATACTCACTAATATATTTTTAAACACACTAGTATTTCCTATAACCTCTATATCAACAGTCTGGTTTTGTGAACTATCCTTCCAAACCTCTGTTGTGTTATTTTGGCCATGTCGGAGGGCAGCACTTCTACTTACTCTGCCTACTATTCAAATAGTAAAAGTGTTAAGAAGATCATCACCTTATTTTTTCCCTAGTCTTCCCATGAACCCGTTGAAAACGAATTTAAATCTTTCTCTATTACATTAGCAAATCTCTATTTTAACATGTAATTTCTCTTTTCCTCTATATGAACCTTATCCCTGTAGTGCTCTTCATGACTTTACGTATTCAAAACTATTCTTGAGAAATAGTTTTTGGTTAAAATGTTGTGTTACCTTTCCGGCTTATCAATCACAGAAGGAAAATGGGAATAATCTGTAAATCTCAATATTCTGATGACATATGAAAGTTTTTGGAATTTTGATATTTTGTTCTTATTTTATACAGATTGTCAAACGGACATTTTTGAAGATGAAGTGTTTTTAGGAATTAATATTACAAGTTTTTTCACTCCTGATATTTCTGTCTGCCAAACTATTTGTACATATTTTCCAAAGTGCTTGTTCTTTACATTTTTTACCAGGAAATGGCAAATAGAATCTCAAAGGTGAATATGGCAGTTAAATGATATTTTCTATGTAGATTATTTAAAATTTATTATTTAAAAACACAAACTTTTAAAAATTCTAATTTCTTATATGTATGTAAATTTATGTTGAAAGGCTATTTTCAGTAAAGCACAGCTTTTTATGGGTTTTGTTCATAAATTTATAATTTCCTGTGGGCATTTCAACTGTTCTCCAGTATGATAAGGGCTTTTGTATTGTGGTTGTGTATCTGGTCTTAATCTGAAAAGAATTATACATGTCAAAAGCACAGTGAGCCTCCAGATTGTTTTAAAAACTTAAAGCTGAATTTTATGAGATTATCAAAAGAGCCATCTGGTTTCCTGGCAGGGCAAACTTGAAAAGATTTTTCAATTAAGTTAATAGCTTCAAAATATTTCAATTTCACTTTCTTCTTTCATACTTAGTAGTGAGAAAAGTTAAAAATCAACATTCCAAATCAGAAGAATAAAGTTTCAAAGGAATTTCAGGGAGAAGCAAAGCTGAAATGGCATGCATCATCTAAAGTCATCTCTTCTATATATGTATAAATACTGTACCACCTTTAGTAGTATAGTTGCATGGCATTTCACAGCACTACAAAGGTTGACTCAATTTAGTGTGAACTAGTGAACTTAGTGAGTGCATTTTCATATGAAATACTTCTACAGATTGAGACTTGGGAGAAGAGAGTGTATTTAGGAAAGAAACTTCTTTTACTAGTATCTAAACAATTATTTTTAGGATGTGAGAACAGGTTTAGTTATTGTGAAAAATACTTCCTTTTAGAAATCTTTGCCTTCTGAAGACATCAACAAGTGGAATTCCAGAGGGACTCATATCACAAGAAAATGCTGTATCAGGCTTTGGCCTCCTAAATTGCAGAAGACCTTTTCCTGGTAAACTATAAATTAAAATAAAAATACTAATTTTGAATTAATCTAATTAATAACTTTCTGATGCTTTGAATGTAATCATTCTTACAGCCTGCAATTCTCGCACTTACATTCATATGGATTTTTTGGGAGATGAACTTAATATCACTTACACTAAAGGACACAGAGCCTGTCAGCAGGTTTGCACAGACATCATCCGCTGCCAATTTTTTTCCTATTCTCTCCTCCAAGCTTCATGCAATGAAGAAGGGTGAGATATATTTTTTAAAATGTTCAGAGATTGCTGAAATAATCATTCCAGTGATGAGGGAGTACTGTATGTGTTGTTCAGTGAAAAAAACTCAAACTAAATGTTTGCATTAATTCATTGGCAGAAAGTGTGAGTGTCACCTAAGAATGTCCTCAAATGGATCTCCAGTGAAAATAGTACATGGGCCAGGAAGTATCTCTGGATATTCACTAAGGTTATGCAAAAAAAAAGCCAGTACTGGTAAGTAAAACTTCTATTATGAAAAATAGACAGTGCTTCCCTGATTTCAGTGTAGGAGGCCAAACCATATATTTTTAAAGTGGTTGAACTGTCCCAGTGGGTGATCATGTAAAGTTAGAGTGCTCTGGAAAAGTGAAGTCACTCAGGTCTTCACATAGTAAATGCCAGAACAGCACTGTGAATTTGGTTTTAACAGACTTTAAGATCATAGACCATGAAAAATGTATCAATAGGCCTAATAGGTGGTGCCTATTCAGTGATCAGCAGCAGTCTCGTCTTCATTTTTTATCGGTGAATGCAAGTTGCCTTTAAGCTCAGTTTTAAATTATTTCTGCAGTGTGTATGCAGCATTCTGCAAGAACAATTAGGATTGTTGGTGGGACGGACTCCTCCCCTGGTGAGTGGCCGTGGCAGGTCAGCTTGCACGCCAAGCTGTCTCGCCAGAGGCACCTGTGTGGGGGCTCCATCATCAGCAACCAGTGGATTCTCACAGCTGCTCACTGTGTCGCGAGGTGAGGCCTAAATGTAAATGTACAAATTAGCCCCAAATTTGAACCCGGCATGCAAGGTAAATTGAGATTTACCTTTCAGGGTAATAACAACGAGAACTAGAAGCAGACGAGCTGCTTTAATGTAACCAAAAGGTGAAATTGTCAGGTAGACATTTAGTTTTTTAATGTAGCTACAACTTTGTCCCTTTGTAGCATAGTATTGTACTGCTGATGCTAAATTAATTTAATGGATCTAGAAGGTGAAATTCTAAAGCAGACAACAAATACCTACTGAACCCTAGATATTCTCATGAGATATGAGTTCTTTCTTACTATAATACTGCATTAGGCTATTTAGTCACAGACTGACTTTTTGTCTTTTTCCCTCAGTCTAGAGAATCCCAACATTTGGCGTATTTATGCTGGTATTTTAAGACAATCAGAAATAAATGAAGATACTCCCTTCTTCAAAGTGGAAGAGATTATTATTCACTCTCAATATAAACATGCACAGATTGGATATGACATTGCTTTAATGAAACTTGCTAAGCCTATGAATTTTACTGGTATGTAATATATTGCAGAGCAGGAAGACGCAGGGCTGGCATTGCTATGGCAGTGCATGACACCTGGCTGTCTTCCTTTAATATGCAGTTACTGGGGTTTGAGGAGAATCTGTTCTGTTGGCTGCCAAAAGATAATGGGTGGCTTTAATTTATGTGCTGGGAGTGGTATATAGTGTAAAGGGCAAAGCATATCAAGGAGGTTGTGTAGGTGCCCACAAAACCTTACTGTTGCAATTGTCTCTGCTGGACGAACCAATATTTTCTTCTCGTTCTTTAGATCTTCAATTACCTATCTGCCTGCCATCAAAAGAAGACACTGACATATTTTATACTGACTGTTGGGTAATTGGATGGGGTTACAGAAAAGAAAAAGGTACAGAGAAATACTTTTAAACAGTGAATTTCTGCATTTTTAAAATTAATGTGTTTGACAAAAAAAAAAAACCCTTCTCTAAAAAAAGAAAAATCTGCTCTCTTCTTAACTACCAGTATTCCATCTAGACAATACTTTAATATCATTTTTTTATTAGAATTGATTTTTGTTAAGACACCATAAAACATAAATGAAAGATATATGAAATTATCATTAAATAGCTCCATGCTCTGACACAATAATACATTTTATAAATTGATTCAATAGTTTGAAATATCTGAGAATTCAATTTTAAATACATCTGGTACAACACTCACATGCCCTTCCTTAGATTCTGGCTTAATCTACTGGCAAGGCCCAGTACATATCTGGGTTTTGTACATTCTTTTTTATTTTTTCCTAGCTGAAAAAAAATGCAATAGATTTACCACTGAACTGTTTTGAATTACAATCTGCACATATCCCATGGTGGTTTTTTATGTGATTGTATTCGTGTGACTTTAGAAATTGGAGATTGAAGTATGTTGCTTTTCTTATTCTGAAGATTGATTATAGACCATGCCAATGACTTGTGTTTTGATAGTAGATGAGATTTGAACTCCTCTGATTTTATAAGGAGGCCAAAAAGGTAGGCCAAAAAGCTCTTAATTATCAAATTGTGGTTTTACATCTATTTATTTATATTTTGTGTGTAATTTTTATATGCTTATATAGATGTTTATGCACCTATTGAAAGGGTAATTTTTCCTTTATACACCTGCCTATTTGAAAGTTACAGTTCAATGTGAAATCTAACAAACTTAGGCAATTACTGTATAGACAAATTTCTTCTGTTAATTGCTGGAGAAAAGGCTGCTTTTAAATACTCTTGTGTAGTCTAGTGCAGATGTCTCCATCTGAAAAACTACTAGGATAAAGAGCAGCACAGATTTGGCAACTGGGAGATTCCAAACTTATTGCAACACTTTACTTGGAAATAATAGTTACTAACACAAAGCAATGCTAACAGCAATGCTCCAAGCTCCTGAGAGCTACTCACATGTCAGCATTCTTTGAACATCACAAGGGAGTTTTGAAGCTTTTTCAGTCATGAGAAAAAAGATGGCATCATAAAAACATTTAGATTAGACGACAATTCACATTGTTTGATAACACAAAAAAAGGAAAATCAGTGTAATGAGCATCTATTAGCATTCTAGAAGCAGTGACCTCCCACTTTGTAATATCAGTGTATGGGGATTTCTAGAGTTGAATTTTAACCTTTATTTTACTGGAACCAAGCGTTTCTCTGCTCATATTGCCTTTTATATAGGTCGGGTACAAGATATTCTTCAAAAGGCTCCTGTTCCCTTCATGTCAAAAGAGGAATGCCAGGCAAGGTACAGGAGGCGTAGAATAGGTGACAAAGTGATCTGTGCTGGCTATGATGAAGGAGGAAGGGATGCTTGTAAGGTAATGACAAACAGTAGTGTGTGGTTATATATATTCCAACCATATGTTCAAATATATAAATTAATACTACTGTCATTTTTAATTGTTATTAGAAAAATATGATTATCAATAGACCTCTTGATTGACTCGTCACTTTTGGTTGTCAAAAGCACTGAAAACCAAGGTATATGGAAAATATTTCTTCTATGACATTGAAATCTTCAGGGATAGATTCCATGGATAGGAAACTCTGTGTGTGGATATATAGATATCCATTTAGGGAAAAAAGCAGTGTTCCTTCAGACTATCAGAAATCCAGAGAGTGCAAGTATAGTACCTTGAAGCTCCAATAAGAGCAGATTTCCTATGTGATTTCTTTTTTTTATTATTTCTTGGTAGGAAATACAGTACATAAAATCTTATTTTAGAGCATCCACTGTGTATAAACCAGAAGGGAGGGTGCTAGCAATGCTATTAAAATGCATGGGGAATAGAAGGTGAAAAACAAACCGTGGAAACTGCTCTGTTCATAATTAGAGTTGAAAATGTCACAATAGCGTGAGTTCCATGAGCCAAATTCTCTGCTCAAGAGTAAACTCACGCACTTTCGCCAGTTTAAATATTCCGAGTTAATTTCTGCAAGAAGAAAATGGTCTGATTATTAATATTAAATTCTCTACTAAATACAGTTTTCACTGCAAACATTTAACACTTAGTAATTGTATGCTGAAATATTACTGTTGCTATGATTTCTTAGGAATAAAAATACTTGGAGCTGGGAAGTTATTTTTCCCCTATGCCAATTAAGCTTTCTTTATCTGATAGAGCTCATACAGCTTAACTGAACATGGAGATGCAGATTTAAAAGATTACACATTTGCTGTTGTCCTAACAACTCATAACAGCTTCTCTAAGGAATCTTGCGTTCAGAAAGGAATAGGGAAAGAAAACACAAAGGTGTTTTATCCTCAGTGGGACAGAGTCACTCAAACAAGATAAGGCATGTAGAGAACTGAGATACTAAAAACGTGGTCATAAAAAAAACACTCCCAAATTGGCTGTTTTTCTTACTTGAATACATATTTTTTTCATCGAGTTTTAAATCACTGTATGTAGATAAGTTAATAATTATAACAAAATTCTAAAACCCAGTAGTTATGAACCTTCATGGGAAAAAGAAATTGTTTGCAACGACTATTTCGAAATCAATTTACAATCAGAACATTTGCTTCGGTCCTCTCTTAATTAGTCCTAAGTGAAAGTGATTGAAATCTAGGCTGTTATGCTGGTGGTAACTTTGAATGATGCTGATTTATCCAAGGCTTTCTTTGTGACAGAAGTACTGATGAGGCCTCTTCCTTGCATGCTCTCTCTTCTGTGACACAGGGAGATTCAGGAGGGCCACTGTCATGCAGGCACGAGGAGGTCTGGTATCTGGTGGGCATCACCAGCTGGGGCGAGGGCTGCGCTCGCCCGCGGCAACCGGGAGTCTACACCAAAGTCGCTGACTATTCAGACTGGATTCTAGAAAAAACTACATAGCAGGAGCATTACTGACTCATTCAAAGTGTTGCTGTGGAATGACAACCCTCAGATCAATGGGACAAAGTGTATTAGTGCCTTTTCAATGGTATTTTTTGTTAGCCTGGAGTATAAAATACTTGTTTTAATATGCAGAAAAGCAGGAATGAATGAATTTTCCTATTACTAAATAAAAAGCAATAATAACAATGAATTCTGTGATTACTGATTTGGCAGAAAAAAATATGGCTGAGCCACAGACTTCTGTCCTTGCTAGCATAAAATGGGAGTGGATGAGGTTGCAGGACATGTATGGACCTCTGAGCTGGGAACTACTTCTGTCCTAGGAGGTAACGACTCAGCAAAATTAAATTTCCCTCCCTCGTCTGAATGTAGTTAAAATGGGGAAACCACTTACAAGCTCACTGAAGGGCTGGGGGAAGGGAAGTTGGGGCACGGAGATGCTTACACAGTTATATAAACCTAATTTCCATGGGGAATTAGCCAAAAAAGTTAAACAAGAAAACAAACCCAGAGGTCTTGGCAGAGGGACGCATGTGGATGCAGACACCACCAAGCCCAGTTCATGCTTAAAGTCCCATCCCTCTGTTCCCAGCAGTCTGCCAAGGGTTTGCACAAGCATGATTTACCATTGTGCTGTAACCTCCTCTGGGCTTTGATCTTCTCAGGACCAAGGCAGGGAGCTCAAGCCTGTCCCTTGGGGTGCCTCTAAGTTTCCAAACACCTGTTATCTATTCACAGATGTTCTCAAGACACACAGAATGCAAACAATAGACTGCATAAAATACATATTTTTCTACATTTCTTCTCTTCAGACTTTTTACATTCCCAGCTACAAGATCACTTGAGTGTGTTTACAGTCCCTACCAATCTTCCACTTTTAACCCATTGTTCCAAATGAGCTGTCTGTCACTTACATTATTCTAATTTCTGTGGAAAATTTTGTGATGAGAAAGATAATGAGGGTCTACTTCTCTTGAGGAAGAATATCCAGAAAATCAATAAAAAAGATCCCCCCCTCAAAATACATTTTTATTTTCCAAATACCTAACTCTTTGTGATTAAAGAAACAGCTTTATCCTGTTCCTCTTTATCCTTATTTCCTTTTATAATTTCTTGTTACTTTGCATCAGGTAGCAAACATATTTCATGGCTAAAATTCATACTAGTGTGAGAAACAGTAGTCAAAAATTAATTACTTTCCCATAGTAAGAAGCAGCATTTCACACTGCATTAGAAAGGAGAGTAGAGTACTAACAAAATTTTATGAGCTTGATTCCTAATCATCAACATTACCATAATTGCTGAAAATATGTTCCAGACTGCTATTCATAATTGCTCTACACCACACTGGGAGGTAAACAGCAGGAGTGGCTCTGCAAGTAAATGAGGTCATGAAACTTAGGATTTAAACATCAAATTTATGGGAGAAAAGAATTAAGCTGCTGAAAATTACTTTTGTCTTTATTTTTTAATGCTTTATTTGTAAATAATCCTGGGGAAAAAAATGTAATTCCACACTACAAGGTGATACTCCTATCTCTATCTGGAGTCAGGGTATGGCAGTGCTAAGCTGACTGCAGTCAACAAACCTGAAATCCCAAAGTTTAAAGGTTGGGGAGTTGATTTAGTTTGTCTATTTTTAAAGAATCAGAATTCAGAGAAGTGATGAAAACAGTCCAAGCTTGGCAGAAGTGGAGAGGTAATACTGCTGTTGCAGGCACATCTGGGAAAAGAGAGGTGCTGCCTTCCCTCTGGCCTGTAGTGGACTCCTGGTGCCAGGGGCTTGAGTCACTGGGGATGCACAGTGCTGAAGGTCTCATGCACTGGGAACCCTGAGTGCAGGACATGGCCTCAGAGAGTCAACAGGAAAAGTCTGGTGTGCACTGGGAGAATCGGATCAATGGTGAGAGGGAAGGCACAACACTGTGCTGGGATTTTTGCCAAAACTGCAGAAGCAGAACAGGAGATATGTATGGGGGCCGATGTCTTTTCATGCTCTGTTTAATCTGCAGCTGGTTTAAAATAACAGCAAACCTCAGACATGCTGTCAAAAACCTAGAGACTTATATAAGGGACTGAGAAAGAAAATAGAGGAAACAAGGGTAAAAAGAAGAAAGATTCTTGGCATTCAAGTGTGGTTCTGTCCTCATGGGGAAGGAATGAAGACAGCTGGAAAAGGGTTGCTGAAGGAAAAAAAGGAATTGTTTCAGTGGGAAACAGAGGCTGAAACTCTCTAAATAAGAATCATCAGGAGACCATCCAAAATACTTGTCTGCTGATATCCAAACTGTGTAGGCTAAAGAGTATATGCAATGTCAGTCTCAAAACCTTTAATACTTTCTCATAATAGTGAAAGTAGTGTCATCATAGTGAAAAAGCTGTCATCAGTTTTTTCAAATGCACAAAAAATGTATTATTTTCTTTTTTCTTTTTTTTTCCTTCCCTCCATTTTGTTTGTTTGCTTTTTCTGCTACAACTTTTCAAGTTGTAAGTATTGCAGTAACAAAGACGAATGGCAGTCAGCTGTGCTCTGTAGACCTCCAGAGCTCCATGTTTTCTTTCTCAGAGGTATTCCAGGTGACAGCAATATGCCAAAGGAAACTCAGCTGTTCCTGTGGAAAGGATAAGTGATCTCAAGTACTGCAGACATCCTTCATGAGTAGCTGTAGACCAGATAAAATTGAAATATATTTTTCCCTGGAGCAGGTATCCTTTAATGACATTTTGCATTAGTTGTTGGTTCATCTGTAATAAATTCTCGATGGCTAAAAGTGAGTCCCAGGAATAGGTATGTGGAGAATGCAGGAGTTTGTGGTGGCTATATGAAGTCCTTATGACTTTGTTTAAGATGAACTACATGAGGGAATGTCTGATCTTTTTGTGGGTTTATACACCAGCATGATATGTAATTCATTGAGACCTTTAGACTCATAGATAGAAGTATATTGGTGTTATTAAGTGTTATATTGCCTGGGCTTTCTGGTATCAATAGGTGACTTGCACTAAATGAGAGGCGGTTTATGACCTTTATTTATTCTTCCTTCTAATCTACCTCTCTGGGGAAAAGTAATTTTTAAAAAGCTAACAATCAAAAAACCTATCTCAATCTCATTAAAGAAAAGCCTGGTCTTATACTTTAAATCTTCCTCTGTTCATGTTGGAGCAGAAGATAAACATCAGTGCTTTAGTTGTTAGTTTGATCAATGGCAAGTGTCTCTGGTTGTCCTAAAAGTCAATAAATCTCATAATCTTACTTAGAGATGTAGAAATTTTGGTAGGGGCAAGTGCCATTATTGATATAGCAAATGGCAGCATTAGTCTGGCCTGATTTTTTTTGTGCAAACAAGATCCCTGATCACAGAAATTTTCAGGCTTGTTCAGGTATAGATGAAACATTTCATATGTGCTGTGACAGTTTGGAGAACAATTAATTAATCATAAAGTAAAGGAATGTTCTTTTGCTGCTCAAGTGGATTCAAATTTTAACTTATAATAGCTTTCTCTGTAAACATTTTAATTGAATTGTAAAGCAAAAAACCCAGTTTCCCATTAAACTGGCAATGCACTGTTTCCTACCACTGCTGGTGCTTTGCTTAATGTCTGAGTTTGAAGTATGACTTCTCGAAAGTGACCCGAGCTGTGAACAAGAAGACATAGAGCTTCTCATTCCTTCTTGCTGGGAGAATTCAAAATCCCTGCAGTGAAGATCAAGAGAGATCACCTAGTAAGTCCATTTCCTCTGCTTTCCCAGCAGAGGGGAGTGGAACAATTTGGTATAAGCTCCTAGTGTAATTTTAATTTGTTCTGTGAAAAATTATTATTCTGCTGTAATGAAAAATGAATCTCTGATGCTGAAAAATAGCAAGCTGTATGGAATTAAAATAATTCACAATGGCACTCCTCATAGTAGGAGAACTATGTGAATTCTAATTCTCTGCCTAATTTCCTGTATGTATGGAGGATTCTTTGAAAAATTATTGCTAGGTGCTTTTTTGGAAGTTAAATATCTGCATTAAAATACATGCAAATTGCATTTCTGCTTCAAATAGGAGGCAACATTATTTTGCCTCTGAGCAATTATAGCAGATATGCAATGCTACATATTTATAGTGAAGCATTTCCTGGAGTAGCAAATTGATTGTTTTTCCTCTGGTCTTTGTGTTGTAAATCACATTATAGATATTTATAGATATATTAGAATTACAGTGGATTGTTGCATACTACAAGAAATTGTTTCATGTCTTAGGCCGTGCAGTTTGAGGTTTCCTTGGTATTATGATGGGTTTTGATTTTGTTTTGATTGGTTGGGGTTTTTTTTGTGTGTGTGAGGGTTTTTTTTCTTTTTTTTTTTTTAATTTTTCTGCAGTTACTCTTTATGTTTCTGATACTCTTTTCCTGTCACAATGTGATGTCAGCAAATACTAAGTTGATTCCCATATTTTTGTTAGCTGGTTTATTTGTGGGGGAACAATGATACCAAAGGAAGAGGACTGCATGCACAAAGCATGCAAGACTTTAAGGGGAGTTGATAGGAACTGAAGCAATGTCAGTGTGAATTAGAACAAAAAACAAGAATCAGTGCAACTTGAAGAAAGACCAAGCTAAAGATTTATCTAAACAATAGATATGCATCTGGGTGTGTGGAACTAAAAATATGATGGAACACTTGGACAGCCTTTCCAGGTCCATAAAACTGTACCCCAGGACCTAAAAGTTAAATAATTTTAATTTTTGTAATACAGGAAGTCTTTCTGTGCTAGGAAGTTGTGGAATCATCTGAAGTGTAGCATTCCCCTAACATGATTGTGCCGTGCTCTGATCTGAGCTTATTATCACACAACTCTGCTGTGATTTGCTGCTCTATGTTGAGGTGCCAGATTCGATTGTCAGGCTCATGTCTGTACTTCCACTCCATTTCCACTGACAGTTCCATCTGGCAGATTTTGTCTCCCAATAACCTCTTTGCTTATTTTTGTCCCTGAAGTCATGTACAGGGACATGAATATTATGGTTTTAATTATCACAGGAGAGCTAAACAAATATCTGTTCTGGGATGTGATTGGGATGAAGCTTTCCTGAAGTTTACTGTGTACAGCATCATTTTTTTTTGATGATTCCTGTTGATTGAGTGCTGCAAAGGGAAAGGTGCTTCTTAAGGAAACACCATCCATAATATATCTGAAGCTTCTATGTTTCTGTGCTGTGATTGATTTTTTCTGTTCATAGTTCACTATTTAAGAACTTCAGGCATGAGCATTTTGGTTTTGACCTTGTGCCTGACATTTTAAGTGGGGACAAGTCATACTCCACCTATCACTCAGTGTCACTGGGGAAGGAGGGAGGAGCAGTGTCATCCCATGGGGGACAGAGTGAAAGTGTAGAAGAAGAAGGACAAAGGAGCTGCTCCTCTCTTCTCGACTTCCTGGGATTTGGCTGTTTTGGCAGATGACTTGATGCCATAATATTGTCTGAATGCAACTAATTTTCTGAACTCTATTTGTTGGAAGAACTGGGCTGAACAGCTAATAAAACATTTATATGATTAACACTGAATGAGTCCACACAACTCAAAACTTTGGACTTCAAATAGTCTAAAACTTCAAGATTGGCAAAATGGACTGGTGTGAGCAGTAGAATTACTGTAAACGCAGAAAAGAAAAGAAATGGAATGAAGAGGTTTTATATTTATTTCCAGAAAATTTATTGTGCTTATTACCAGAAAGGTTTTTATGTCTCTCAGTAAGCCTCTGATTTCTTTAACTTTCACTAAAATTTCTGGGTAAAAGAGCAGCTTTTGCATGCATTCTAAAATAGCTTTCAATAGCTTGTCACTAGGTGGCGCTTTAGATTTAATTTGTCTTCTGTTCAATGGCTATGATGAGAAAATGAACATCCAAGGGGATCTTTTTATTTCTATAGCTGATAAGTAATAATAAATAATTACATTTCCATCTTCATTTGTAGAACTTACAGAATTCAAAGCAGCAAATATGTAGCTCTACATTTCTCTATGGCACAGGAACATTAAAAGACTGTAGAACATGAAGGGTCCAAATCAAGTTAAACAAACGCCCCTCGCTTATGAAACAGCTCTCTGCCTATGGAACCCCAGAGTATTTTACATGTTAATAAATAGGTATAAAACGACTGAAAGGCACAGCCAGGGTCCTGAGCTTCTCTACTGTCTCTGGGGGGCTTGGCTTGGGGCCAGCTTGGGCACAGTGCAGTTGTCTGGCCCTGAAGATTCAGGGAGTTTGGGAGACAGAGTTGGGAGAACTAGCTTGGGGAACTAGATGTGAGCCTGGCCCTCACTACTGTACCTTATAAGCTTAAAACGAATTTAGCCTGTACTTTAATAATATACGAATGATTCTTACCACCAAAACCATACCCAGCTATTAAAAATTCCTTTCTGGAAAAACCTGTAGTGAGATTGTCTGAAATGGATAAATTGCTCAGTATTGGAAAGAGATGATAATCTGAATTATTAGTCTCCAGCATTACCTCTGAACACAACCAAAGGGAATCATGTGGAACAATGTCCCAGGTACTACAGGTTCTTGAGCAACAGAGTAAGTAATATCTTGTTCTTCTACTACCGCTCTATCATTTGAAAGTGGCTGTTGATCTTAAAGTAAAACTTAGATCACCCAGGCAGGAGGAACGATATGTTCTTTCTGTGCATCAGTGAACAAAACCAAGATTTAGAGTTATTGTTATTATTGTGGATTAAAGAACATGTGATTTCAAGCTGTTCCCAGAAGGATGCTGAAAAACCCTGTTTGGGGTAAAGAAAATCAAATAGAGGATAGGGGATGGTTGAGGATACTGTGGAACTTCCATCACAATCTCACTACAGGTTTTTCCAGAAATGAAAATCTGACAAAGTAATTTTTAACAGCTGGGTATGGTTTTGGTGGTAAGAATCATTCGTATATTATTCAAGTACAGGCTAAATTTGTTTTACGCTTATAAAGTATTTAGGGCTAGGTTACACCATGGTGTAACTGGCCCTGCCTTGCGCATTTGGACATGACTGGACCTTCCAGCTGCTGCCTATGATCATGAACAGCAATACAAAATAGTTTTGTTTTTTTTTCTTTCTATAATACATATGTATTTTTGGCTATTTATTTATTTTGCATGCCCATTCTTTAAGTGTTTCAGTCCTTTCATTCTCCTGCAAGAATCCCAGAAGTTTTTGTTATGGATTTACTTTTCTTCCCTGCTTTCAAGAGAAATTGTTTTTGTTTAGAAGACTCAAGTCCATATAAAATCATAAAGTCATATAATGTCATATAAGATCATAAAGTTAAAAGTAATAATAAATCATAATAAATCATAAAGTGAAAGGAATAAAGGCAAATGAAAATGTAAAATAGGCCTAAACATTACTAACATTACTAATATACTGTTCAATGTGATTTTGCCAGTAGCATGAGAAACACCAGGCTTTGTGCTGACCTGGTTGTGCAGGGACCCAGCCTGAGCTGTTGGGGCTTGGTTTAACCCTGTGAAGTGGTCAGTGCCTGCTGCCTGACCTGTTTTTGGCTGGAGTGATGGGAAACTCTGTGTGGTAAAAGCCAAAGAGAGCCACGGTGAAACAAACAGCATGCTGGGGTATCAGGGTTGGGGGAGCATTGTTCAGACTTGGCTGGGAAGCAAGGAGAAACACACCATGAGAAAACACATAATTTCAAGAGAACCTTTGGGATACACATCAACAACATCATACTTCTCTCAGTGAAGAATTGAGGATGTGATAGT
>JAWWMU010000180.1:40438604-40458077 GCA_035048155.1 Cinnycerthia olivascens
TCAAATAGATCTCTGATTTCCAGCTGGATAGAGAGAGGTGAGGATCAAAGGAAATTGAAGGATTTGCAACAAAATGTACAGAGTCTAGCAGACAAAGCTGATATAAAGCCAGGATCAAGAGAAACTTTAGGCCTAACATTTTGAAATTCTTGTTTTATGTGACTATTTTTAAGCTTTGCATGGTCTAAAACCAACTTTAGTTGACTTTCTGGAAAAAGAAGCTTCTTGATTTGATCCCTAGGTGGCCAGAGTGCTTCTTACTGTATATTAGGGAGGAAACCAAAAGTGATATTTTGCTGTGAAGATAAAAGCATTTTCAGTATATAATCCAAAGCTGACAAAAACTGACAGAATGCATTACTTTCTAGCCAGGACTTTTTCTGTCTCTACACCAGTGAGAAAAAGAATGGAAAGTGTTATGGTGCTGCCTCTTCTTCCTGCATGAAAACTGACTGAAACCTCCTCCATGAAGAGGGATCATGCTGTTTTATCAGTTACAGGCAAAATGCATGAAGGCACAAAGGATTTAATAATGACACATTTAGCACTTCAGGTAATTTCTGCTATGAATACTCTGAAATTCATAAAGTACTGAGGAAGACTTTGTCTTAGTGATAATTTGAACCATCAATAAATGAAATATGCAAAGTCTGTGTAACAATTAAGACTGTACATGTTGACTTGAATGATTAAAACCCCTAAAGCAACTATAATTAAAGTGTATTAATTCATAGGGGGCAATATAAAATGGCAAGTTGCTTCATTTCGTAATTTTGCTGTTAGAGTGTGGTAAGTAATAAGGACTCCCAAAAAGTTGAGTACATGGAGTCACAGGCAGTACTGATATATGCACTTGGAATTCATCTCAAGTAGCTAAGAATATTTATGCAAGAGTAGGACAGTGAGGAATTAATTTAGGTAAAGTGCTCTGTTGAATAACTGAGTGCTGAAGGTTAAGCAGATGTCTGAATGACTGCTGCATTCAGTCCAAAGGACATGAGATATTTGCTGCTGATTTTCAGTGTAAAATCTACTGTTGCTGTTTGAAGAAAAATAAAGGGGACAATTTTTGCAACATCTTTCACTTCTCCAGCAGCTGGATTTTATTCAGTGCAAGTCACTTTGCACTGCAGACTGTTCCCAGCAGAATTTTTGGAATTGTGATGCTCCTGCTCTCTATCCTGATTAAAAGGTGGCAAGGTCACCCAAAGTTTAAATCAAAGCAGAATCTGACCAGTAAAATCTATCCCAAAAGAGTAGAAGACAAAGGAAAAGAGAAAAGGCTGTAAAGAATAGATAAATATAAAAAAGAAGAAAATTTGGGATGGGTTTTGTAGGTGCTTATTGGGGAAATAGAAAATCTTTTGTATTAGAAAAAAATTCAGTAGAAAATACTGTTTCTTTAAACCTTTTTTTCCTTTTTTTTTAATGACTCTTCAATTTACAGTCTGTTTCTATGAATATAATCAATGAGGATTTTTGTCTTAAAGGTGAATAACAGATCTTAATGTTACAGATGTTTATCTTCTTTTCTGGAGAATTAAAAATGAACATGACTCTAAGAATTTAGATATTAAATATACATAATTTCACGGTTCTGACCACAGAGAGGAAATTTTGTTCTGTGTTCAAAGGAATACTTTTTATCCAGTCAGATACAGGTGATTAAAAAAAATAAAATTAATAGCCTTTAATTCTGATGAATGAATAAGTGAGGGTATGTCCTACAAGGCAAAGGATGACAATAGAGTAAATCTACTGTATTTCCTGAGTGGATGGAGACACTTTGGTCCTTGGTAGCACTGTAAGGTTAATTTTCTCTTTGTTCTAGTATTAAATACTAAAAATAAGCAATTTAATATTATATAACTTTGGAATAGAAAACAAAAAAAATGGGCTAATTTCTTATGAAAGAAAATACATTTTAGTGTATTGCACTAGGTGAATGCTGAGTAAAACAGAGCTGGAATCACTGAATCAGAACTCTCTTTAAAAGTGCAATGAAGGTCAGCATCATAATGATGGGAAATGCAGCTGATTATTCCCTTGTGTTTCACTTCTGGAACTTAGGGCTCTGTATCCTAGAAAGGCTGAAGGAAAAAGTAATTTGCAGAATGACTCATTGAAGAGTCACTTAGATGTTTCAAGTAAATGTCACATTCGGATCTGTTCAGAGGTTCAAAAAACCGAAGGAAACCTTAAGAAACAGGAGATCGATTGTAAAGCTTCTGATGCTGCAAATGGAGTCAGTCCAATTCTTAAGACAACTCTCCCTGCCCCTATTTTGAGTTGTAAATATTCACTACAAAATGAATCTTTCCAACAGCTCAGTTTTCTCAGTGGAATATTATGGAGACCAAGCTGTGTGTACGTGTAAGGACTGTGTGTATGTGAAGCAGTTTTCTCCCACACGATCTTAATCATGTTTCACAAATCTGGCACATGAGGTAGTTTATTTCATTGAGTATCCATCTGAAAGATGTTGTTAGGCAATCTAATTTTTTCATTAGAGTTTTATTTTCTGTGTTATTTTACATATTTTTACAGTGTTTTGCCTTTCAGATGCTGTAGGAAGAGATATTGTACATTGTGGGTGTCACTGCAGTTATAACTCAAAATTCTGATGATTCCTAATAGAGGTAAAGTGTGCACTATTTACTTACTGTGAGTTTTAATAATTATTTAAAAACTTAATTGACTTTCAATAAGCAAATTTTTACTGCTTTTCAAGTACCTATATATTCATACAATATATTTTGGGCCATGCCTACATCTTGATGTATGTAAATAAATACATGTATTTTTTTTTTTTAAATATATATGTTTATGTAATCTTTGTTTTTTTTATCTAGGAGTTCTATATATAATTAACTACATGGAGTATTCCATTTCTCCTCTCAAGCAGATCAAAAGAGGATCCACTTAGGTACAAGTGGCGCTGCAGGACCTACAGGAGATGAGGTGCATTAATGCTTCCAGGCAATGTCACGGAGAGCGGAATTAATGTGGTCAGCAAAGCATAATTTTTCAATTGTTTCATGGATGTAACAGGTGAAATTTAACATAGCTTTGGTTTTCTAATTTAGCTCTGGATTTTTATAAAGGAAATATATCAGGTGACCTTAGTCTAATTCTGGTAAAAAAATGCAACATCGATTCAGTAAAGAAATGACAATTAAATACATATAATACACTAGTTAATTCTACTCCAGATTTCATTGCCTCAATTATGCTAGAAAGTTCATCTAAAGTAAACATATGACTTTTGACAAACCTATCACACATTTGCCTAAGAGACAGGTATTTACATGTCATGTCTCCATTTGATACACTCTCTTGAGCAAAGAGTAGGATCTGGATTTTTAGCTGAAGAAAACAGAAATCTGATAGTGAGCATTTATTCCTATTTAAAGTAACTTGGTTGGCTCATGCCCTGAAGAGTGATGTTTTGTATTAGATAACAATAATTGGTTTTAACAGGTCCTTCTTTCTTTTTTTTCCAAATTTTTGTGCCAGACAAAACCATTCACCGTATGAAAGTCTGACAGCAGACCTTAAAACAAAGCGTGACCCAAATAACTTTTTTGCTTTGAAAATCTATTTTACGGGATGCAAGGAATTTTTTTTTTCTCTTAGATGAAAATGTGTAACAGACAGTAATTGCTTATACCTCTTGTCATAGAGAAATTGACCCAACCATTAGAAATATAAGTCACAGAGAGGTTGGGAGTTTCACTGTAGTATCATTCACCCTATGCCATTGATTACAGCATTCAGCTTTTATATTCAGATGCCTTCAAGAAACAGCTATGTGTTTTGAGAAATTAATAGTGTTGGATATATTTTGAACTTGGTTTGCTAACAAAAATGGAAAAAGTGAAAATGGCAGCTGCGTAGGAGGTTGTTATATCCGAAATAACTTGCAAATTTCCTCAGGCTTTTGATCTATAGAAAGGGCTCCTCTCTAGAGCAGAAGCAATTTCAAATGTATTAGCAACATAGATTCAAAATGAGCAGTACCAAGATTCTAACCTGTGAATTCAAAGCACAAGTACATTTATTTGCAAGTTCTGGTCCTGGATTAAACAAACAAATAGGAATACCAAAATAATTACAAGATTTTTTTACTTACGATACACGTTTTCATCAATATGTAAATGTAAAATGTATAAAAACCAGAGTTTTGGAGAGAGCTTTTGGACCTTAGAAGCAGGGCTGTTTATTTTCTGTTGAGCCAAGAATCAGACCCCTTTCAATCCTCACAGCCTTTGCTCTAAGAAGCTTGAGAGTTTGCCAGAACACCAAAATATGAATTTTATTTTCAGTTTTCAACATACATACAAGAAATGTATTAATAATTAACAGCGGTAATATTCAATATGACTTACAGATGTGTGGCATTGTTTTTTTACTTCTATTGTTGCTACTGTTCCTCTTTGACTGCAAATGTTAGGTTCAGATCAGTATATCTTGTATGCTTTGGTGCTCCAGACATGGAGCTGACATTGTAGCTGTTTTCTCCCCTTCCCACCTCATTCTCCATTGCTTCTTCTTCTCCTCATTCCCCTGAAAAGAAAAATGAGACAGAAACCTGGGTTTGTGGTATTTCAATCAGAATGTTTGTACAATACCATCATATATCTTATTACCAAAATTAGATGACAAACCTACAGCAAACTACAGAACTCTCTAACTTAGATATTTTTTGGAATAGGCTTTGTGGTCTGTGTTTGTCCATCTCTGTTCATGTCCTAACTACCCCTAGTCCTCACCCTCAGCATTTGCTGGTGCAGGTATGCATTTGCACCCCAGTTAATTTTCCAATCTTAAAAGCTATGGGAAAAGCAAGGGTCATTTACCGTGTTACCATTACTACATCCTAGTAATTCTTACCCAGGTGCTATAAAGTTTTTAATGGCATCTTTCTGTAACAGAAACTAAAACATACCATCTGGTAGGGCTGTGAAGAATTTTGGCAAGGACCCTTCATCAGTCTGACATTTGAAGACATTATTTTCTTTTGGTCATATGCAGGTTATAAATTTTCACAGCACTTAAAATTAGAAAACTATAGTTGGCCATAATAATTTCAACAATGATTAATTTATAGTTCCAGAATTATAATGCAAAATACACTTTGAAGGCTGACTTAGACCACAAAAATAAAACCTTTTTAAATGGAAAACACACTGAAAGTAGTTTTAATTCACAACTGTAGAAATAAAACAGTGGACTGATGTCATATTTGATACATATGAATGATGCAAAGTTGACTTGCAAGTAAATCTAAGGAAGCTTAACCTAAAAGTCAGTTATGATCTTCTGCTGAATAGTACTTTGACATTTTCTGTGGAAACCTGAAACAAATTCTCTGGTGTTTTTAAGACAGAAAAAGCAAAATTATTTCTGAGATGCTGTTGGGCTTTTATTAATTTTAAAATACTTGGACACTATGCAACTTCTAAAGTAATTTTTTTTTTTTTATAAAAGAACAAGCACAACATGCAGCATGAACTATCAATTTATTTTGTTTCCCTCTGGCATATTTTTAGCAATGCAAGTCACTCTTGAGGGAAAAAACCTTTACTATAGTGGCACATCATCCACAGATTCTGAATGAACAGAGTATAATGAATGATTAATTGTGAGCGGTCGCTACTGTAGAGGGAAGTTCTGCAAACAAAAATATCAAAAATTATCCTCTCAATATTTCAGATTTTTAATAAATGAAAGCCATAAGTGAAATATTTCTCCAGCACAAAAAGCCCTCTGCCGTTCTTGGTAGACAGGAGAAAAACAAAAGTCATGATTTCAAATTTATTTGAAGTCTGCACACCTCTAGGTAATGTGATAATGTTTGTACCTCCATCTGTCTTGAAGCTGATCTAACTATCTGCAGGAAACCTTGAGTACGTGTAAGGCTCTGCCACTGAAGGGCTCTGAAACCCAGACTTGGTGATGAGTGTGTTACTGGCGTAGCAAGGAAACGTGCACAGAGGAAACACTGGAGTGCACCTGCAGTTTCAAAAGAGAACATGACTTACAGCGTTGCTTAAGAAAAGCATTGAGTGAAATCGTTGCAAGGTGAGGCCTAAGAAAATTTTATGGGGAGATTCAACAGAGTTCACGTACCTTGTAGCTGAGAATACCTAGACAAGAGATTCAAGAGTAACATCCTTCCCCTTCACTGTAAATTGCTGGCAATTAATCTGCTTTATTCTGAATCAAGTTTTTTCTCTAAAATTTGATATATAATGACTTTCAATGCTGTTAAGTGATTTTCCTACAATAATTTAATTGCAGAAAGAGATATAGGAGAAAATTTCCACTATCATCGAAATATATCCTCTTTACTACTGTACCAAGGAAGGGCAAAGAACAAGAGCTCTATTACTTTTTGTTTTATCTGAATTGCTGTTATTATGATTGGATATCTTCTACCCAGTGCCAGATATTTTTGTGTTTACACTGTGGTATTTTAGATTGTTACTGAAGATAACTGGCATTTTTTAGATTGCGACATCCAGTTTGACTCTTCAGACCTCATTTATAAACAGCAAGATTGTTTCTACAGTTCCAGGAATATTTTGTACTTGAAAGTACTCAGATATTTTTCTTTTGGCCATCTGTCTACATCTGCTTACTCAAATCAATGTAGCCAAGGTCATCTTACATTTCTTGTCTAAGGCTGTCAAACTTATTTTCAGCCTTGTCAAGTTCAGCCTTTGCTTTTTATCTTTGTGCTAAGGGGACATTTAGTGTAAGTGTGGTTCTCTTGGCATTTCTTTTTCAGTCCCCTTTTTGACATATTGCTTTTTGTGCCATTTATTGCTGTGTGACCATTCTTGGTTTATTTTAAAACACAAACTATTTTCTTTCTCTCCTTCATTGTATTTCTTACAATCTCCATGCAACCTTAAACCCCTTTCAGCAAAGCAAATAGTCACAGTATTTGGTTTGCTGTTATTGTTTCATATGAACTGAACTCAGAAATCTGATCAGAGTACCTTGAAAAGCAAATTACATACCTCTGACTCAGAAGGTGAGAGCACTTCTCAAACGCCTCTGATTGCTTGTTTTAGCTCTGATTATTCTTGTATTTTAAACAACAATAAAAAGTCACTAAGAAAAAAATACTCTTAAGCATCATCCTTAGGATATTTAAAAATGCTCTACAAAAAAGAAAGTTGGGCATCATGATGTAAACATGTCTAATTTGTCTGGTTCACCACTGTCATGCTTGTATTATGCTATTCATGCTGGTTGGTTACCTACAGACAAGCTAATCAAAGCTTATCTATAGCACTGTGGAAGTGACTTACTGCAATTTTGTTCTCTGGATCCAAAATAAAGTTGAGCCCAGGTGCCACGTAGAACTACAGTGACTAGCACACAGACTTGTGCAGTGCTTGGTGCTTCTTGGGTAGTGCTTAAGGAAACATGGTGGTTGCAGCAGTTCAAGCTATGCAACAAATAACTAATCAGAGAATACTTTTTTTCTCTTTGCTTTGGGGAGTTTTTCAGGAACATCTTCTGGGACGTTCACCCTGAAACTTTCAAATGGTGCAAGTAGATAGTACTTTGTAGAGCTTATTAACCCCCTTGTTATAGATTTCAATAAAGACTTTTGTCCTTGTTGACACAGAGTGAATTGTGCATATTGCTACATCTTTCTTTTTCACTTTGTTTTCATAATACAATGTTCTGGAACTTCATCACTGACCTTGAAAATACAGTTTTTCACTGAAGTGTTTTTCCTTTCTCCTCCAGGGAGCTTTTGTCACTACCTCAATAGGCCATTCAAGAGGTGAAAATATGGAGCTGTTTCAGATGCTCTCTCCATCGTGTGCACTGCCAGCAAGATCAGATAATACTTATTGCTAATGCTGGTCCTATGCAAGACCATGAAATGGAGGAGGGACACCCAGGCAGCAGAGTTTTAGGGATTTGTAGGCACAATTTGGGTCCTCACTGCACCGAAGGGCTTTGTCCCTGTTTCACCACCCTAAGTAGTCCAACCCAACATGTCTGTGCTCCAGGGTACCTGCCATCCCATCCCACTCCACCCCACCCCACTCCCTCATAGGAATGTTTTGATTTCCTACAACTCTGGGAGACTGCCTAAGTGAGGGATGGAAAACAGATGTTCTGAGAGAGACGCAAGGCAAGACAGTTGCACTGCTCCCATAGGCAAACAAAAGCCATGCAATGGACTGACCATGTGAACAGCTTGCAAATCCCTGAAGGGCAGAAAAGTGAAGGAAGACACGAAAGGGAAGAGTTTGAAACAAGTCTGGATTTTGCTCGTGGATCCACTTGGGAGCCATCTCCTGGTGGTGGGCAGCCCCATGAAGCAGATAAGCAGCTGTACTACTTTGCTCAGGTGTGCCTCTCTTGTGCCTCTCTTCCCTATCCTCTCAGGCTGTCTGTGTAGAGAAGGAAAGGCTGTGTGTGCAGCCTGGAGTACTCTTGTGAGCGTCGGCTTTGTGCTCTCAGAGACAGGCACCAAGGTGAGTTGGTGTGTTGGTGCTCTTGGAGACAGTAACCTCATGCCTAATTCCTCCATTGCTTGACAGGAGTGATGTCTTCTGTCTCACTATCCTGACATGGTATTTTGGATGTTTGCAATCAAAGAACCAGTACAAAGAAAGGAGCCTGTGTGCCTGAGTCATCCAGACTGAGGAAGTCAGGGGACTTCCTGACTTTCACCCGAGGAGCAGGTGGCAGAAAATTACCTGGGACAGGGACTGCTTCCATGTTTTGCATCAATGAAAAGCTTGAATGTAACTGATTAGCTGTCCAGGCAGCAGACTCTCAAGTTTGGGTTTGCTTTCTTCCAGTCAAATGCCCTGAAAACTGGAATTCTAGGTCAGATTCACATTTATTTTCCAAATGGCCTTTTGGTATTGTTTTTGGTGTGGTACAATGGCCTTAAAGGAAAACCTCTTTTACTTGAATAATCTGTAGGAGGTTTGCTTGTTTTCCTAAGAGGAGGTTTGAGGGGTTTGGAGATCCCACACAAGGCCAGTTTGTACTCATTGCTCTTTTTACCTCCTGGGGCTGCAGGATCTCCTGGCTGCTGTTCCAGGATGCAAAGAGCACCCCAAGTTGACTTTCCAGTCACTAGGTGATAGTGATTTGGTTTTCTGTTTATTTGTTTTTTTTTTTTTTGGTGCATTGGTGGCTGCTATAGGATACTGTAAATTTTGCAGTTCTTTTGCTTGTCTTGATTGTCTCCTGAGAGACACCCTCAGTCCCCTGGGACTTGTGCTGTAGGGAAGACTGGATTTTTATATCAAGGCATGTAATCTTTGTAACCAATTTTGTGGAGAGACTGTTCCTTGGCCCTGCAGGTAATTAGCACTGCTTTTTCTCTCTGCTTCAAAGCAGGATAGCTGAGTCCAGGTTGCGTGTTGGTAAGAACCACCAGATCTGCTTTTCTTTGAACCATGCCCAAGCATTGTCATGGGCCAAAATTATGCCAAAGAGTATGTTAACAATTAAATAATATGGGTAATTGTGGCCAAATGTCTTGATGCTGTTTAATATACTAGTAAAAAGACATTGGAATCAGTGTGACTTTGTGTCTGAGCTACTTAACTTAAATTTAATTGCTTCTGCTTAGGTCCTCTCTGTTGTGAAGAGCAGTATGGATTTTGAAAAAAACCCAACAGGACAGCTTCTAGGTAAATTGAAATAAAAATATTTTCAAATTTTATGCCTCGTTGTAGAGAATAGAGAAACATTACCTTAGAAAACCTGGAAGCACATCTATTGTTTCAGGAGGGGTTTCTAAAACTGCAAAAGGAGTTTAAAGGCAGAGGAAGTAAGGCAAGAAGAATTTGAAACTTGGTGCACTTTTATTAATGCAAAAATGGACTTATTGATTCTTAAGTATTTTCATTCAGTTACTTTAAAATTAATTAAACTGTGGAAGGTTTAAGATATTTCCACCTAATTCTTCCCATAACTTAGTTGAATTTTTAACTTAATTCCAGTCATATGTATGTTCACTCACTGATCAAAAGCTAATGGTCTCTTTCATAAGGAAGAGCATTTTGGGGCTCGCTACCTGTGGTTAAACACCTGCATCATTTTAGCAGAGAAAGTCTGTAAAATTCAGAAGGCCATGGAATAGCACATCAACAAAACTAAATGGAAGCTGTAGCAATTTGCTCCAGAAATTCAGTGATGACTGTCAACGTGCATATAGCTGTTAAAACTCTGTCCTCTTGGTAATTTCCTTTTTTAACTAAAGAATGCGTGCAGGCGCTGCTAATTCATTCTGAAACCGTTCTCTGCTTGCTGAACTGAAATGGGATCCAAAGCCAGGAAATTGTATCTGAAACATATCCTTGTTTTTGTTGTGAATTCTACGGTGTCTGCAGCACAGCTTGAAGATTGCCACCTGGTTAATTTAAAGCAACACTGGATTTATTTAAATTATAAACAAACCCTTTAAGATATTCTTCTTGTTAATGTCACATCCACTGGATATGTTGATTATAATAATCACTTTACTTCACCATTTTGAAGAGCTTCCTTTCCTTCTATTTATATATAACATCCAAAAATTGATCTAGAGGGTAAAATTGCGTAGTCTAATGCTTGCTTGTTTCTGTGGAGGCTTACTGATTTTTCATGTATGCATTGGAAAGCACTGAGCCCACCTGTGGCATTTAAATTACCTAATGAATGTAGTGCTAATGAGGGAAACATTATTCACTTACACTTCTGCCAGACAGAGTCTCAAATCTTCAAAATTTGGAGTAATTTCTGTCAGAGCTGACAACAGCCTTTTTCTGTTCATCTGCTACTTTTGCCATCCTTTAGACATCTGTATGTTTCTCAGGTATGTGAAAACCAGTCTCAAAAATAAGAGGGCATAGATCATCTATGAGCAGAATTTGCAGCTGTCTCAAACCGTGTTCCTGGAGCAGATGGATCAAGAACCAAATTCTAGATGATGATTTATTTAATGCTATTGTCAAAGGGAATATTTTGGAGCCTGGGAAAATTTTTTTGAAGGCAATCGTGAAATTTATAGGTACAAGTGAGATGAGTTTTCAAACATCTTTCAGTATAATTAAGAATTGAACACATAGTTCATCATTCAGAGACATCCTGACTATTTGAAGTTCTCCCTGGAATTGCTGTTTTTCCAAACAACCATTTCTGCCATAATTCTGTCCTGGTAGTGTATTCTTTATTTTCAGTATGTAATGAAATGTGTAAGTAACCCAAATCTGCAATGACAAATAAAGCCACTTCTTGGAGACACTTATGATCAAGTCAGATACCTTTCTTCTTTTCAAAAATATTACTAAAGAGACTTGTAATAAATAAGCTTCCATTGAGGGAGTGTGAAATGTGCCCCTTCTGCAAATGAATGAACATCTTGTTTAGAACATTTATATATTTAATTTTTCCATACTGTCATCAAATTCTTTGTCCATTTCATTTCTTGTAGTAAGAGCCTGCCAAATTGATGGACCTTCACAAGCCTCTCCTTGTGTGTTTGCCTTGAGAATGAAGGACTGTTCTCTCAGCCCTGATTGTCCCATATTTGCTGTGTCTCCCTGGATACTCGGGCAGTCATTTTGTAGTTGTACAAAGTTGACAGCTGACCTTTCTTTCTTAAGCACTGAAAAGTAATTCATTATTCCACAGGAGATAAGAATGCATGTACAGATCCACATGTTCACGGTGTTATGTTACTCCCAAATTTCTACTTGTTCAAGGCTCAGAACTTTGCTATTATTTTGAACTGTTTGTTTGCAGCAATGCAAGCCAAAATTGTACAAGAGCTTGTTGTTGCTGTACATGACATGTTTTTATATCCCTGGAAAAATGTGTTAAGTGAGGTTGGACTAGATGATCAAAATGACAAGATTATGTCAAAAGAAGGGAACTGCACTAATTTCCCTAACCCTTGTGCCACTGACAGAGAGAGGTAGAGAATTTGGGAGTGATGTTTGGCCTGAGAAAGAAGGAAGAGGTAGCGGAAAGGGTTGTTAAGAATTGGGTTTGTTTATCATTATTCTACTCTGATTTGATTGGTAATAAAGTCTATTTTACCCATGACCGTAATGAATGGGTGATCTCTCCCTGCACTTATACCAACCCATGAACCTTGTGTTATATTTTCTCTCCCCTGTCCAGATGGGAAGGGGACTTATCAAGTGGCTTTGGTGGGCACCTGGCATGATTCTTTGAATTTTCTTTTAGCAGAGGTTTGCTCAGAACACTGTAATGGCTCAAAGCGATAATAGTGAAACTAACAGCTTGCTTTCTTCTCTCCAAAATGTGGATTACAGGGAATAAGAATCCTTCAAGGGACACCATAAATAACTGGTTAATACATAAACTACTCCTCACTCAGTGCTTCCATGAATACTTTGCACTGTGAACTGATGTCTTGGTTTTCTAGTACTGAGAACAGCATTTACTGAAACATGTCCAGTTATAGCTCAGAAATGGCACAGACAATTTGCAATGGCGAAGTTATAGAACTTAATTCATTGTCAAGGGATTACCAAAACAGCAGAACACTTGAAAAACTGAATAATAGTCTAAAACTAATTTTTTTCCAGGTAAGCTGATAGTTTATATAATAATACTCTGCTTAGTGTTGATATTATTGACATGTTGCACACAGGGCTATTGCCTGTTACCTTGGGAACCATATGTATTACGCTGGTAGCATAGCAACATAAATGAACCTGCATGGCTTTGAAGAATCTAAAACAAATACATAAGTAAGTGGAGAGAGTCAGGTCTGAAGGAAAGAAATTTTTTTGTGCAGCAACAGGAACTGAATATTGTACCTTCAGGAACTATTTCAGGAAGAATAGATTTTTTTTCTCTATGTTAATGCCCTCTATATTGATTTCATAGTTGGAATTGCTAATTACAAATACAAGTATTTTTGTCATTCATTGCTTGCCCTCTCTTCCTTCTAGGATGAAAGTGCATTGTCAAAAGGTAAAAATTTCCTGAATGCCTTCTAAAGAAGCAGTATGGAAAAATAATTGAAACATAATAACCACCCCATATTTTGAGCAGTTTTACATATGGTTTCTTGTTTCTAGTATTCAAACTGATGTGGAAAGAGAACTTTATAAGAGGCAGATAGTCTGTAGAGGTTGACTTTACAAAGTTCAGTCTTTTTTAGGTACTGGTCATAAAAGAGCAAGAAAAAATTAAATTGCTTCCTACAGAATATGAACATGTGTTTCTACGATACTGTGGTGTGAGCAGCATGTGACTTAGGCATGAACTTAGGCCATGAGAATTCTCTGAGCTGTTTATTACTTTAGAGACTTGGAACTAGAGCTGTTTAGGGCCATGTAAATTAAATTTTGCAAATTCAGTATTACTCAAGCATATGCTTAAAGTTAAATGCATTCTTAAATGCTGCTCAGAATGAATTAGATATGAACTTAAGAATACAGGGATGTCACTTCATGAACCAAGGACAAAGACAACGAGGTCTCTGTTCTGCAGTGCACTTGTTCTCATTGGTCTATGTCCTGTCCATGTGAGGCTGTTTAAATGAGGAAGATTAGAAGATTGCAAATAGCATGCAAAATACGAAGGAATGGTAAAATATCTATACTACCCCACTGCTTATGTAAATTTTTATTGCTTGGTATTTTAGTGATTTAATTTTTCTACACATAAATCCCACTGTGTTTCTTTTGTTCCTCATGAGATCACCACTACGGAGCTGCTCTTTATAGAACTTCAGCAAATTTCCATCTGTGTATAATTACACGTACAAGTAGGTGTGAATTCCAAAGGAAATAACTTACTTTTACTGCAGTCCCCTTTTGACACAATGTTCTCATTTAATTCTCTTCACTCTATTTTCATTCTTGATGCTGAGTGGGGTTATATGTGTGGTAGAAACAATATGTGAAACTTGTTATCTGGGTGGGTGTGAAAAGTATTTATGTAGCTACATCCAATTTTTACTTTACTAGAAAAAGACCGTACGTGACTTAAAAGTCCTGACTACATACAGAATCCCCATGTGATGATGTGTACCCACCCAAAGAAACTTCTCATACAAATCTTAATTCAGTGTTAGTACTCTCAGTTATTAGCATTTTTGTTGAATCTTTGTTTCATACATATAAGCATTTTGCCTCTGAGACATCATAGAAAATTTTCAGCTTCTCCCCCTTATATTGTTTGTGCTTGCTATGCTTTCTTGTGACTGTGGCTATAATAGCCAGAGAAATAAAAGACAAAAAAATTGTGATGCACAAACACTTTCTCACTGTATGCCCTATACTTATACATTAATGCCAAGATTCAAACTTCAATCTTTGCTCATCTCTCTCCCCTGACCTCAGTTTGTGTGCCATGTGTTCTTGATGTGTACAATTTGCTGCTGTTTTTTTGGGTTGGGGGAATTTTCACCTTAGTGGAGGCAGACTCAGGAGTCAGGAACATGCCAATGCTACAGTGAGTTCAAGTACATCCACTCCTGAGAAGAGGAGGAAATTAGTTTCTGACCTTTGCAGAACACTTCAAAAGCTCACATTGCTCAGTGACTTTTGCTTAAAAGTTCTCTTGTTTCAGGAATTGCCAGAAATGCGAGCAAAGGGTGTTTTGATAAAGAATCTCAGCCCAAATTGTTTGGAAGACCTTATAGCCCATCCTGGCTTATAAAAACTAATGATGACTTATCCTGTGGAAGAGGATGGACCCATTACCTGTGCAGACTTCACAAGATGAGGTGAAGTCAACTGTCTCTGTGTTGAAGTTTAAACTACTCAGACACCTTTCTGTCACACCAAGGAGCATCACAGGGGATGCTAGACTGAATATCTCATTTTTAGAATAGTAAGCAAGAGCTACCATATAGCTGCATAACACCAGGGGCAGCATCCACTACAAGGTTACTTTCACGTCTTCCTGTATTGTAAAATGATTGACCAGGAACAGAGACAAGAAGCTAGAGCAGTGCAAATTTTGAGTGGTTTCCTGTCCTCAAGATCCTTCAAGCTGTGTCTTTCACTTTTTGAAATGATCATGATTCCTGTATATATATCAGAGATTTCTAACATAAACCTTAAGTAAAACTAAGTTTATTTAAGTTACATGAAGAGACAACCATCCCCATTAAATTACATAGGTCCAACCTGTCAAAGCATCCTAGAATGGCTTGGGTTGGAAGGGACCTTAAAGCTCATCTCATTCCAACCCCCACTTCCATGGTCAGGGACACTTTTCACTAGACAAGGTGGGTGAGAGCCCCATCCAACCTGGCCTTGAACACTTCCAGGCATGGGACATCCACAACCTTCCTGGGCAACCTGTTTCAGTGCCCCATCACCCTCACAGTAAATAATTTCTTCCTGATACATAATCTAAATTTACTCTCAGTTTGAAGCCATTCTCCCTTGTCCTGTTACTACATGCCTAGATGAGTTTTACTGCCAGAGTGGTATTCAACTAAAGGAAGGAAACAAAGTGGGAAATTTTCAAAAGGTGACAACTAACATGTCTGAGCAGCAGCTGTAGCATCAGTGAAAGATGAAAAGTGGTGTCACAACTGGTAAGTTTATTAAATGATATATGGTTATATAGGACTTGAAAGAGGTGGGTTCAGTTCATCCTTTCTATGAGACCTTGGACAAGTGGTTTATTCTGTAGCATAGTAGTGAAAAGTGAGACTTATCTGCATACCTCTTTTAATTTAATTACAGGCAGCTGGTTTCCAAAAATGTTATCTAATAAGGGCAGGTAGAGCTTTATGTGGAGTGAATTCTTTCTTTCAGCCAGTCTGGCTGTTTTTAGGCTTATCTCTTCATGTGCATATCCTGCAGTGCTGTAATGTGCATATCCTGTAATCCTGATGCTCTGAATGGCTCACTCTCATTCCATCTGATATCTTTTGAGAAAAAAACAGTTGCATCTGAATCATACTTAGATTTTCTTTCAGTAAAACAAGGGCATTCCAGGGCCTTCTCTAAGCCTATGATGGCCCATCAGCATTGAGGGTCTTTCTCCTGGCTATATGGTCCACGTAGGGTTATTTTTATACATTTTCTTAACACTGTTTGCTTCTTTCTTGTTGCTTCCAAGCTGATGTTTGAAAGTTGCCCCCAGCCTCTCCCAGTTGTGTTGCCTCAGATGACTGTTCATTGCACACTGATTTCCTGGGGCTCTCAGGTCTTAAACACATATAGTTTCCCATCACTCAAACTAAAACAGGCCAGGCAGTGGCCACTGACCCCTGTACAGCTGTTAAAACAAGCCTCAGCCAGCTCAGACTGAGTCACAGTATGCTGGCTGCTTTCTCCTGCTAATGTCAAAGATCAGGTTTGCAGTGTGCATGGTTCTGATGTAGACCTGGGACTGCTCCTGAGTTTTGGCTCTGATCAGAAACTGGAAAATGTTTTCAGCTGTTGAAGGTTGCCCATAGCCACTCTGCTAGCCTTTCATCTGCTGCATGGTTCTGCTGCAGTGATAACAGCAGGTACATATGAAAACTTACTGAATGTGTCTAGATTTTCTTGCAGTAAGTTAAAAGGTAAATGTTCAAAGACTCACATTTTTTAAAAGTGCATTTAGTTGATTGTTGCTAACAATTCATAAGTGCATATAAGTGCAATGTCTGCTGTAACTAGCCATAATTTATCTGTTAGACACACACTGAATCATGTGTAGTGTACTGAATATTAAACGTCAAGTACTGAACTCTTGCCAAATAGTGTTCTACCAAGGAACTTAGGACAATTTAAGATGCTTTGGGCCCAATGGGTATCACTATAATAATGTGTGTCAACATCCTAAACAGAACAACATACCTAGATAGATGACCCTGAATTAGTAAAATTACTATGGATTGGATTCTATTATTGTATTATGTAGTGTATGATTTCCATATTTTTTTTTGCCTTTGTAAGCATTATTGTGGATGTCAAAGTCTTTAAAATAGCAAAATTTATCTAAAAATTGATTGCAAGATGACTTGCTCTCTTTTTTTAATCTGACACTCAGTTAACATAAGGGAACAGTCCTTATCATCATTAAATTGACTCTTATTTTCAAGTTATATTACATCTCAAATTTTCATTAATTTCTGAAGAGCAGCCAAGAGAAATGTTTGATACTGCAGTGTTGCATGGCAGAACTCCTAGCCTGTGCCCAGAAAAATCTACTTACTCATAGTCATAATGGCTAAAGCAAGTCAGATCTGAGGCTGCAAGATATGACAATCAGAATACTGTGATCTGTGTGAGTACCTCATTGAATGCTGGGATCTTAACCTGTGCATTTGCTACTCTTAACCTTAGACATTCCAAATGTCTAAGCACCATTTGAACTAATTTCCAGAGATTAATTTCATTTTCACATGGGTCGAAATGTGGGAGTGTATGTGTGGCTCTCAGTTACATCCCAAAGCCCTAAACCTGGCACACAGCTGTGCTTCTCTCAGAAGTGAAAATATATGATTTCATGCTTAGAAGGTACAAATGATGTAATCAGCTTGAAGATAAAGCGAATCTTCCAGATATGTTTTATATTAATATTATAAATGGAAAATGAAATTGAATCTAGAATAAACAGCCCTTCAGACACCTCATGGCAATCTAACACTGAAAGGCATAGTGTTAATAACATTTCATTATGAGAACAGTATTGGGCTTGACATGCTGCTAATAGTGTTAGAAGGAACTCCCTGGAAGATGGCTAAAGGAAACAGGATCATGTCAATCTCTTTTGACTCCATTTAATAAAACAAAATTGTCTAGTGTTTCAGGTGCCAGAGATGCATCAATACAGATGCCACTACAGAATGAGCTGTCACTGATCATCACTGCTTTTAATCTATCTTGTTAATGAAATCATTAGTTATTTTCATGTCAGCTAAGACAGAACTATGGCAACCTTTATTATTTGACATTGATCAAGTGAGTGTTCATGTTCCAGAAACTGATGAGTAATGAGGTGTCTTTTAAAAATCCTGGGTAGCACTAAAAGAAATGAGGTATATCAAATTCTTAGTAGGCTCTCATAATGCCTGGGCAAAAAATAAGAAAAGGAAGTAAAATGTACAGAGAAGTTTGGAATAGATTGTCATTTTCCACTGTACTTTATGTTCTTTGGTATAAATATTCATGTATTCAAATATTATGCTAGGATCTCCTAAGGCCAAATGTACCATGACTTGTAAATCCCTCAATCTGAACAACTATTCACTCCCTATTGAAGCAAATTAGTAAAAGAGCTCATGCCTGAAGAGTTGAAGCAGCAAACTGGTTACGTCTTTACTACAAGCTGCTCTTATGTAAAATAGAATAAATGGTCTCCAAAGTAACATCACTTATAAAGATTATTGCTTCTTAACACATGTCAACTGTCTATGATGACCTCTACAGATATACTGCTCTTTCAGTAGGTAGATTTTTTGTGTGCCATTGACATAAGCCATTTCATGGCATTCTCTCTATTTCCATTTTCTAGGAAAAAGAAAAGCCTTTTCTTTGCTCTGCTTAACCTGATTTGGCAAAAAAAACCCCAGCTAACCAGGCAAACAAAAACCCTGTGGTCTCTTCACTATAAGAGTCAAACTAGTGTCCCAATCTCAGAATTACATGATTAGTTTTGTGGGCTGAGGTAAAACCAACCCACACAAATATTGAAGTGTTATTCATGTTATTGAAGCGTTATTCATGTTATTTATAGGTTACTCTTTCAAATACCAACAGAAAGACCTTTAGTTTTCAAAATATTTCAAATTACTTGTGTAATTTTATTTTCATTCTAAGCAAGCATCAGAATATTAACAATTTAGTAGAATTTTTAATTTAATTTCACATCAAATTGTCAATTTTTTAATTTTCTCAATTCATCGACTGCTACTTCTGGACAGTAAAATAGCACAAAATTATGATTATGTGTTTATGGGAGAGTATTAACAAAGCTGCTGTCTTTCATGGGTTTCTAACAATTAGCTCAATTAAGGCAAAGCAGAAAAATATCACCTTGTTTGACAGTTTCCTCTCTCTTGTCTGTGAATTCATTCATAGGACCATAGAAACATAGCATCATTTAGGTTGGAAAAGGCCATTAAGGTCATTGGTTCAAGGCAAGTCCACCACTAAAGCAAGTACTTAAAGTTCCACCTCTACATGTGCTGGAAAAAGTAAAAGTCTAAGGCATGTGAATTTTGGAAAAGCAAATATAACTTATATTCTAAATGCAAGTTGTGCCTCTTTATTTAACGAAGGTTCCTAAGAGAGGATTAGGGATCTCTTATTGCAGAGTTAAATGCAACTTAAAACTTTTCTGAGGACATATACCCATGGCTACTGCAGTCTGGTACACAGATAAAATCATTCATGTACTGAGAAAGCTGGAGATGTTTCCAATGTTTTAATTTCCCACTTTGTCATTAACTACTAAAATCCATATTTGTGCACATTAGGGGCCCAAAGAGACCTTTGGCATTAC
>JAWWMU010000180.1:40458177-40472746 GCA_035048155.1 Cinnycerthia olivascens
TACATGACAAGAGATAGCATTGAGCTCCACCCAGCAATTCATCACATGCCTAATGGTGTACCCGAGACGGATCCCTTAGCTCTCCCTGGCTCAGCAGAGGGGTTTCTCTGATGCCAGCAGCAGTGACTGAACGTGCTGACCCAGCTGTGCCCTGCCCAGGTCACGAGCAGTGAAGAAAAGTGCTCAGGTAATGCCTGTGCCCTGCCTTGCCCATAGCTCAAGCTGGAAACGTTGTGCAGGAACCAAGAGCTCTCCTGGGCCTGTTCCTCCCCTGCAAGGAAAGTGCCTGGTCTTGCCTGGAAGCAGGTAGAGTAAAACACTTTAAATGCATGTCACAGGCAAGGCTTAGAAAAAGGCTAGAAAAGTCAATGCTGCTATAATTATTTTAGTAACAGTCTCAGCGGTGGAGGCAGACACAGACGTTGAAAGTGCAATTATGGCAGCTACTGTGGTGATAACAAAAGCAGTGCAACAGCAAGCACCCACTTGTCTTTTTCCTTCCTTTAAACTGAGGCATCAAAAGAAAGAAATGGCAATATTTCTGAGGTGAATAAAAGTATTTTGATTTTAATCACACATCCCCTTGCCTCTTTCCCCTTTCTTAATATGCAGAACTAGGCAGAAAATGGTCAGAAAGCTAGAGAGGCTCTGGCCTCATAGGTAATGCTGCCATATAGAAAATTCCAGAGAAATCAGTAGTGTGAAAAAATACAGAAAACTTTATTTGACTAACTCAGTTGTATCTCTTGCTTTTAAAGCATTACCATGCTCAACCATTTCAGTGTCTAGATAAGGGTGTGACAAACACATGGAATGAGGCAATCTTCAGCCACTAATGCATTTGGTTTGTGTTTGTGGCTAACTCACTTTGGGATTTTTCTTCTAAGTCTTTTCTCTCTCTTTTCTGTTTACTGTTATGGAACGGTGGGATCCTGAATCAATCATTCCTTGGAGGGCAAACAAGCCTTAGGAAGAGGCATGCCTAAAGTCCAAAAGCTCAAAGGAGGAATAGGAAAATATATAAATTTCCTATGTTCATCTTATGGAATTACTCAGAATGAGAAGTGATGTCAAAACATGCCATAATCAGCCTCAGTAGCATAGCACAGGCCTAATCTTGTTTTAAATTCAACATTAAAAGCAAGAACAAATTTCAGTGTGTACTGTATTTTTTTGTAGAAACTCTTTACTAAGGGGCTGGTGCTTTGAAGCAGCTACTTTTATACTTTGGAAGGAGGTTAAATTATAATTAGAATTTGATTTTTCTAGGAAATGTGTTTTAAGAGCTGGCAGATTGTTTTCACTTTTTTTTTTTAACTTTTTTAGCTGAAGCACTGCTTTCTATGTACATGAAAGAGGTAACAGTCTGATTGTCAGATCGATTTTCATGAACTATCGAAGAACTCGCAGCTTCTTCCTTAAGGAGAACAGAGAGAAGTTGTAGCTATAAATAGGAGCTGAAATGCAAGGCCCTGGCAAGCTTTGGAGAAGGAAAGGAAATGTAGCAACCTGTCTGGGGCAGGACATGGCCATTGTAAATGCAGCTGGTAGAGAAATCTAAGTGAGGTTGATTATTTTGACGTAATTTGACATGCAAGTTTAAGGAGTGATGTTTGTGACTGCTTCATGAAATACTTTAGCACCTTGATCAAAAGAGTTCAACGTGACTTGTTGGTTTGGAGAATTAAGACTGTAGCTGTGTTAACGATGGGCCTCCAGATATTGATCTCCATGGGTTTTGCAAAGTCTGACCTGTTCAACAGATCTCTCCCATAATTTTGTGTTTTGTGGCTAAAATGTAGGGTCTTAAGAATCCTGCAACCCTAAACTAAAGTTTGTGCTTTTGGGGATGTCTGCAAATCTTCATGAGTATGACCAACTTTTTAGAAGTGGATGGTTCTGACAGAAATTTGGTTACAAATGTAGTCTGAATTGCTTTTAGGATTTTCTTTTTCCATCAAAGGAAACTTAAAGGTGTATAGCAATTCAGAATACTACAGGATGTGTTTTTCAGCAGTTAAGACCATTAATCATATTAATATTTTTTCCATTTTGGAACATAAATCTCTATTAACTTTTAAGATTATCCAGGCAGGTGGATTAATTTCTATGATCCTGTTGTTTAACACTGAATTCAATTAGAACATCTGTATCATAGATTTTAAGGGCACTCTGAGAAGTAATGCATAGGTGAGAACAGAATAAGCTGATTTTAATTCCTAATACTTTTAAAACTAATAAAGTAGTTTAAATCTTGCATTTTTCTCCCAGAAATTGTCGTCTATGTTACTTGTGTTTTGGGGGTTTTTTATTATGACAAGAAAATCTAATTTAAAAAAATCACTTGGTTAGAAGAACAGGAGGAAATATATAATTCTCATTTTTTAAAAATAATCTATTTTTAATAGCACAACAGATAAACTGGAAGAAATAGGAGGAAAATTAATTATATGCAACAAGTTTTAAAATAATGCAAATAAGGTGAAAAATTTTAAATCAATAGTTGAAAGCTTCCTCCATGAGAGTCATATGTGATTGAAACAAAAACCTATTCCAGTAACAGAACTAATCAAGTAAGGATTATAATTACTGGCATCATTCAGTGACTGAGTAGATTGCTATAACTGTGAATATTTCACTAAAAGCACTATAAGTATTAAATGTTTAAGCTCTACAATTCATTTGCATTAATCATATGTTAATTTGAAATTGTAAAAGCAGCAGCTTCAACAAATTGTCATTTTTTGTATCAAATATTAACATTTAACCCAAGATTGAAGTACTTCAGCTAGTGTCATACTCTTTAAATGTATAAACAAATACCCATAAAATTTTGTTTTAAAATCAGAGTTTTCATTCACAGCACTCACTCTACTAAAGACACTCTGCTGCACCTATTCTTATGAACATTAACAGCTAACCCTGGGCTACAACAGACCTAAGGTAGCACAGGCACTTCAAAGCTGAACTTTAGACACCAGAGAGACACCTGATATTTGGCCTGCTCTGTCTCACCTCTACCAATTCCTATTTTTGAGAACCTTGATATGCAGTGCCAATACACAACTTAATTCTTATCTTCATTTATCTTAACATGAAATCTGTGGTATGAAATTACAGAGATCAATATCTAGATCTGAAATCCTCTACTTCTGAACAAATGGTGCCAGAATTCTGGGAACTTCTGAGTTCAGTGGGTTAAGGTGCCATAAGCACAGCTACTACTCCAAAATTACCTGTGGAAATGGTGATGAGGTATGGGATAAGGAGGCCATCAGTGCATGATCCCCAAAGCTGGAGCTTGACTGTGCGAATTTTAGGACTAGGCAATCATCCCATCACCCCGATGAGGTAATAAGCAGTGGCCTGGACTTTGAAAAAACTACTTGGAGAAGTCTGTGTAGGCAGAAACTAGTCTCATAGAAATATTCCAGCCAATCATGCAGAAGGACCAGCTTAATGTGGAATTAAATGTTTAAGTTGTTTTTGTTGCATAAATGAGCAGTAAGTAACTGAGAATTTGTTGAGAGTGTTGATTAAAAAAAACTTTTACATGACAGAAAAAAACGCATGTACCTTGAGACAAATATCTGATTATTCTAAAGAAAAAGAAAAGCTGTTGCTGTAACTAACAGAGGTTAGGTGCTTGTTGATGTCTTTCATTTGTATTGTGGGCAGGTTTGATCCATCAGCAGACTTTCTGAATGGACACTGTTAAAGAGGTTCTTGCTGCTAAGATATGTGGTTCTGGTATTTGTTATCTGTCTGTCTGCCCATTCACTCATCTTTTGAGGTGCTACAGAGAACATTAAAGGGTTTAAGAAAAATTTTCACTCTCTGTCTTTGAGCTGGAATTACATTGCTTAAGTGAGGGTAGTGAGGATTTACACTCGATCTGGAGCAGGCCAGAACTCACCTTGGCACTAAAACTTGCAGAACCATCTGATTGCCATAGCTTTCTATAAATAACTTTGTGTTACATGCAAGACAGTGACTGTCACACATTTGTCACTCCTTTTGCTTTCTTAAATGAATGAAATTTATGGAGAGGGGTATTTATCTGAGTTCCTTCTGGGAAAGTAGAGAATAAGCTGTCTTCTTAAATTCCTTCCCAGTTAAAATAACCTCAATCCAGTAACAAACCATGTTTTCTTGTTAGGGGGATCAGTCAAGATCTTCAAGCACAGATTTTACCTAAGGGCCAAGTCTGAAAGTAGATTTATGTGACTGCCCATGGGCACCAGAGGCAATAATTTCCAAATGAACATTTTAACTGGATTTAATTACTCACTTCTCCTTTTTGCAGAGGAGTCTGCCTTGTGTAGCCAGGACTTGTATACACCAAATAACCAGCATGCTTCTATAAGTGAGGGATAACAACAAGGAGCTTTATCAGCCAGCTATATCTGAGTCACGGGGTTTTACATGGTTTTCTTAGGGTAACAGAGCAAAGCATAAGACCACAGGGATAAATATAGAACACAGTTATTAGCCTTGGGCCTTTTCTTGCATGATGTGTGCTATGCAAGCTTTGGGGCATAGTCTGCAGGGGGATGTCTTTTTGCTTTGATAACTCTAGCACAGGGAGCTACTCTAACCCCTCAGATGCTGTAGCAGTAGTGACATGGGTCTGTTGCCAATTCATGCTGTGCAAATGAAGCAAATTTTCCCTCTCAAAGACTGCCTGCATGCCCACTCAGGCACAATGTTTAAAGGGTGATTTTGGCTTATGGATACAAAGTAGGAGCTGATTATATATTTCTTTCTCCACATCCTTTGCCTTTTCCTTTCTTTTCCTCCTCTTCCTCATATTTTCCTTTTCCTTTTCCTTTTCCTTTTCCTTTTCCTTTTCCTTTTCCTTTTCCTTTTCCTTTTCCTTTTCCTTTTCCTTTGAATATTCATGGTCCATGTCCCCAACAAGAGAGAGGTATTCCTTTTCAGGAAGGCTTATTGCTGACCACTGATGTCATTTGCGACAATCATCTACAGTCCATCTAAACCAAGAAGTTCCCTGTAACATTTTAGATTCTGAAATGATTGCCTGTTTTTAGAATATTATACTTGACTCCAAAGGAGCAGTTATTTTTTCCCCTTTTAAATAGAACTTGTGTTATTAATTCAATTCATGTACTCTTTTTTTTTTTTATTCTTCTCACTCTCCTACATCTCCTTTTTGCTGACTGCAGAACTGCAGAATACTGAATTCTGCTGGTGCCTTCTTGGCACAGTGTCACTGGTTTCCACAGAAAGGAATCTGGTCCAACCATTACTGAAAAAGGGAGCCTATATGATATTATCTAGTATTCTGTCCAGCCGTGTCTTGAAAACCTCCAGTGATGGGGACTCCAATACATCCCTGGGGAGGTTGTTCCAGGAATCAATTGTTCTTATTGTGAAAAAAATTTTCCTCATCTCAAGATAAATCTGCTTCTGATGCAGCATGCACCCTTTGCCTTTTGACCTTCTTGTGTGGCTCTGTTCTTTTTGTAGCCACCCATTTAGAAATGGAACACTGTGATGAGATCCTCCTTGAGGTTTTTTTCTGCAGAAAGACAAGATCTTACTCCCTCAGTCTTTCCTCACCCGGCAAGATCTCCAGACTTTTGGTTGTTTTCATGACCCTTCTGTAGACCCTCTATTTATCTTTTTGAACTGTAGGGACCAGAACAGAAGACAGTGCTCCAGGTGCAGCCTGCCAAGCTCTGAGCAGAGTGGAATTATCATGCCTCTACCACTGCTAGTAATCCCCCTGTGGCTGCAGTCTGGAGTCTGATTTGCTTTCATTGCTGCAGTGGTGCTCAGTTGACTCCGGTTCCATGAGGATCCCTGGGGCCCTTTCAGCAAGGCTGTGCCTCAGCGTACAGATCTTAGCTTGTACTGGGCTCTTTGATTATTCTGTGCCAGGTGCAGGACCTTGCACTTTTTGTTCTTAAACTTCATGCTGTTCTTGACATCTCACCCTTCCAGACTGTCCAGGTCTCTGTCTGAGATGCACATCCTACCAACCTTGCACAAAAGTACTAACATATCTTTCAGCGTGCTGGAGACAGTCTGTTCTGTTTTTTGGTTTTGGTTTGTTTTTTTTTTTTTGGAATCCATAAACTTCCTTCACCACTTGAAAATGAATGGTAACAGAGTTTTGGGATTTATAAGTTTCATTCACTAGTGACAAACGATTAATTGTTGTTGTAGAGTTAATTCATGTACCTCTTCTAGTCACTAGATGGAGGTAGGCAACCACAATGAGGGTAGCTTTCCCTAAGTTTTGTATTATGAAAGGAAAGTGATAAATTCTGTGCTGATTTGGACAGCAGGGAGTGTATTTTATCATTAGAAATACTATTCTTGTACAAGGTTGCATGAGAATAGGATGACATTTGCACTTGCCAATCTGTAGCTTTCCATCAAAGCAAACTTTTTCCCTGGAATTTGTTTTAAATGAAAACTAGACTGGATATAATTTAGTCTGATACATTTTATTATCAGTAATCCACTTCTGAATTTAGATAAGCATGAACACTGTTTAGATCATGCAGAGATGTGTTTCTGTGCAGAAATTACTACGTGACCTAAGACTAAAAGAAGAACCTAATAACATTAATTTAATGTCTACTATACCCTGGAACTAAATAGATAATATATTATGTAGGTCCTTGTATTAGCAGTTATGAAGTGCAAAGCTGTAACTTTTACACTCTGTTTGTGTATTCCTAGCATACAAGAAATAAAAATATAAACAGCCTTTTTAGTAACACCTTTCAGATGTTGCTCATTTATAGTCACTTACAGTTTTGGGATCTTTTCAGTAAGATCCCACTTCATCTTTACAGCTTACATTGCTCCTTCTTTTTGCTAAGTTTCTAAAAAATGATTAATTTATAGGGACATTTTGGAAACAGTGAGAGAAGGAAAAATTCTGTTCCTTCAGCCACTGAAGACAGCCACAAGCCTTTAGCCTCAGAGTGCTCTGTGCAGATGTATACAGCTGTGACAATGAAGTAAAGCTTGGTGTCAGAGCTAATCTAATGTTACCTGTCAGACATAGGAGAGCTACAGTGCTGCATACTGAACTTCTTGGGAATTACTTGATTTTGCTTTTCTAATTTTGTAAATGAAACTAGCCTATATGTCTCTCTCCTCCATTTCATGCTGAAATGATGAGTTAATAAACATCCTCACTTGCAGAAATAGTGGTTTTAACTCAGGTGGTGCAGGTTTCTACTCTCTACACAGTTAAGCAGGACTGTGCATTTGCTGCAAGATTATTTAGAATGGGGTTTGATGACCTGGTCATCAGTGCTTTCAAATACCATGCTGGCATCCTCATGTTGTACCATTCCAGTCACTGGCTCCCACCTGGGGAAGTGTCCCTCCACAGAGAGCTAAACTTGGCCGGTTTAGCCCTTCAGCTAGAGCTGAAGGGAGGAGTGTTGGTACATGAGAGAGGGGAGGCATGCAGAGAATTAATGTGCGACATGAAAACACTGATCAGCTTAGCCAGGTAGCTTCTCTCTGCTCTGCCTGTGTATGTGTGTGTCCCTTGGACAAGATGACAGCAGTTCATCTCTTGAACGTGGTCCATCCTCGACCATTTGTGAGGGTCATGATTGTGAGGTTGTATCCACAAATGTGTTATGTTCTAGAGGATTTCTCTTCTTTATTTAAGCATTGGGTTTGGGGTGGGTTTTTTGAGCCTTTTAAAAAATTCTTTTATCCCTCACAGCATCCTGTGGCAATGATGTCCATTTATTGCTGTATGCAGAAATACAGCTTTCATCTGATTATTTCCAGTTTTCACATTGTAAGAAATATAAAAGTTTTTCCCCATTCACCTCCTTCATCCTGTTCATTCTTTCACGTTCCTCAATCATATTGCTCTTAGGGCATGTGCAAAGTTATGGAGACTGAAGACTAGAGATGATTTGAATATAGGAAATACAGAGAGATAGAGAAAGCATCATCAGTGGAGTTCTCTTATAAATTCTGGAAAAGGAATTTAATTGAAATTGCTCTGCTTGGCCACCTAAGATGTGTTGGCCATTGCAGAAGCTTGCACTCTGTATTCTGAAGGACATTAAGTTGCTTTCTGACTTCTCATGGGTATAGAATGCTCTGCATTTAGGCAGTTTCTGTAGATATTAGTGATATAATGCTGCTCAAATTGTTTGATAAATGTTTTTCTTTTCCAAGATAGAGTCCTACATTTAGTGGCCTGTGGGGTGCTACTGCAGAGTAGAACTGTCTGCACAGATTTTTTCTGAACTATTATAGAGAAGACTTGCCTGCTCTTCCTCCCACACATGCTGCTCCTTTCAAAGCCTTACATGGTTTCACAAAGCTACAGATGTTTCTTACCAAATTTTCCACCTGCAATGCCAGCAACATCAACTCACATGGCAGTGAATGAGACTTACCACCTCCTTCTGCTCCCTTGTTGCTAGGACCTCTGAAGAATTTATCTCAGCAGCCAGCACTATCTGCTTAAGGTCTTTTGAGGTGCATTGGAGGTTGCAAACTTTTCTTCTCTTTGGGTTTCTTCTTTAATTTTTTTTGTGTAGTTTTTTTAATCTGTTTGTTTGTTTCTTTGTTTTTGGTTTTGTTTGGTTTGGTCTGGTCTAGACTTATGTGTTCATTCTGACACACACAAGAGTATACTTTATACTCAAGTTACAGGTTTTTTTTGGATATGGAGAAATGTCAGATCACAGGTGTCCTGGTTCAAAGTGTCTTAAATATCTTATACTCAAGGGATTGTTATAATAAGGAATTTGCTTCTTTCTTTTCTCCTCCAGCTTTTCTTTGACTTCTTTCGGATTCCTGTTATTCCATTTTTGTTCTGTATGCACCCCTGTCTTTGCCTTCTCTCATGTCAGTGGGGTGGGTTATTTCCATCCACACAGCCCAGCATGTGCACACAGGGATCACGTGTCTTCAGCCTGGTGTCTTGCAGAAGCTCCTGTTTGATAAGAGCAAAGTTGTGTTCATACTGTTGGGTGTGCTATTGCACTGTGGGAGCTGTGAGGAGAGGGAGTGAGGACCATACTTGGTGCAAAAGACACTTCCCGGGAATTTGACTTTCAGGTGTTTTACTGATTACAATATATGTACAAAGCTTCATTCACAACACTGAAACAGTACAAATGTTGCTGGAACAAGACATGTTTGTCTAGTTCTTGGGAACTGGAGTCTAACCAGGTATTACTGAAAACATCAACTTATTTTTTTTTAAGACTGAAAAAAAGAGAAAGTTTTTCTTGCAAGTAAGTGGAAGGACAGGACATTTTCAATAGGACTTTGTTTTCTGTGAAGAGAGTAATACTACAAATTGTCAACAGCTACAGTCATGATAACTCTATTGAAATGGAAATGAGCTCATCATTAATCTCTGTGAGCTTTGGATTTAAGTTTTAATGACAAAAATAGCCACTGTGAGAGTATAAGTAGAATGCATTCTGTAATTGCTTTAATTAACCCAATCCCCCTCTGCAGAGCTAGCTGACAAGCTGGCGGCCTGACTGGTTCAGGGAAAAGTCCTGCAAAAAGCTGTTAGAACCTGTAAAGTGTATCTAGTGAATTATGTATGCTTGAACACTCTCTGCCAGAAAGTGTTTTTGTTGCTACCTATGGCTTCTAGACTAATGCAAGAAAAGGACTTCAAAGAGGAAAGTCTTTGGAGGCTTTACCTGAGGGGCTTAAACATCAGCAGAATTCAGCTAACTGTGTCCTTGTTGATTTTAGTGACCTTGTGCAAACTTTGTAGCAAGGCTGGCCTTTCTTGTTCCAAAACAGCATTGGATTAGAGCAGCAGTATAAATAACACAGTTGCGTGCTGTTATGACCTCTTTTAAATTCTGCCCTTGTAATCTTTGTATGGTCCAGTTTTATGGTGCAGACCCTCCTGCCCTTTTCAGTTTCAGTTTTGGGATGGTTAGAGGTATTTTTCTTAAGATGGAAGTCATGCAGTGTCGGTGGCACTTCCTTCAGCTGTGAGTGCCCGAGTGTGCCGTTTGCTCCTGTGAGTCCGTGTGTTTGTGTGAATCAGGAGCCGCTATGTCACAGCGTGCTACACGGGCTGTGACAATGTATAGTTTCCAACTTTAACTTGTCCTCTTAAATGCCACGCTTTCATTCTGTAACCTGACTGGGTCAAAGACCCCTCTGACCTGCTTTTCTTAAAAGGACAGCCTTTAGTCCTGCTCTGTGGGCAATATCTAGGGTTTTTCAGTGTTCGGCAGTTTCATGCTGAGGCCAGTGCGTGTGGCAGCCAGGGCTTCAGGTTTGAGCTAGTCCCTGCAAGGGGCAGGTGGGAGTAGTTACCCTCCTGTGCTGAATCTGCAGATCTCATGATCTTCTGAAACATTAACAGCAGCTTCTACAATCACTTTTCATTTAGGATGTCTTGGTTGTTTCATTGTTCAGGATTTTTTCATTATTGGAACAGTCAGAAAACTCTTTTAAATATTCTGTAACAATGTTTTGAAAGAGAATTGACTTGGTCTGGCTAAAATACTGCAATCTTTAGCACCTTCTACAACAGTTGGAGTTTGATTTGCTGCTGTCAAATATCCTTCCTTATTGTCTTGAAATTGGTGACAAAATATTTGCAAACCTTATGCTGTTCCATCATTCAAACCTCTAAAAACATTGAGCACAGTCAAACCAGGGTAGAATTTAGGACTCCCTTTGAAAAATGTCATCCATTCTGATGGTAAATTATGTTTAACTGATCCTCCAAAATTTTTTCTGTTCAACTGCAAATTTATCCAATGGTGTTTCTTGTTCACTGTGTTTTTTAAGTTAATTAAGAATTATAATCTAGAATTAGGTAAAAAGCATAGCTAATACCAGCATGTATCCTGTTCAGTCCTTATTACTTGCCCAACAGGCTATTCTGTTTGCCTTAAGATTCAGTTTTTTAACCTAAGTTTTAGGTTAAGAACTGAAAAAATAACACATAGTTTAATGAACAACTTTCACACTTATAATTTATTTTTACAAGTGCTGATTTTTCTCTGTTTTATTGCAAATTAAGCATAACTTTAAAATGTAAGAATATGCCACTTTCTTTTTAAAATTTCCCTTTAGAGTGTCAGTAATTCTGATTTTTTTCTCCCTTCCTTTTTTCTTTTCCTGTCCCCTATTTTTTTTACCCAAAGAGTGTGTCTTGGATAAGGGAGACCATGGAAAAATGTTGAGGAGAGAGAAATTAGAAATGGAAAAAACCTCCCTTGTTTTTTCTATTGAAACACCATGTGAGGAGAAAAAAAAAAAATCATTGAAAAGCTTCCACTTGCAAATGTTTAAAATTAAATTCTATTTAAATTAAAATCTAAATAGTCTTTTTGCCATACTGAGCCAGTACTGCTTTACTGGAGCATTTCTCTCTTGGCAAGACCCAGCACTTTCCATCCAAATTACCTCAGTTCCAACCTCTTCTCCTGCTGCTTTTCTTTGTATCTCAGTAGTTATTCCAAGTCATCTCTGGCTGGCAGTTTGCCTACATATTAGGATTTCAGTTTCACCTATGCTTGAAGTATTAAAGGGCTCTTTGCCCTACTCAGACCACTTTGCAACTTTTGTGTATAGCACTGTGTCTATTTTGTATGCCAGGCTTAGAATATTTGAGAATATTTTGTTATGGGGTTTTCTGTTTATTAAATGTTGTATACATTGTCTTAGATAGGGAGGTTAAAACATTTTTGAGGTGATGCATTAAATGCCACCACCTGCAATTTTATTTATTTTTTTCCTTATTGTCTGATGCTTTCACCAAACAGGCAGAATGAGTCCTCACACAAGCAGCTGTGCTGGTGCATCTTATTTATGTCTGTTTAGATATATTTTAGTTTTGCTTTTTTATTTTCTGTAAAACTTGACTTTCTGTTTATCTTTTGATATTTATGTGTGGGTATTTCTTCTCCTTTGAGGGCACATGTGCTTCCTTTAGGGCCCAATTAACATTTTTAGTTGAACTATAGGTTAGCCTATGAATACTGCCATATCTATTTTTTTTTAATACTATTTCACTTTCCTTTTTTTATTAACATATCTGAAAGCACTGGAGACCTGTGTGGTCCCTAAACCAGAAGTCTTACACTCTAAATTCAGCATGCACTTCTTTAATGACAGCACACAGTACGTACCTAGAGCAAAGTCTCTCTTGTGTCTGCATTAGACCTCAGAGCTCTTGAATTCCAGATTATTTATTTCCTGCTGAAACAATAGATCAGCTAAGGCAGATACCTTCTTTTTCCTCTGCCTCAGTTCCTCTACGTGCAAAATTCATACAAAGGAACTACTGTTTCCATTTGTATCCAATATCCAATATGTCCAGAAAATATTCTAAACTCAATATTCTAAAGTAGTACTATTTTCTTGGCTGCAGAACACCAATTTCTCTAATGTTTTTTTGAGTTCTTATCTCCTGCAATAAACATTTACTCTCTGGAATGCATATACTCTGGTGACCCTTGCACTGATTTTTAAGTTTATTTCTTTTGATTGCTGTTTGGGGTTTGATACACCTTGTAGAATATTAAGACCTTGAACATGATCAACCTTACAAACCAGGAAATTTTTCTCACTTTAATTCCATCTTATTTCTTCTATGCATCTAATCTACCCTCAAAAATGCTAACAATCAAAAATATTGTTGCATAATCTTTTCAGTTAGCATTAGTATTCCTCGTAACGTAAGCTATGTCCAACATAGAAGAAGAAGATTAAAAAAAAACAAAAGCTGAAAAAATTAAGTTTTTGTTCACCAAATAGAAGTTTTTTTTTATCTGCAGTTTAATTCAGAGTTATAATATATCATGTGTTGTATTTTCCAACAGGACCATGGAAATTCTGGCATTCTGAGATGTATTTTTTGTCAGTAAAACATGAACCACAGAACATATTGCTTGTTGAACCTTTAAGCACACTTTACAGATAAATAAGGGGTGAACCAGGTTTCAAGGAAAAAATAGATACAATTAAAAGACAATGCAATTTAAGATAATAACAAGTAATAAAGGAGAAGAGGTAAGCAAAAAGTATGCAAAGATAAGCCAGCACTGTTTACAGCCTGTGCATCTGTGACCTTCCTCAGGTCTGCACCGTTTTCATCCTTGGCAGCCAACTGCCAAACCATCCTCTGCTTCTACTGAGAAATGCCTCATCTCATGTTTATTGACATGCAGAGATCTCCATACTCATTTGTAAATGTTGTTTCATTCTCTTATTTATTTATAGGTCTTTGAAGTTCATGCGGTAGGAAAAATACATTTCTACATAGGAAGGAAAATAAGATGTTTATACAGGATGGTACCTTTACTTGAAAAATCTGAAGCATCTATACATTATAACATAGACTTCATAAATAAATATACAGAGCATATTATCAGTGCATATTGAGAAGAGCAGGGAGTTCTTGAGAAAGTAATTACTTCATCATATCCTATGGAGTGCTATCCAATTTACCAGCATTAATATTTCTCCTTATGAGTCATTTTATACTTATCACCTCCAAGCTATTTATACAATACAAAACCGCTGCATAAAAAGTCAAAAGATAAAACATTACATTGCTGGTTCAATAAAACAAATGGCAGTTGGAGAACTTTTGTCTCAACACCATAATCAATATTATAACCAATATTAGCTCATTTCTCTATTTGGTCTTTAAAATCATTTATGAAGGAGTTATAAAACCTCAGAGTGAATAATGTCATTTTCTGTCATATTATTTATAATTTTTCAATGGTAAAAAGTGTTTCAATTAATTTAAGGTTTTAGTTTTGAGAATGATGCTTCATCTTTTCCACTTGAGTCTGTGTGCACGTGCACAAGCCTGTGTAGTCATGAAGTGATGGAAGTGATGGGAAGCACTTTGTTTTGCTCCAGGGATTAAGCTTCTCTCCAGAGTCTTGCTCTTGTCAGTGTTTGAGAGGGGAGAAAAGACACAAGAGAGGGAATTTCAGACAGAGCATCTGCTGTCTTCTGTAATTCTTGAACTTTACAGAACTCGTCATTGAGATTTAGCATCAAACATAAATTTCTGAAGCTTCTTTCTTACCACAAATGATTCACACAGGGACTTAGTGGAATACAAATATAAATTTCCCTTTGAATAAATTATTCAAATCTGGCTTGGAATAATGGTTTTTAACTTCATTTTCAGATGCAGAAGTTCATACCCTTTATTAGTTTATAAATGAATAAACGGCATTGCTTTGTAGTTAGAGTATTTTAAGACTTTTTTTGTAACATATGAATTTGTGAGCATGGATTTAAAAAGCATTTGGGGAAAATTTTGTCAGCCAGAATTTTATCAGTCCTTTTATGGGCTAGGCACACAATAAATCTGTTATTTAGTTTCTTATTAATCACACTCTCAAATACCACATCACTTCTGATGGACAAGTGAAATATTTAGGCTTTCTATTTTTCATGTTTGCATAGTTTAGCTGTAATGACAATTACCAATGTCAGTGTTTATGATAACATAATGTCCTGGTTTCAGCTGGGATGATGATGATTTGTTTCCTGGTAGCCGGTGTGGGGCTGTGTTTTGGATTCAGTGTGA
>JAWWMU010000180.1:40472846-40538548 GCA_035048155.1 Cinnycerthia olivascens
GAAGTGCACAAGAAGCTGTGAGGGAGAATGGCCAGAACAGCTGACCTGAACTGGCCAAAGGAATATTCCATACTCTGCACATGTCCTGCTCAGGACATAAAGCGGGGGAAATTGGGTGGGAGATGCCAGGGGTGGCTCCGAATTGGCTGGGCATTGGTCAGAGAACAGGGAGCAATAGTATTGTGCATTACTTGTCTTTTTTGGGTTTCTTTCCTCTCTCTCTTTGTTGTCTCTCATTTAATTTCATTATTATTATTATTATTATTATAAATTATTATTATTTTCATTATAGTTTATATTTTATTTCAATTATTAAACTATTCTTAGCTCAACCCAGAGATAAGGTTTTTCCTTTTTGGTTGCAATTCTTCTCCCTATCCTTACAGAATGAGGGCGGGAGCAGTGAGCAGATGTGTGGGACTTAGTTGCCAGCTGGAGTTAAGCCATGACAAGCAGTAGAACAACACTAGACTACTTTTTATAGTTCTGGTCACCCACATACATGGCCTTTATTTAGAACAATGTGGGGAAGAGCTAGTTCCTAAGACCATAGAAAACACAGCAAGTTCGCCTCATAAAAACAGAGCAAAAAAGCCTTCATCTTTTTGTTACACAGAACGAATTAAGAAAGGGCAATAATTATTGAACCTGTCTTGCTTGCAAAGGGTAAAAAACACAGTGCACGTATTTTTAAAAAACTTCACTGCTGGATTTCAATAGGTGCAAAAAATTAAATACATTGGGAGTGTTTGGCTATGACCTAATTCCACTGTAGAAAATCAATTTCTTGGTTAACTAATGTTTGCTAGCATGACAAATAAAACTCATTAAAGTTAAAAGATTGAATTTTATTATCTTGGCAATACTGTACTAAGATAAGAAAAATCAACATTTATTTCAATTAAAAGAAGCTTGATAATTTAAAAAATATATTTTCTAACAGTGAAAAGTGTTTAATATTTTAGGCATGTATTTTTTCCATATTTGCTAGCAATTCAACAAAAAAAAAATTATATGTGTCTTATTTTTTTACTCTTTATTAACATCCAATGGAAGCTCTGGTGATGTATCAAGACTAAAAAATTATTGTTCTCCCACACTGGAGTTTGAGCCAAATTTTGCATTCTTCTGTAACTTTTAAAGTAGCTTTATATTTCTATGTTTCACTTAAAGAGCAAACAGGGTGCTTAAGAATATGCCAGAAGCATGGAAGGACCCAGGACCTGAGTGCATGCCTTGGTTGCATCCTAATCCTACGCCAGTGATCTTCCATGCTCAATTTTATGTGGGAAGGAAACCTGGGTCAAAGTGTCCTCTGAGCAAGGCTTCAGTAAGGATTTCATCTCTCAGTGTCCTCAGGCTCCAGGGCAATGTCCAGCCATGCAGCTGTGACTGCAAGAGTTTAATGAGCAGCTGCCTTTGACCTGAGCTAGATGAAAAGTTAAAGAATGAGATTCAGTCTGCAGGAAGAGCTTTCAGAAAAAACCTTGTCTAGAAAGCTGGGGTACTGTATGTTCATATTTGTGTTCAAACAAGGGAAGGATTATATCATGGACTGATTTATGGGAGGCAGTACAGGCAGACATGCCAGATAATTGGAATCTGAGGGCTGATAGTCTATTATCAGAGGATTGAATTCTGCTTAATCTTCTACTTATTTTCTGCAGCCATGCTTACATTGGTTAGATGACTGATTTCAGATTACACTCATATGTTTGGATCTTGGCTGCAGCAGTTCAAAAGCAGACACCTTGCTCTTTCTGCTGTCTCTGCTTTGGGACTGGGAACCTTCAAAAAAGGCTAGAACTTGAAATTGAAGGTAGCATCAATTTTAGCTGTTCTATCAAAATGTGTCTTCATCCTCAAGTCAGCAATGATAGACAGGTTTCCTGGACAGCCTGATGTTGAAGACATGGAGGAAGCTGAGGTCTTTCCTTGTGAAGGTGCAAATTCCATCTCTCTCTCTTTCCTCCACCTTTCTTTTTCTTTCTCTTCACAGAGTTTCTAAGCTAAAAACTACTGAAAAGCATATTTTAACGTTATTTTAAAGTGGTTTTAATTGGACTTCTATGTAGTCTTCAATCCTTGTCCTACATCCGGGTGACTTGATTAATGAATTTCTATAATATAGTCACATATTACAAGAAGACGAATCCAATATCTGAATTTTTGTTTTCTTGGTCTTCTAATGTAAGATTATCTGCACCGTATGTCTAACCCCCTGGTAAACAGATTTATGCAAGCATCTTGCTTTAAAGTTTTCTCAGTGGCCTGAATATGCTTTCATTGGAAAAATAATTATGGAGTCTCTTAGTGCTGAAATCATAACCTTAAATCTTCCTGGGAATTTTCTGCCTTTTGTAGGCTGCAGAAGCTCGTGGGCACCCTCCAAAAGTGGTGGATTTCCAAAAAGACAAGACAGGTGAGCCTTCTGCGGATTGATGCATGCCTATTCTCTTTTTTCATAGCTGAGACACTCAGGACCTGAGGCAATTCAGACAGAGATCTTTTGGACTTAATGGGTGATACCGAACTAGGTTTTAGAGTCTTCCTTCTGAAAAGTCTTTTCTCCTCCAAGGTTCTTTCACATTTTCACATGTTCCTCAGACACCAAATAATCTTTTTCTTGTTTTCCTTTTTTCCATGACTCCATCCCCTATCTCTCAATAGACCTTGTCTTATAGCTAATGCATTTCTGACACAGATCCATACATTTAAATACCATTCTTTAGCATGAACAGCTAGGTTCTCCCTGGAACTAATTTGAAGCTTAGCAGACAATATTCTTTTCAGTATGTTCCTGTGTTACATCCTTGTACCTCAGAGTTTCCCAGGTTACTGAGCTCTCGTATCAGCATCAGAGGCTGTAATACTTTCTGTGCCTCTGCTCTTCAGAAAAGTGAGTAATTGAACCAAGCAGTTTCTACATCCCCCTGGGCACAAGACTCAGTGGTAGGTCTCGATAATTGTATGAATGGCAGAAGCCCATTTTGAACTTCATGCATTCCTCATAACAGCTGAGTACAATGTAACTCTTAATTTCATCTCCCTGATGTACTGTACTTAATTAGAATTTGTGCCCTTGATTTGAGCAATGGCTTTTATATTTTAACGCAAATTCACTCAGTCATAACCATCAGCATGTCCAGGTGACAAAATGGAAATGTCAGTGTACTCTTAACTTCCTTGTATGGACTTTTTTAGCTTCCCTTTTTCCTTTCATTTTAATTTAATTTCCTTTCATTGAATTAATTTTTTAAATATAATAATTTTTTTTAAAATAGTGTGGCATACTTCCATAATGTATTTTTTACATGCATAGCTCTCTCTGTCTTTTCCCAGGTTTTTAATCTCTAGCTTTGCAACCTTAGAATTTTTAATATTTATCTGTAATGCAACTACAGTTTTTGTGTGGTGGTTGTAATAACATGATGCTAAGATTGTACTCATAAGCAATAAGATCAAGAAAAGCAAGACCTGACTTCGCAAATGAGCTGTATTTCAATCTGATTATACATATGCGTTAAGACTCAATCTTTTACTGCACAGAGTAAAACTGTTAAGGGGCAAAATATGAGCAGTGCAACAAAGTATCTTTTGGAACACTGTTCAATTTACTAACAAATTATTTCTGAAATGAGTGCAGTAGGTCAAGAATAATTTCTTTTGTTGAAATCAAAATGAAGAATATGTCTCTAATGTTTCAATTGTATTTTAAGTAAAAGTCTAGGTACAGGTTAGAAATGAACTAAACTATAAGATAATATCCAGGATCTTACATTGGATTTTGAAATAATCTGTGTGTTGTTAATTTTCTTGTATTCAGCCAATGTATATTTACCATACAAGTTGTACTACCCAGTGCAAGCATAAATTAATTCTGCTTTCTTTCAAATCCTCTATGAAATGTCTTAAATTTAAAAGGCAAGATGTTCTATGATTTGACCCAGAAAACTCAACAAATTAACTTAGATGTTCTTTATTTTGTTTTTTGATTATATTTGAACAGCATAGTATTTTTTTTTAGTAGAACAATAAATTGGGGAAAGATATTAAGACTAGAGATCTGTCAAAACTGGTCATTGAAGATGGAACTTAAGTTTCTGTTGTTTTATGACAAGGTAACCTACCTTGATCAAGGGAAACCAGTTATATAATCCTTTAGGATTCTATACTCTCTCTCACAGGATTCTTCTGGACAGAATGTCCAGCACACAGCTGCATAAACACATCATGCAGTATGTGAGGAACTGGCTCACAGGTCAGGCACAAAGGGTTACAGGGAATGGGATGACATGAGACAGGAGGAGCCCCACTACTGGGGTTTCTCAGAGATCCGTTAGGCCCAGTTATCTTTGGCAGCTTCATTAATGACTTGGACACAGGACTGGAAGGGACACAGAGCAAGTTAACAGATGTTACAAAACTGGGAGGAACTGTTGACTCCCTCAAAGGCAGGGACACCCTGCAGAGAGACCGTGGTAAATTAGAGGACTGCGTAATCACCAGCCAAATGGAAGGTCAACAAGACAAAGTGGTGGATTCTGCACCTGGGATGGGGCAATCCTGTACAGACAGACTGGGGAATTAATACTAGAGAGCACCACTGTGGAAAGGGACCTGGGAATCCTGGAGAGTGGCATGTTGAACCTGAGCCAGCAGTGCCCTGGCAGCCAGGAGGGTCAACCCTGTCCTGGGGTGCATCCGGCACAGCATCACCAGCGAGGCAAAGGAGGTGATTGTCCCACTCTGCTCAGCTCTGGGGTGGCCTCACCTAATCAAAACTTGTGGGAAGTTTTGGTCATAGCAATATAAAAAAGACATTTATCTACTAGAGAGTGTCCAAACGTTGCCTATGAGGATAATGAAGATCCTTGAGGGGAAATTGTGTGAGGAGCAACTGAGGTCACTCGGCCTGCTCAGCCTGGAGGAGACTGAGGGCAGACCTCATTGTGGTCTCAGCTTCCTCGTGAGGGGAAGAGGAGGGGCAGGTACTGATCTCTCCTCTGTGGTGACCAGTGACAGGACCCAAGGGAATGGCCTGAAGCTCTGTTGGGGGAGGTTTAGGTTAGATATTAGAAAAAGGTTTTTCACCCAGAGGGTGGTTGGGCACTGAACAGGCTCCCCAGTGAGACGGTCACTGCACCAAACCTGACACAGTTCAAGAAGCATTTGAGCAAACACTCTTGGGCACATGGTGTTACTCTAGGGAATGGTGCTGTGCAGGGCCAGGGGTTGGACCCAGTGATCCTTGCGGATCCCTTCCAGCTCAGAATATTCTGTGTTTCAGTATTTCTGTGATTCTATGTGGACTATTCAAAAAGATGAACACTGTGCCATGAAAGAGAAGAACAAAGACCTGTTAGTATGCATTAAACCCTTCACTATTCAGATATGGTTATACTGTGATTTGTCTGCTTCTAATTAGATCACATTTGATTTTAGATGAAGTCTTTATATTTTTCTTTCTTAACTTCACTTGACCAGTGGCATTCACTCTGGCAAAGTCCCTGGTGTTTATTTTATTATTTCCTTGCAGGCTGACACCTTCATATAGATTTTGTGTGAAAACAATGCCATCTTGCATATTTAACTTTATGAAAGAATTGCAAAATCATTGGATCAACAATTTTATCTGTCTTTTTTATAAAACCAAGGTTGTGGATAATTTCTATACAATGGAAAATTCGTATTTCTTTCTTAATTAATCCAAAGGGAGTGTATTGGTATACTTTTGAAATATATTAATGGCATGTTAGATGACATGATATTCTCTATACATTAATATTGCAAAAAAAGAAAATGGAAATTCAAGGCTGGTCCAAGAAAAAAAAGTCAAATAAATAGATAGAAATTTTAGCTGATCTGCTGGGTCAGATAAAAGATACTTTTTAATTTTCAAAGGGAGTATAACCAGGGCAAAAGTGGAATAGTTTTCAAGCAACAGAAAATATATGTTGTATAAATAGGAGTTAGATTTTATAGAAATTACTTACAGCAGGTCTTTAAAATACCTACTTTTTTTCAAAGTATGATGATGATTTTTTTTTGACCAAAAGTACTGAAGAACATTTTTATATCATTCCTGCTAAATCTTTTAGCCCAGTTTTACTTAATGGATTAATATATCTGATGTCTGATGATGAAGCCTGTCTTTTGGCACAGGCATGCATGGGTAATATAGGTTAGATAAATACAATCTTCAGGCAATAACTAAGCAAATCTATTTCAGTCCCATCTTCACTACTGCATATAGTACTCAGTGAGACTTAAGAACATTTGCAATATCTGATATTTTATTTTCCTCTTAGAAGAATGAAACCTAAAACCTATTGTTACCTACCAGAATGATTGGCACACTAGAGAAGCCACCTGGACTAAGCTGGTGGGGAATTCAAAGGTGAAAGAGTTGTTAAGAGAATTCACACAGTTGGCTCATGTTTGAAAGCTTTGGTATCTGGCCCAGTGTAACCAGATCTCTTTCTTCAGAGAAAATTAATGTTTTTCAGAGAGTGTCCAAAGGAGCAGCATGCAGACATGCTTTTCTTTGAAGGCGCATTTCTCCTAAATGTGTGTGGTCTTTGCTCTGCTTTCCCTACTTGAGGAGACTTAAACCACTGTCCTTCTCTGCAGAACATCTGATGCTATTTGAAACTGGAGCAACCAGAATAACTTACTGCCTTCCCTGCTGAAGCAGACACACACTACAAAGACTTCTCTGGGCTCAGAGGAGAGTCAGAGTAAGCCTAATTTAAAGCAGTAGGGAAACCTGAAACCTCATGGCTGCTTCACAGGCTTATTGTATTTTGTACAATGATATTTCCTTGTAACTTCACAGTTAATAGACACTGAAATTAAAACTCTGGATATCACAGACAGGGCTAACACTGCTTCTTTCCTTTCCTCCTTTCTCCCCTGTCCTACCTTGTTAATAGGAACATCTGAAATTTCCCATTTTATGGCTTTGTTTAACAAGCTATTAATTCTGTCAGACTTCAAGTACATGGATTGAATTTCTTCACACAGTCAGCCTTTTGTAACAGGGAAAGGCATTTACCTCTTCCCGTGTAAACATTTAAAAAAATTTCTTTCAAATTACCGTGGTTTGTATACAATCTGCAGTGGTTTTAGTGGCTGGTATCTCTGAAGAGCCATTCCTCAGTGTCTGTGCTAGTTCATCACTATCCTGGGTGCCTCTTGAACATCAGACATGGGCCAGCTTTGAAGAGAGACTGAACATGCTTCAATCCAAGGACTGTGCTGCAGTGGAACCTCACATCAGAACAGAAAGGCACAGAGAAGGCAGAGAGAAATTGCCTGACTGCAGGTCAGAGAAGACCAAAGCTACACTGGTGTGAAGTTCTTTGGAACAGAAATAGGCAGGAAATTTGTCGTTAAAAAACATGGAATAAACCAGGAGAAATCATTCACACGGTCTAGGGTTGCCTGTGTAAGGAAGAAGGATGTGCAAAAGCCATGTACATGGGGGTGTAGGGAGACACTAACCCAAAAAGCTCCTGACTGGATTTAGAAACAGCAATAAAGGGAAGGCTGGGACAGACTGGGAAAAACATGTCACAGGTGGGGACTGCAAAAGATTTTACTTTACTTTGAAGCAGAAAACCAACTCATGGTCATGAGCAGCTGAGACTAGACGAAAGGAGATGAGATGACCTCTGGGGAGAAAAAAAATCTGGCTTCATGTAAGAAAATGCTTGAAGGAGGAGGCAGCCATCCAAATGGGCAGGGGATGAGGGAGAAATGCCAGAAATACATGAAAGAGTGGGACCTGGGAAATTAAGTCTTGTGTTTTCATCCATGTCCTTCAGGAAGGAGTGAGGCAAGTCAAGCGAGATTGGGAGCAGATATTTCCACTCTCCTTTGGTGCCATGGCTAGAAATAGCCAACGATTTACTTCTGCCTCCTTTTCTCTCTTCCCCTGTCTTCTCTAGCAGACTAAGTCATATATCAGACTCCTTTTAGGTTTTCTAGATTTTGTGATGTCTATAAAGAGTTGTTATTTCCTGCTTGAACAGGGTCTTATATTTTTTGTAAGCCCAGTACCATCACAGATGAAATGTCTGACTCCCAGGATGCCAGGATTATGTCAATATGAAGCTTTCAACTCAAATACTTTGTCAGGGGGAAATATAGCTTCTTTTCATATTTATTACATATACTTGTTTCCCCATGCATTAATTCTTCCTCATCTTAAGCATTATTATATTAATTTTGCCAGCTCAGGAGAAGGTTCCATCAAAACAGTCTGTGTCACCTTCAGTTTTACAAATGAATCATGGAAAAGACAATGGAGAGGAAAAAGTGGATTCTATCTGTCAGAAAACTGACAGGAATATCATGACAAAAGTGACAGACACGGACTTTTCAAAAAGCAGTGAGACATAGGCTAGGCAGCATTGCTGGGGGTCGCAGATGTCAAATCTTTCTCACTCAGCTAATTTTTTACAGTGAAGACTTGTTAAACTTATACGGTAAAAAAGAACCTAGATTTGTCTTTCTGTTGCAAAAATCATCTCACATTACAGTTTTTAAGCTTACCTGTGTTTCATACAAGAAAATTTCTTGTAAAACTCAGGAAACCAGTAAATTTTTAGATTAATTTCTTCAACTATAGCATAAAATTTGGGGAACAATGTGGAAGACTCCACATGAATGTGTTCCTGTGTGATAATAAATGCATTTTTGTTGCTTTACTTACATAATTGTCAGTTGCAGTCCAAAGCATGAAATAGTGATTATTTTTGCTCCTACACACAAAAGACTCTAACAGTATTTTTAATTGTTTTCAGTTAATCATAGAATTGTACTATCACAGAATCCCCAGGCTGAAGGGACCTCATTTAACATTTGGCCCAAACTTCGTTGGTAAAAGCAAAATATAAGCAAGATGACCCAACACCTTGTCCAGCTGAATCTTAAAAGTGGTCAACTTTAGGGAATGCACTTCCCACAATGGAAAGATAGCTCCAATAACTGTTCTCAATGTGAAAATTTTCCTTATATTCAACCAGAATCTCCTCAGGAATTTGTACCCATCACCTGTTGCCTTTTCCGTATGTCTTCTTGAAGAAGACTAGTCTCCATCTTCTTTGTAGACACCCTTTATGTGCTGGAACATAGTAAGTTGTCCTTCAAGCTTCTTTTCTGAAAGCTGGACAAATTCAGTTGTCTCATCCTTTCCTCACATGGGCAAGCTTCCCAGTCCTTTACTGCATCTTCTCCACCCTGTTCACACCTTTCTTGTATAGCAGGGATCAAAACTGAACCCAGCATTCAAGGTATGGCCTGAACAGCTCTGTGTAGAATGCAATAGTGATTTCTTTATCACTGCTGATGACACTCTCACTGATGCAACCCAGCATTTGTGTTGGCTTTCTTTCGCTAGCCTAGGTTGATCCCCAGCCTATGCTGCTCTTCTGGATTTTTCTGCAGGAGAAGGCCATGGGAAACCATATCTAAAGACTTGGACATGTCCAGGTAGACAATGTTCACCGCTGGCCCCACATAAACCAGGCAGGCTCATTTGTTGTAAGAGACAATTAGATTTGTCAAGCACAATTTGTCCTTGGTCAGTCTGTGCTGGCTTTTCCTAATCATGGGCTCCACTTGACAGATGGGCTTCTAATTTCCTTGTGGATGGGGTGATACAAGCCTTCTTCCAGTTTTCTGGGATGTCTCCCTGATCTCCGTGACTTTTCAAAGACCAAATAGCATATTAGTTTAAATGATCACTGTCAGTGAATTATTCTCAAATCTGATTACTTTGCATATGAAAGTTTTGTTGTTGTTGTTTTCACAACCCTCTATAATTCTCTTTAAAGTAAATGTTTTGGGAAAATTGTGTTGTCATTTGATCAATTTTAACATTAATATCACAGCAAGAAAACTTAAAAAATGGGAACAACCATTCTTGAAAATACTCTAAGTGATTTATGGGGTGAATGGTGTGCCCAGACAAATTTCAAAGGAAAAAGTAACATCACTGCTATAAATGAAGTGCCCTGGACACTGTATTTCAATTTCCAATTGCAACATGTCTATGTTTCATCATAGTTTTGGTATAGTAATGGAACACCAAAAAATGCTCAGTAAGTCAATTCATTATCTCTGCAATATATTATTGCTCAGTAGTCAAAATACTTTATAAAATGCACTTTGATATGCCTTTATATTTTTCAAATGTCTTTGCATCAGACTGTCTTTAATCAAGTAAGTAATGTTTGAAGTTGCTCCTAGCCTCTGGGATTTGAGTCAACAACTTGCCTCTAGTTAAGGAGGACAAAAAAAAAGGTAAATTATTCTTGTTCTAATTTCTCTTTCTGAACCCTAGAGATAAACTTTTTTTTTGTTGAAATGCCTAAGAAATCCCAAGTTACCACAACAAAGAGATGGAAACTTACTTGTTTTTCTTGATAAATGTGTCTATAAATATGACACAGACGTAGAATTTTTTTTTTTACTCAGACTCACACCTTATCACAAGTCAGAGAAGAGTAATCCCAGTGCTTTAGAACTCTGCTTTGAAGTGCAACATAGGATTATGTGAAGCAGAGTTCAAGATATACTGGACATTCTTGAAATGTGTTGCTGAACGACTGATGAGTGTTCTGGCTTTGTAACATTTATTTTGCATTGGTGCTCTATCTGTCTAGGTGCATATAGCAAGAAATTGAATTATGCAAGCGATAATTTTTACTTTTTAATCAATATTTCAAAATTTTCTACTGCTAACTCATAAGATGACCTTTCTCTTAAGTTACTTTAAAAATGAACAACTGTATTCACACCTTAACAGATTTTGTAGCAACACGGCAAGATGAGGTGAATTTTACTTCGGAGTTGCCTGTCTTCCCTTATGGCAGCAGAGGGAATCCTAGCATCTAAATTGGCTTTATGTAAACCAAAACTTTTAGATAGCTGAAGTTTGGTGAAAAAACCCATGTATTCCCTTACACATCACTCACTTACTGCATTTGTAATTTTAAGAAAAATAGACTTTTATCCTGAACAAATCTAGTTAATCCAAACCTTGCTGAGTTGGTGCTAAGGTCCCTTAAATTCTGACCTTTAGCCCAGTCATGGCTTATAATGCGTCTTCAACTTTCTTTCCCTTTATTTTGTTTAGTTTTTCTATTTGTAAAATAAATGTGGGCATCTCTTTTGCTACACTGGTGCATAATATTAATTATATATGAAACTATATCCAAATTAAAAGATTTGAGCATTTTTTATTTGAAGATCACACACAAAAAACTCCCAAATCATTGCTTCCAAGTCAGAGTTTAGTTATTCTGTGCTTTGCAGCTCTACAACTTAGCTGGCAGTTAAACTCATTAAGTCCTACATTGTCCCTTTGTACTTCATTTTGTCTTATATCTCAATAGGTTTTTATATGATTTTGTGGGTGGACACATTTATCAGCTGTATTTTTTGAGTGACAAATTCTATTTTCATCCAATTTCATTGCTAAGAGATACTTCTAGGATGTATATGTAATAATTTTAGGAGTTTGCAGCTGGTGAGGTGATCTATGTATTTCTGTGTTGTGATGTAATTTTAGTTTTATTATATTAAGCTTCTGTTGCATGATGATGATTGGAAGTAAATTTATGTGAAATATAAAAGTATTTTAGAATTAAGGACTTTAATAATCAATGCCTTCCTTTATAGAACTATGCATTTTATGCTTGTAAAGTCTGGTTTTAACTGAGGCAGAAATCAAAAGGCACACAGATTTGCATGGTAAAGTACTGTATCTCAGAAAAAAATGTATCTTGAAAGAATTCTAAAATAAAAACATTGAAATTTGTTGCTTTAGAGCAGCAGTCTTCTTGCAGGTTCACAGAGCCCTCTCATACTGAGTCTGGCATTTACTTAAGATTCCAATAACCACTTAAAAATATTAAACAGACTTTTCATTATTCTTGTTGGTTTGGTATTGTTTAAATCTTTAATTAAATTAAACGAATTCATTATTTTATTCACTGTTATTTATGTTTGTGTTTGATAACTTTGGAAATGCTCTTGTTAGATCAAAACAGGAGTGAAGACAGGAATCTTATACAGAAAGAAATTACAATGTGACGGTTAGAATTCCTCTACTTCATAAAAAAATTAATGCAGTTTAGTATTTCCTCTGAAGAAAAGACAATATTTAAATGCAAAAAATCATATTGAATTAACTGATAAAGTACATCGTTATTATTGCTGGATTTGAATTAATAACTCCTGGATGTATTTGAGTGGAAAACACTGAATTACTCTGATGACTCTGAGAGTGTGGAAATGTCATGAAAAGAGAAGGCTTCCTAAGAAATTTTAGTACTGCTTCTAATATTTGATAAGATCAAATATTAGACTACCACACTTTTTTAAAAGGAACTGAGATTTTTATAGATGACTGGAGACATCATCTGAGATCTAAGTACATGGCTTTTTGAACCTTGCACTAAACAATACTGATATCTTTACTATCACCTCCATTCTCTTCTCCTTCCTTTCCTTTGAATAAAAGCTGACTTGTAGGCAAATTATTTAAGTGAACACTACACATTCTGCTTTGATAACAGAAGATTGTTGTGAATGAGATTAAATGAAATATAAAAATAACTGATCTCATGTTTGGTATGTTGAGTTGCATTTTAAGAGTAAAAATTTTTCAGAAACATATCTGTTACCTAACAAGAAAAGTTTGAAGTATGTCAGCACTTGTCAGCTAAATTTTAGACAAACTTAAAAGCCTATATTCTGTAGAATCATCCTCTGTAGGATCACTCTCCTAAGAAAATGTTTTTAATATTTCATAGACACCACTCCGCCCCACCCTTGTTTAAAGGTCTACGCATTTCATGAACCTGCTGTATTATATGTATTTTGGCCCAAGGGTCTGTATCATGGACTTTTTATTGTGATCTGGGAGGAAAAAAAGCATAACGGCGGGAGAGTTTTTTTTCTATGTGACTACTTTTTTGGTCTTGTTATAGGGTCTTATCTACTTATCATTATGCCAATTTAAAGGATATTATTGGTGCATAAGAACCCCTTAACTGCTCTACTGACAGAACAGAGATGTCCTTATTCTTTTGTACCTAATCTCCTCTCTTCAGCAGATGCACATAAAAGTGCATGAAATGAAGGAATTATTTCTGTCTTCATAAATGTTTAAGTTAGGAACTGACCTTCCTGACTCTCTGATTCTAACCTTCTTTAGAGCAAAAGTCATAAAATTTCATCCAGTAACACCTTCCTTAGAGCCATCCAGAGTCTTGACAGCAACAGTTAGCAGATGTCTGGATGTTCAGGCAAGTAAAGTCCCTGGACTGTCATTAAAATTGCATAATTTACTTTTTATCTAGCTATATAAGAAACATTTCGGCACCATTTCATCAGCTCCTCTACAGTATGCAGTTAAGATATATTTGTGTAATTTTTAGAACCGACATATCAAGCAAATTTCTAGCTGGTTCAAAGTCAAGAAAAAAAAGATGCTCTTATTTCTTTTGAGGAAAAAAAAACCTTAAGACTGTGTTATAATTACAAGAAACTAAAGTAAACATATAGGGCAGATCAGTGAGCTATGAAAAGTTTAACTTAAACAATGCTGCAAAATGTTTCCCTAAAACTAATCTAAACCTCACCAAAAGACCTAAATATCAGACTTGTTAGCCAATATAATTGTAGCAAAACTGCAAAAATCATTGCTTTAGGTGTGGTTGATAGATGAATGTTTTATTTTATATAAATCCTTTGATTTTGATATGTGATATATCCAAGTATATTTTGTTTAATTTTATTGTCTTCAGGATCACACAAGCTTTGGTTGTGCCACCTTCTTCTCACGTCATGTTCTCTCCTCTCTGATTGCTGCAATGTGAACACAAGAATATAATGCAGAAAAAGAAAGACTCCATTTTATCTAAATGTTGTTTTTCATACAAATCCTTAAATTGGAACATAAATTACCTCATAGAAAGTCCCCAAAAGCCGTGGATTTGTGGGTTAAGTACTTGTTAAGCAGGATACATTAGAAATGAGAAATACAGATGTAAATGGTGATGTATTTTATTACCAATTCTTGCTCTTTACTTTTTATTCCCTCAGATATTTCCCGAGTGCTTAGGCACAGAAAGGAATATTTAATTTAATCTAGACTAAATTGAAATAGTTAAGTCAATAAATGTGACAGACATAAATGTTCTAAACCCTCTATATTTTCTTGATAATTTTCTTAAAGTAGCTGACAAGAGAACTACTTTGATACTTGCATTTCAGCCGATAAAAGTTGCATCTTCTATTCTGTTTCGTGTCTCAAGCAGCTCAGAAAATCAATACTCGAAATGCACAGTACGATAAATTTTATGGGTTAGTAGAAATAGCAAAAACTCTGAAAATATCTGTTAGATAATGCACTGCAAAGTACATAATTATTTGAATTGGGTAGGAGAAAGAGGGTAAGAGTTCTTAGCTAAATTCAAAGAGAACATTTTCTTGTGGGAATTGAAATATTTTGTAACTTCTGAAGTCCTTCCTTCTGTGTAATTTATTGTGTTAGTCAAGTCTGTGAATTCATTAGGTCAGATAATACTGACCTGCTCACAAATCATTTCCTTAATAAAGTTAATCTAAAATGAGAGAAGTAAATCTCTTGTTTCTTTATCTCCTGTAAAGCTATGATGTTTCAAACAAGTTGAAACCTGAAAAAAACCTTTCCACAAACTTGATAAAACCTTCTGATATAGCATAATTTTGTGAAAGACATATAATCACTTGATAAACTTTCAAATATAAAAATAGTCCAGTAATTTTTACATCCTCTTTTTATGTGTGATTCACAATATCAAATATTTAATAATTATTCATGAGAATATAAATGCACAAAGAATAAGCTGATTAATCCTTCCTACTTGGTAGAAAGAGAAATCATAAATTAATATGCAATCTGTTCAGGTTTTCTTTCCCTTGCTTCTGCTTTAATGATATGAAGGCAGTATCATTTTGTCATCTGGGGAATGAACTGGTAATGGAACCAGCACTCTATCTGAATTATTTCAGGATGAGTCTAAAGCAGAGTATTTGTAAGAGATATCACTGTATTTTATAAAAGTATGCTAGTTGTCATGAGAGATCCCAAGATGTTTTGGGTCATGAGCCTAAAGGCTTCTGTCAGTGCCTGAGGATTTTTTGAATGTGTCATGTGGACAAGCGCTGCTCAGCAGCAGTGAAAATGGCCGTGTGTCACATCACAAACTCAAACCACAGAAACACGCAAAGATACCTTTAAGAAAATTATCTCTGTCTGAGCCAGACCCAGTACAGCATATTTTTGTATAAATTTACTGTGAGGTGAGAACCTTGTTTTATTTTTGATCTTGAACACTATGAAAGAAAAAAGCTTCTGGAAGTAGGAAGCCATGGTTTTTAGAGCTGACCTTTTTCAACATTCAGATTGTGTTTTTTCTTACTTTGTATCAGTCTTATATGAATGGCCACAAGATATTAAATTACCTCTTTATACATGAAAGTAGGATATTGAACTTCAGTTTTCAAACCTATGCTGGAAAAAGAGTGAAATTTTGGACAGATTATTATTAGAGAAAGGGTTGAAAATGCTAGGAGAAGAGTCCTGCATGACTAAACTGCATAGTGTATGTGCAGGTTCTCATCTGTTTCCGTGCAGCATCAACCAGCCAGCTTGATTAGCATTCTGTTGTCTGACTATGCTTACCCTGAAGAGAGTCACAGGCGTGTGTCACATGCGTTTCACTCTTTCTTGTCAACTCAGAAACTTCTGGCAAGTAGATTGTTACATAGAAATAATTTTCAAGGATATTGGAGTCAGGAGTTTACTTTTCTACATCTACTACTATTTCATATACATTTTTGTAAAGGCTTTGACTCTTCTAATGTGATAACGAAATACCACATTTTTTCTATAGTAATCTGGATGGTAAGCTGCATAAAGATTGAAGTTATAACTGATCTGCATCTGTAGTTAGTGCATTAATTCCATCAGACTGATTCACTTTCTGTTTGGTAATATAAAGTAAAAATTTTAGTAATTGCTTTAAAAAATTCAGATATTTTCTTTAATTACTATTTTTCACTGAAAATGTTCGATATAAGTACAGCAATAAGTCACATAAGTAGTTTGCATTGACATCAGAGCATAGAGTAAACGTAATATTAACTAGAAAATTTCTAAAAGCTGTTAATGAGATTACAATAATTGAAAGTTTAATATAAAATATCCCAACATATGTTGTTCAGACTATGATTATACTTTCTTTCCTTTCTGAATTGCATGGAAGACTAGCATAGCACTTCGTATTACAAGATATTTATTAATTTAAGAGAGACAGAGTCTTCAGGAAATAAGTTTTTTCTTACCAGAGAAGCCTCAAATAGCTCACTTGCTTTCCCCAGACAAGAAGTCTCTCAGGAATGACCCAAATCTTTTCCTTCAGAATCTAATAAAAATTGTTCTTTTTCAGACAGAAAGGTCCCTGTTAAGGTACTGTTTTCTCCAGCAGCAGAAGTCTAGAGAGATTATGGAAGCCTGTGTTCTTCCTGGCAAAGAATTTCTCAGGCATTTTGTAGAGCCAAGACACATTATTCCCAGCAAGCATTGTCAATAATGGATTTTTTTTGCTGCCTTGGGGATAACTCAATAGGGAGTTACTTGCTGATTTCTGGAGTTTTTATCTACTTATTATTTCTGTTACTGATTCAAATGAGACTATTCTGCCTTTCCACTCCTGATTCAAGTATAAATGTGAGTATTTTTATCCACAGCAGAATCCAAACTTTATAACACAGGTTGCTGTGATACTTCATAATTATTGTTTCTTTTACCTGAATATCTATTGGAATTTCTGTTGAATCAACCAATGTGTTGTAAATTAGATCACATCCCAAAACATTGAATTTATCAGTGTGAGTTTGATCTGCCATTTACCACTGTTGTAAAACCGCTGAATTTCAGATACACTGTGTAAAGTTTAACTTCTATAGTATGAAATGAGACTTCAATCATTGAACTGGCATGTCTGCTCAAATTGTTTCCATGTATTCTCATGGCTTCATATGCCTTCTTTGTTTAGCTAAAATTATAATGCATACAGTAGAAGTTAGCAATTGAAATTCAAATTTTAAGTCTTTCATTCTTCAACCACTTTGTCTTACCCCTATGTAATTTCTTGAAATAAAACATCTATTACATTTTTTACATTATTCCTCTTTTAAAACAGAGTATTGTCTCCTTCCGTGGGGAAAAATCCTGTCATTTTTTGTCAGCCTTGAAGTTTCTGAACATTATACATCTGTTGTTTATTTATATTGTGCACAGGAATACAGATAGCTGGAAACCTCAAAAAAAGATAAAAAGTAAACGTGCAGAACAGAGCTCTGTGGTGTCTGTCTTCAAATTCAGCATGCAAACTGGGACTTCAGTGAGATGGGGTGGTGAGTTTGTGACTACTCTCTGAGTGAAGCCATAGAGGATTAATAGTCAGAAAAATAGAGAAGTGTTTGGAAGAGGAATGTGTGTGTTTTGGGAAATGTAGGTAAGCTAGTTAATGGAAACAAAACTTGTATATCTGCTGAAAAGCACAGTCTGTGAAGGTACCTCCCTGAGGAAGTAGTTTTCAAGAGTCAGCAGTGGGACAACAAGAGATGCTCAGACTACAAAATATTCAAGATCGTGGTAACAACCTTAAATTACCTATTTTTATTACTTGACTGAATTTGGTAAAGAGCTGGAAGTTGTACCCATTGTTATAACCTTAGACAGATAACAAGATAGGTACTGGCCATTTACTGGATTTCTCTTGATGCCTGCTCAAAAAGTGATCTGCAGTGTTCAAACTCAAGAAATAGAAAGGTTCATATACTTCTGGTTTTTTTTTTTATTTCATTTTCATAGACGCAGTTTTACAGTGTCAAGCTAATCTATGTGCAGAAAACTCAAACCAGTGCTTCTGGGACATCAACTGTGACATCTACTAAGAATGGTCTTGCAATATTCAAAGCCTTTCTCCCCAAAATGGTGGCACAGCCTCCTCCTGTATTTCAGGGAAGTGGTTTTGCTGTGAGTGTGAAGTAGACATTGTTCCTGAGCTAAGTCACTCATTCTTGGAAAGCATTCTGGCAGGATTGTAGGCTTGCAAGAAGGAAGCAGTCCTATGTGTGGCCTCTGTTTGCTCTTTGCGTGGACAAACAGCTGCCACATCCTAAAGATGTATGAGTACGTCCTACAGGCAGATATTTGGCAGTTCACAGATTGATTCACAGGGCAGGGAGCACACAGGGAACCACAGATGCTGCTGGGGCATCTCTTTGCTCTTGGCACCCTCTGCACCAACCAGAGCTGATGCATATCTTGAGGTTGTATTCAACAATAAGGAGGAACCTGTTGGGGATGTGCTAATCAATGGTAGCCTTGGCTGTATTGACCATGAAAGAGTGGAGTAAAAGATCCTGAGGGGAATGAGGTAGAAGGGTAGCAGAGTACTTACCCTGGATTTCAGGAGAAGAGACTTTAGCTTAATCAGGGACATAATAGGTGGAATCCCATGGAAGTCACTTCTGAAGAGCAAAGGATTTAGGAAAATGTAGGAGACCTCTAAAGGCAGTTTCCTTGAGGCTCAAGAACAATTCCATTCTGGTACTGAAGCAAACAAGTTAGATTTATCCGGATATCTTTGTGACTAAACAGCAGTACAAAGGAACCTGGGTAGATGGTACAGAGGAGGAATTTACAAATCTTGTCTATATAAGGATATAAGGATTGATGCTATGGAGGCTAAGGTTAACCAATCTTGTTGACCTCTAAGCTGAAATGGCTGGCTTCATAAAAGAGGGGAAAGCGTTGAATGTCATTTACCTTATCTTCACCAAGGTTTTTGATATTGTCTTCTGCAATATTCCTGTATGTATTTTAGGAAATTATGGTCTTTATGGATGGATGACGTATAGTCAGTCGGGTGGATAAAATTCCAGGTGACTGGACTCAGAATGTGGTGGTTAAGTTGCAGTCTGGAGGTGAAATACTGAAGGGGTTTCTATTATCTGATCTGATTAGCATTTCTATTAATGGATGAAGGAAGTGTTGTAGTGCACACACGAAATCTGCAGATAGCAGTGAACTGGGGCTGGTAGTTGATATAACCATGGGCAGTGCTATCATTCAGAAGAACCTAGGCAGGCTGTAAGAATAGCCCAACTGTAATCTGATGAAATTCAACAGGGGCAGATGCAAGAGTCCGATGTTTGGTAAAGAAAAGCCCCTTGCAGTGGTACAGATTGAGAACTGCCATGCTGGGGAGCTGCTGTGTGCAGAAGCACTGTGGTCCTTGTGTGCTGGGAGCTGAATGTAAGCCTGCACCTGCTCTGGCTGCAGAGAAAACCAGTAGCCTCCTGAGCTGCATAAGAATGGGCATGGCCAGCATCTGAAGGGAAGGGGTAATTCCCTTTTGTGTGGTGCTCCTAAGATGTACTGCACCCAGTTTGAGGTTCTACAGAATAAACGATGTAAAATGGCAGTGAGTTCAGCAAGGGGCCACTGGAATAGATGAGGATAAGAACATTTGCCCAATGAAGAAAGGCTGAGAGATGGGGACCCTATGCTCAGACTCTCTGCACATGGGGCTACCTAATACCAGCCCTAGAGTACCCATGGAGTATTTATCTAGAAGAGGGAGTTCGGATCTTTCCTTAGTGAATCCAGTGCCCAGAGAGTTTGTGCTGTCTCCATTCTTGGAGATTTTTAAGACCAGACTAGATAAGGCCCTGAGCATCCTAACTCAATCTCATAGCTGTCCCTGCCTTGAGCAAGCTGTTGAGCTGCAGACCTCTTGTGGCTCCTTCCAACCTGTGATATCCCATGATTGTATGGTTTTTCTTTAAGTCAGAACAGAACTAACGAAGAGCAGAGCAACAGGGAAGAGTAAGAAATGTTTTAGTCATAATTTTTAAGAGTACATACAAATTTGTGCAAGTCCTGAATATTAAAACAGAAAAAGAGATGGATGCACTCATCTCTATAGCAGACATAATATTGTAGGACATATTTATGAAGTAAAAAATCATTTAAGGTTTAAATTTTCATACAAAACTATTGGTAAAAAATCATTATAAGCTAAAGCACTATGTTTACTGTCTTTAATGATGTGATATTTTTCTGAGGCTGTTGGTTTCTAAAGAGCATTCTTCCTGTATTTCATTAAAAAAAAAAAAAGCTTAATCAAACTTTTTTTAACATTTTTACATTTTTGCACTGGTTGAAATTTTTGTGGTAGAAATTTTGAAATACCTAGTCAAGCACTAATTACCAACATTTTCCCCTTAGAAGAAAAATAACTTTTACAATGAACTAGGCCATGCCCTCGTTCTAGCAGCTTTGCTAGTGCAAATTTGTGTCTTAATTTTTTTTTTTTTTTTTTTGTCTGTCATATCAGCCCTCAGGAGATTTTAAGCTGCTCTCTGATCCCTGGTTGTGTTTGCAGTTTCGACTTAGTGCTGTTTTGAAATCTGGGACCAGCATATTGGTGAGTAGATGGTACATTAGCTCAGATCCTATAATAAAATCTCAGATTCTGCCTGGAACAGTCCTGGCATGCTGGGAAAAATTCTCAGCAGATGCTGTGTTAATTTAGTTTTTATTTGTGAATGCTGGTGCACATCTGTCTGAATATCTTGTATAAATAGTTACCATATGCTGCTCTCTATGTAATAGAATGCAATTGTTACCAGGATGAATATTCAGCCATTGGACTGGAAGAGTACTGATGTTTTGTTGATGTTGCAAACCCTCAAGAAATCCTGTTGTATAAAGGATAGTGTTATCCGATGGTTCTGCTTATTCCTGGAATGTTACAAGCCTTTTGTTTGATTGTTTTTTGATGTGCTTTCTTCTTCTTTTCTATTTTATTCCTGATAGACAGAGATAGTAGAAAAGACACAAATGAGCAATATCTGTACCCTCTGATAGACTTGTTAAACTTCAAGTGGGCAAGGAACATGAACCAGTACTTTACAGAATGGTAGGGATGTTTCTGAATATGCACAGATTTATACATAGCTTAGTGGATCTTTGTAAATCCTTCATGTTGAGGACTGCATATATTTATGAATATGATGAGCACTGAATTAGTAGTTATACTTTATCTGATATCATAATACCACTGCTATAATCACCAGAGGTTCTTAGATTATTCACCACTTCAGGTATTAAGGCTTATGTTTTGTGTTAATGAAAGCTTTTAACATTTTTTGTTTTAATGTAACACCAAAAAGGCTTGTGAGAACAGAAATAAATATTTAATTGCCCAACTGATTTTCTGAAGTGAATCGGATGGTCTGGAAATATTGTAACTTACAGAATCCTGTGAAAAGGTGGTAGCTACTACACACAAACATCATAAATTGGATGTGGATAAACCCACTTTATCATCAAATGTCCAAAAATCTCCAGTTAATTCAGTTATTTGTGAAATAATTATATAATATGCTGGACTGTAATCTTTTGAAAATAGTGAAATGGCAAGGTGAAGTTTTCATCTATGAGGATACCCCAATGTCACTTTAAAAAATGTGTGACATAACTTCTGGGTAGCAACTAGAATGGGTAGCAATTCTTAGGGTGAAAACTTCTAAGCTGATTTTTCAAAAAAGGATCACTTTTGTGAATGTAGAAACAAAATAGTCGGTGCAGTGTTCTTTGTCTTTCATCCTCTCACATTTTTTCTTTTGTTTTTCAATGGGAGAAGTGAAAGAGAAAAGGTTCTTTCATGCGCATTTGAGAATAGAAGAATGAGGGAAAATATAGGGTGTTTGGGGGTAAAAAAAGTGAGCATTTTTACCACTACTGCAAACAGAAGTGCTGTAAAACTAATTTAATTATTATTTTTTAATGGAAGTACAAGGTCTGTAATTTTTAAACAACTGAACATCCTTTCATTTTCAAACAACCATGCCTACCTTGCTCTTTCAGTACTTCTACCTTAGACATGAAAGGCTGTTAGGGTACACACAGTCAAGAGTACAAGAAGTCCTGGTTTCTGTAAGCTGGAAGTGGTGCACCTCTGCAGAGCGGTGCAGAGAAGGCTTATTTCATGCTGTGCAGCTACACTAGAAAGGGAAACTATTCTTCCTTGGAGGTGAGCAGAAATATCAACATATGCTGTGTGGCTACTGAATGACTTGAAAAATCCTTTTGCGTCAAGCGAAGCACCTTGGCTAAAGTCAATGGGATTTCACTTCTATGTGAGTGAAGAACTTGCTTATGACATTCCTTGACGCATACATGGTATTCATCGTTCTGCAGAGATCAGAGACTGTTCTGACATAAACAATGGCTTCTTTTCTGGGAAACTGTAAAGGAAAAACTTGGAAATCTTTTTCTTGACTCCTGTCTGCCCTTCCCCTCAATGATGAAAGAGTGCCTGAGAAACAGAATTTGAAGTACTGGATAACAAGTGGGAGTCTAATTTGTTCCAGACTGAACTTCTTTTGACTCTGGTGTTCTGGACTATGTTGTGGAGATGAAATCACTGAGGATAACTTGGCTGACATCCTTAGATATGATCTTCTTAATGCTCTAGAAACTTTAGCTTAAAATATTATTATTCATATTTCAATTTGATTCTGAAAAAATGATTAATTTGAAAAATAAGCCATATTACTTGTTTTCCAAACCATAATTTTGGTGTTCACCATTTTTTGGGGGGACCCCTGTAAAAAAAGATTTAAAAAGGAGATTTTTACAGAACAATTCCTTTTAGATGCAAATTGTTTAATAGGGGAATACAGCGAATGTGTCTTGAATTGTACTTCCTGACAGGCTATTTTCTGTCTTTGTTTCAAGGCTTGCAACTGTATCTGTTCCTATTAGAAGATGTGTTGTCCCATGAGGTAAAATGTTTTGATTCTGTATCAGGTGAAATTAGTAAGGAGTGTACCTGTGAGCTGTCCTGACCAAGGCTCTAACCAAGAAATAGGTAACGTTTCTTCTAGAGAAAAGCTGCTCCCACTGCCATCCTGGTTTTGATATTCAAGCAAAAATTCCTTACTGGAACCAGGGGACTTAATTAAAGGTTAATGAATGTTAGAATTTTCCTATGAAAACTTCTGTCCTGGGAAACTGGTAGTTTTCTAAGAGAAGGTCTTGATATTGAAATGTCTCAGTAAATGCTCTTCATTGCTATTTCCCATGCTTATTTTCTAGCTGGTCCATGATAGTTTGCTTTTTAATGCATCTGAAATTTTGATATCTTCTTATTATATTTAATTTTAACAGTGAATGCTTCTGGTCAGCTTTGGTGGCACAGAGTGTCAGATATTTTGAGACTACATGCATTTGTTCTGCTGTTTAGATGGCAAGAAGGAAGACTGTATTGTTTTTCAAAACTTAGAGATAAAAAGGAAGAAATAAAAATTGTCCATCCCTAATTACAATTGTTTTTTAAAATATGATTCTTTTTCCCGTCTGTCCACAATTTTTTTCTCTATTTTCAGGATGAAGAGCAATGGCCATAAACTAAAATACAAATAGGTTCACCTCAGTATGAGGAAGAATTTTACATTGAGGATGGCAGAGCACTGGAATAGGCTGCCTGGGGAGGTTGTGGAGTTTCCCTCTCTGGAGAAATTCAAAACTCACCTAGATGAACTCTTGTGTCATCCTCTTTAAGGGACCCTGCTGTAGCAGAGGGGGTTGGAACAGATGATCTCCACAGATCCCTTCCAACTCAAAAGATTCTGTGAATTGTCAAGAACACAATATTATATTATGTTGGGTTTTTCCCCTTCACAAAAACCGTTTTTTCTTACACTCTTTAAAAATAGCTGAATTCCAAATTTATTTCTGTAGAAATAATAACTGAGCCTAGAATACATATCTGTGGAAAGAACTCTGGACTCAGTGCTCTGCATTGTGAGGCAAAAGTCAACCCTTCTCCTGCAATTCTCTTCCTGACTCCACACGCACCATCAGAACATCAGGTTTAGTCATATGAGTATATTTAACTCAAAACAAGAATATTTGTTACTTGCAGAATTCTTCTGTCACCAAGTTCAAGCACATCATATGTTCTTGAGCTTGTGCAGGTGCTTCACTTCTAGTATAGAGCTTGATAACCTTCTTGTGAGAGCTCTGGTCTCTGGCGAAAACTCTCCAGAAGTGATAATTAAAAGGAAAATATTCCTCCTCATGCTAATAGAGTCTAAGGTAACTTATTTTATTTTTAGCAGTTTTATTACTTTATAAAATATTCAGGCTTCAAGTCCTCTGGTCTTGGATTCGTGAGAAATATAGCAACCCCTTTTATGTTTAAAAAAGATGAACAAATTTAAGTTTGATTTATCACAATGTGCTATTTGATATTTGTGGTTACTCATTATTTTTCTTTTTAGTCTAGAAACATGTAGGGACCTTTTAAAAGGACTAACTGAGAGGCTGGGGGCTAGAGCCACTGGAGTCAGCGTGATATAAAACTTCTGCAGACATCCATTCAGATGCACGTGGTAGATTCAAAAGTGTCCAAGTCCTAAATCATTAAGTTCCCTGCTGCCTATTGAATTATAAAATTTATTTCAAATAAATGATTATTAGAAATACAATATTAGAAATTAGAAAAACCTGGAAACTATGACTACTGTGGCAATAGTGCCTTGAACATGTAGCAAAAAATCTTAATAATTCCTTATAGAGAAGAAAATATTCTATTCAAAAAAGACATCCCTACACCTATCCGAGTTGCTGGATGCATATGTCAGTTAGTTATGGAAGCCCAGTAGGACAGACTCAGGATGGTTTGAATTAACTGGTTGTTTCAGCTGCTGGCATATTCAGTACTAGCATTTGCTTTAGCAGTGATATTCATTGCACAAGAGAGTAAATGGTCACAACGTGCAGGTGTCACAAACTGTGATCTGGGCTTCTGCAAATCAGACAACTCTCATTCAAAGCAAAAGATGATGTGTATTGAATAAAAGCAATTGTTTGCTGTACAAATCAGTTGAGTTATCTGTTCTGATTAAGTGTAATTTTTTCCTAGATGACTCCAAAGGCAACAAGAGTCATGTATTTATAAAGATGAAGAACATCTTCAGAATGGTCAGTGTATTACTCATTTGCAAATGACTAAATTTTTGAAGGAAAGTGAATATTATTTTCTCTTTGTTTTAGATCTCTGGTGGAGTAAATGAAAATTAATTGAAACAAACTAAAACCAAAAAAATTCCTGCCTGATGCAGACAATGTATTTTTTCAGCATAATAAAGTGTTCGAGTGCAGTGATATGCAGCACTTGATCTAGAGGAACTGCTAATACATCCAGGAGCTTTTCTGTATGCAAAGGCAGTGCTGTTTCTTAGCTCCGTACTTCGACTCAATGGAAATAGATAGAATATTCAATTATGCTTATAAAGGAAAAGAACGCAGAGCTGAGGCTCTCCTTCCTGTTATTCATGTAAACAGAGGTTGAATTTGTCCTTTATGAACGATAAAGAACCCTATTCTCCTATTTCTCCTTTTAACTTAGATCACTGTCTGCATACTTTTTAGAAAGTGAATACATGCATTCCTAGTTATATGTAAGTATTCACAGAAGGATGGTCAGTGGCTTTTTAATTTTTTTTTTCTTTGTTATTTTAATCTGGTATCTGAGACTCCTTCATGGGAGTATTGGAGTCTTTCTGTCATTTTAAAATGATACATTTATATGGTTCAGTTGGGAAAATGATGGTCAGTTCTAATTGTGACTTCCTCTTTGACACGACAGCCTGCTGTTCTGGGAGTAGAGTTAAACATCTGCATGTAGGCATTTGCGTGTTGAAAAAAAATTTATATTTCAATTTTCATCCTGCAAACACCAAGAATGGTATGATATGCCAGAAACGAGGAGGAATAAGAAAGCAACTCACAAAAGAAAATGACATGAGTCTTTTCTTTGTGTTTCTAGTCACTTGATTAACTTACATTTATGTGAATGAGGATCAAGTCTACTTACAATTGTTTTTACTTTAAGCTTGTAGTGCTTCTGGCATGCATGACAGAACATATTTTAATTAAGTTATCCACAGATTCTCAATTTAAAAGTGTTTTTGAGCAGGTAGTAACTGTCCAAAAAACAAACAAACAAAAAAAAGGACAGTTCTGGGAACACTACAAAAGGCAATACAGAAAAAGTTTAAGTCAATTGTAATTCTGAAGATTAAGCAAATATAAACTGAAATATGCCCTTATGAATTCTGAAGCAGAAGTGGCCTATCATGAAAATACCATAATGCAATTAGCAGATGTAGTGACAAACCCATGAGGTTAGACAAACTAGGAAAACAGATGGTGCTCACAGTCCTACATATTCAATCGACATTTTCTATATTGTATTATAAACTTTATTCTCTGGTGTGAAGGGTCATATGCTCTAGTCTTGACAGGCCTATGTGTTAGTATGTATTGTCAGGAGGTATGGTTGTATCACATATGCACTCTTTTTAAACAAAGTGCCAATACCACATACCTGTTAAATGTAAAGGGTAAGTGATGTACCATCACTACTAAAAAGGAAGGAATGGAAAAAGTTAATAGTTCTTTCTTTTCATTTTTATTAACTATGGAAAATCAATAGAGACTGTTGAACAGTGGCCTAAAATCTCTGCTGTAGGTGACTGTTATATGGTCTGTGAACAGGAAGGGTCCATTGGTGCAGATATTCAACGAGTTGCTTTCTTTCATTAGCTCAGGATCTCAGGAAATTTTGACTTTAAAGCAGTCAATGTTTACTATCATCTCTTGCTCTTTATTATGCATTTTCCATCCTTATATTTCTATTCCTCTGTAATAATGATGCTTTGAAATGTTTCACCATGTCACCAGCTGTGCTATTTTCAGACTGGATAATACTTTTTGTTTGTTTAACACAATTTAATTCAAATAGTTGTTTTGAGAAATTATCATCAACATATGGAAAATACCAAAGTGTTTAATTTAAAAATTTTCTGTCATTACTTTTCTTATATTTGCAGACATTATATGCCAGACATGTTTCTTGCTCTAAAAGGCAGGGTATTGGTGGGCAGCCACTGCTTCTTTTCCTAAAGAGAAAAAAAGGACATATGTAAATATGCAAGCATTCAAATGCAAATGTTGAGTTCTAAAGGTCTGTAATGAAGTGAAACTCATGCAACTATTGATTCAGCTTTAAAGATGACATTTGGGTACAAGTATCAGAGACATCTGCATGTAAGATTGAAATATCCATTGTCTCCAGTGCTCCCTTTGGATAAAAAGCAAGTACAAATATACTTTCAGAGTGCATAGATATGACTGACTGCAACAACTGCTTGTACAGGCTGCCAGGAACTCATTTTGTCATGAGTAAGGGGCAACTAACAATCCTAACTCCAGCTATTGAAAGAAGAGATGCAATGGAGTCACTAGGTATATAAGCATGTGAGTGTGATCCATTTGGCAAGTCCTTCCAAACAGTTTTGGCAAAGACTATAAAAACAACTTTCAAAGAAATTAAAACTGTCAAGAAATAACAATTTAATTTCTCTCTGGCTACCAGAAATAAGGACAAGGATTGAATGGCCAGTTTTCACAATGGAGGAGTTTTACCTGTGGAACGGTACAGATCTAAGGTAAGATCTGCATCACGCAATAATCTTGATATCAATAAATTGCATAATTTCAGGTAATATTACATAATTTCTGGATAACAGAAAGTTATTCAGGGTACAAGCAGTTGCAAAATAATCTCAAAAAGCTCAATAGAATGAATAAGGAATTTCAGCTGAATTTTAAAAATGGCAAATGCCCAGGAGTTTGGGTTGAGCAAGACCTTGGACGTTTTTGTAGGTAGCTTTCTGAGGATATCAACTTGGTGTGTAACAGCCACCCAAAGAGCACGCGGGAATTATCTGGAAAGAACAGGACACAAAACAGAGCATCAGTATGATGCTGTGAATCCATAATGCTTTTGCAGCTTAAATGCTGGGTGAATTGTAGGACATTGCTTCTCAAAAAAGATGCAGAAGGACTGTGAAATACAGAGGTTTTTAAGAAGGGTGGTCAGAAACAGAAAAATTTCCACATCAGGAAAGCTGGGCTGACTAAGACACACAGCTTTCAAAGAGGATGCATGCAGAAGGAGCACAATGAAGGTTTACATAATTTTATACCATGTGAAGAAAATCTGTAGGGAATTTATCTGCTTGTAGCACAGGATCTTGAAGTTGGCAGAAAGTAGAAGGTTTAAAAGGTAAAACAGCACTTTTTCATACAATGCAGAAATGAAAGCCTTCTGTTAAGTAGTTCCCAGTTCATATAGGTCAAAATTACAAAAAAGAGAATAAATAGAAGTGTCAGCAGGGAGCATGGCTTGAAAAGTACCTAAAGTATGGTTGCCATAAGAGAGGGAAGATGGAAAATATGGAAGAATCTCAGTGCATCTTCTGTTTCTAATACTATTTTTGGAAACCTTCTGCTGTTCCTACCTTTCAGAGGTAGGACACAAGGTTAAGAGTCTGAGGGCTCAGATTGATGCTTTCTGCATAGATAGTCATTGAGGTTCTCAAAATCAAATCTCTTTGCCTGAAGTTTCTCAGTAACTTCAACTCCATACAGTAAAGAATGTGTAAATACCTCGGGGATTTAAACACACACTATTTTTTCTTAGGAGTAAACATATTATAACATCAGACCTAGGAAAGGGATTCTGTCACATCTTGCATTGTTCAAGGAGCAGGCTTTTATTGAAGAATGATTTAAACACAGTTCCTCTATATTTCTGTCTACCCTTTCTCAGAAAGGACACACTCATCAATTGGTTCAGTCTTCCTGTGTCCTTGAATAATCCCTTTAGAAACATGAAATTTTCCAAGAGAATGGGATTTATCACATATATTGGTAGAAAATCTTTTTCTTTTTTTAATATCCCTATATATTAATATAGTGGTCAATAATTAAACTAGCTTGCCAGTTAATCAACTTTCTTCAGGTTTATCCAAAAGTTTAGGGTGAGTTTTTTGGTCAAAATTATTTGCATGTACAGCTACAAAATCTCATTAAATTGTCTATGCTGAGGCCACAGGTTCCTGAAGCAGAGTACCCACAAATATTTATTTCACCTTTGGGAAGTGAATTTGTAAAACTGTTCCCCAAGGGACTGGCAACATTTGTCTCCACATTCTTCCATCTCCAGAATGACTGTAGGGGAATGGAATTTCAAAGGAGATTCATATTTTCTGGAGTGGTCTCGGATTAGATGGAGACTAGAGAAGCTCATGCTCAAGTGTGTTTATACTGCTAGGTTAATATGAGTTGTAATTTGATAGATTATAACCAATAATACTGAGAACTGCCATCTCAGTTAAAAAAAAACCTGAAAATATTCTTCTCTTTTGTGGTTCCAGCCTGTTTTATCATGCCAACTTGACACTGTTTTGTAGAACATCCAGTCAGGATACTCAACAGGCTTAGTGACAATCTCTTCCATGATCCTGAATAAATGACTAACATATCCATCTTCTTCCTTTACATGCACAAATCAGGCCTTTAAACATATCTTTCCTTTTCACCTTTACATTTTATAATTAAAATTCTATTGGCCAAGAGGAAGAGAAGAACAGCTCCATCACTCTTAATCCTAATACTTAGATACATACGGGAAAAATAAGGGCAAGCCTGGGTAGGATGCTTTAGTCTCTGGCTCATTTCCATTAATATGTCAGTGAAATGACAAGTTATTCGAGCTTTTGAACATGGTGACCTCTTGGTTTTAAATGTATGAACTGGGAGGTATTTTCACACATAGGCAAACTATCACTGGAATTACACTACTCAGTGAAGGGCTAATTTGCTTAAGAAATCACAGTTCTTGGGGAATAGGTCAGAGATTTGTAGACAAATATAGAAGTCTTAACAAGCTGCCCTGGAGACCGGAAATAGTTCCCTTTCTTATCCAGTCTCTACCCATGATGGCCTGTTATGGCTGTTTCAAAAAACCCAACGTGCATTCCTGGCTAGCTGGGAACCATTTGATAACAGAAAGGAAAACCCACACTTTTGTGGTTTTTTTTTTTTTTTGGCTAATGGTCAATCCATTATTTTGCCTGCAGCTGCGAGATATACAAACAAACAAACAAACAAACAAATAAATAAATATGTGTGTGTATATATATGTATATATATCTACATATTCATATATGTCTGTGGACCATATTCTCCTTTATTTAAATCTGTTAAGAAAGGACTTATATGAGCAAAATTTTGAATAAGAATTTTTTTAAAAAATATGTAACAGGAGATACGATCTTATAGTAAAGGCACTGTGCACAATTATCTCTGAATGCATGCATGGTTCTTAGTATCTCTAAATTATTTGAAGGGCAACTGGCAATTTTGAAGGTCTATTCATGAGCCATAGAATGGCAGGAGAGAATAAAAAGAATAAGTTTTGTTAAGAGGATAGTTTCATTTGGATGTGAATTATTTGAAAGATGCTCGTTTGCAACAATTTCAATTGTAGATTTATCCTCTTTTCTCCATTGGAAATGTAACTCATACAAAAGCGCAAACATAATCTGCTCCCAAAGTTTGCCTTTTTAATAGTACATATGTTGCTTCGCTGAAGAATTAGAGTAGATAAAGTTTTCTTTGGAAGCAGTACACAGCAGACCATGGTGTATATTCAAATTTTAACACTTTCTGAGGTGATTTTCTGATATTTTTACAAAGATAAGCTGTTTACATAAGATGGTGAAGTAAATTACCTGAATTGAGGTGGCAATTCTGGAAGAAGAAAAAAAAATAACCCCACCTAGAGCAGTTGTGGGCATTTAGGTTAGTGTAATCACAGTAAAGAATTTAAATTTAACAAGTCCATCTTATAAAAATAAAGTCAAAATTCTCAACATACTTCAATTTCTGCAATTTATCTGTAATGGCAATGTGAAAATCTGAATAATAAGATCGTCCACATTAATGGTGTTTTCAGGTCTTTTCAGCCTCTGAGATTTGGAATATGGTAAGACTACCTTACTTCAAAGAGTAGTGTATAAGAAAATTTATTTCAGGAGATGATAAAGATATTTATTTATAAATAAGAAGAGTGTAAAAGAGAGAGGAATATATTCTGATGAGCCATTACAACAAACATACCAAACCCATGGTAAGAATGATAATGCGTTCTGTTGGACCATATTTCATAATAATAAACCTTTTTGCACTTTCAATTTCTTGCCCTAATTTATGAGATATCATCAAATGGGAGAGCAATCCTTTTTATTTTCATAATGTTTTCCTGTTCAGAAGAGAAATAAGAAGAGACAAGTCATAAGATAAACTCTCACAAGTACTTTGGACGGATCACGGTGCTCCATGATCATGATGAATCCTTGGAGGGCAAACTTGTCCCTTCACTTGTATAAGCTGACTCTAGCAGAGGCCATTTACTAGATTAGTGTTACTTGCAGGCAAATAGACCAGGAGTAAAGTCAGTATAAAGTGGTGCTGCAGGAGTCCTACTCTTTGCCCTCTCCCAGAAATCAGTCTATTGGACTGCACTATACACTGCAATCAGTGAGGTATCAAAGTGTGAATCTGGATTTTGAGATTTACAGAGAAGCAGATCTAACACGCATTATAAAGGCAGTATTGACTAGTTTTCTTTTTTGTTTCTTCTAGCCCTTTTATAATTTCTGTCAAGTTTCTAAAGAGTTGAACCTAAATTTTCCTTTGGATCAATCCGAGTTTAATCCTGGCATTTAGTTTGCTGACTACTCTTAATTTCTTTAGCGGTTACATATTAATTTGGTGTGTTCATAGCAAAAAGTACTTATTACCTAGATTTATCCAGTGTTGCTGATAGTTCAAAATCCCTTCGGCAAACCTATCTCACTGGAGTTATCAAGCGCATCCAAATATTCCTGATACTGCCATCAGGGCCTTCACTGACAATCAGTTGAAGTTTTGACTACTGCTTTTATTATAAAATACAAACATGGGAGGAACTACAATATCAAATTTTAAATCTGACAGTTACAGATTTAGAATAAACCATACAGACAGAAAGATACCTAACTGAGATGATGTTAGATTTCTTTTAGAACCAAGAATCTGTATACTGTAATCGGTTTCCAATCCTTTGTTTAAAAAGTAGAATGAGTTTGTTTAAGTAAGTCTTACAAGAATTCTCATAGTAAGAACTTATAACATTTTTCAAGGATTAGTGATCTTATAAAATATGGACTGAGGTCAACCAAGTAGAAGGACTTGCATAAAAATAATAGAGAAAAAAATCAGTCCCTCTACAAACAGTGTTCCAAAATTGGTTCTGTCTTTAAAGGGGGCATAAATTTATATTTTCTGTTTCAAAATGACATTTCTATTTTTAATTAATTCACATTGTGCCCAAATTCATAGCTAAGAGTGTAGAATTTCTAGAATGGTCTGTGCCCTCCTTGTTCTGATCTTGCAGTTCCTTTGAGGAAAAGACCTACTTAGAAATTTTGCAATATCCATGGAAAAAAGAGTATTTTTAACAGTTTAGAAATAGATCAAATGCTGCACTCCATGCAACTGACTGTTCTCACTTTCCAAGTCATTGAAAGTCCACCCACACCTCTCTTGGAAAGAAAGTGATATTGTTAATTCACAAAGAATTCATGTTTTGAGCTTTAGGCTATACTGAAAATTTGACAGTGCCCACAATGCCAGACCTTATTTTTACATCTAAAGCCACTTGGCAGTTCCAAAATGGAGTGCTGTTGTTGATGTATGTACTTGTATGCTTCTGTTTCAAGCTTGCCATTCTTACAACTAATTTTATAAAATACCTGTCACGTGTTGACGAGGAGGCTCTCGTGTCTCTTTTTATTTTTTACCAGTCCCTCAACCAATATGAGTACCGAACAAAATACTTGATCTTCTTTCTATCACTGGGCTATAAAGAGAATTGCTGACTGTGAATTAAAAAGTGGCAAACAGTCCCCAGTTTGTAGCTTTGCCATTGCTCTCTAATTCCAATGAGAATGTAGGCCTAAATTGCACCTAAGACTTAACAGATTATATTTAGGACATGAATTGCAAGCTTAATGAATAGGATAACAGGTATTAATCAGGTTAGAAGTAAAATGGTTTTAAGTACTTTTGCAAATTAGAAACTTTGAACTCTCCTGTGTGAAGCTGCTCACTGCAGCTGTGCTTAATAGCAGATTTGATGCCATTGAGGTCCTGCTATTAAACCTTAACACCAACCCTGACCTGGTACTTCATCTTAGTGATCTTTTCAAGTAGGAAAACTACTATGGTAATTTCAAAGCTGTCTTCTCAATGTCCAGTAGACCTTAAGTGTGGGTAATACCTAGCCAGGTCTTCCACTTTCATCATGTTATTCTATCTGCTAAACATATCCAACACAGGTTTAGATTCTCACTTCAGGTTCCCAAAGACCATTTCTGGTTAAGATTTGACACACCCTCTTGGGGTTGGCTCAGCAGAAGAAGAAAACTCAGCTCAAGGCCGTGGGGAAGTAGTCATGGTGAGCAAAAAGCTCACTCCCAAGATCCCTCAGTTGTTCTAGGTAAATTGTTGCAAGTAAGTTCTCAGTTCTCCCTGTTACTATTGGTTACCTTTTGCTGCAAGAATTATATTATTCCTAATCGCTCTCTCCCATTGGACCTTTTCCTCATATCCCTGCCCTAGCTCTGCCTATACCTAAATCTATAAATAACCCTGCCCTGCCCTGGACCCTGCTCTTTCTGCTTTGCTCATGGTACTGTGGTTGTTGTCCTGTTTGTTGTTTTTGCCTTATTAAAGTTCTGTTTCCAAACAATCGGATCAGAATCATCTCTTTCTCTCCCTAAAGTCGCTAGAAGCTGATTCCTGAGGAAGCCACTGGTCAGACAGTCTGGGCTAGAAATAGCAGGCTTCAAAACACTCTTTTGTACCCTGTCGTTCTGGAATAGTGTCCTTATTCCAACAATAAAATGTTCAACTGAAGACCTGTTTTTCTGTGCCTGTAGAATTATCCCATTGCTATTCCCTAGAGCCCCACAAGGTAAAAGTGGCATGCTAAAATGGCAACTTTTCCTCTTTTTAATGCCCCCAAATTTCCGTGACCTCTCTCATCTACTGCGTGAACTTCTCTGGCATCTCGTTTACTCCAACAGGCATATCTGCAAAGACACATGCCAATGTTTTGAGAACTCCCAGTCTGCCAGATCATGAGCTGACTCTTGCTGAACCTCTGCCTTATATCCATGCTGTTTCTTTAGAGGTAGCATAGGTTTTTATAATAAAGATGTACAAAGCCAGTCCTGACATTTTGTCCAGCTGAGCCAGCTCCGCCAATTGAATAGGAAAGGTCAATGTCATGTACCCTACTGTGGCAAAGGCAATTCTGCAACAACTGCATTAAGGGTAACAAGCATGTAACTAAACCCAAGGATGGGAAGGTGAAACTGAAATACTGCTAGCTTTTCCACTGACCAAACTCACATCTTACAACTGGTTTTAGTGTACATATATGTGGGCATGTCCTTAGTACTGTGAAAGATTGTATAGCCATTAACTAGCAAGAGCATTTTGAAAGTTAAAAAAAAACTTACTACCAAATGCTGGTTTATTTTTTTTGCTAGGTATGTAGTATAATAAATGTGTACAGAAAATAGGTATAGGACTTTACATTTGGCAAACTGACCTATAGTAATTCATGAAGATGCTGACTAATGCTTATACAGAGTTATGCGAGCTTACTAGCAAATGTATTAATTATCTATAATAATATATGAATTAAGTATTTATATTAGCAGAACACCATGGTATGTGAGTATTTCAGCTGTGTTCCGTTTTCTTGTGGGATGAAAGTAAGGGGCAACCCTTTCAGATCCGTCGGAAGGAGCAGAGCATATTCTCTGAAATGCTGGAGTTGTGTGCTGGGGACTTGGCACAGTCCTTGGGAACAGAACAACGCAGTTAGTGTGGTCTCCACAGATACTGTCTACAACAGGAGATTTTTAATTTTTGTATTATTTTTTAAACTTTGTACCTTTTCGCCTTCATTTTTTTCAATCCTCTGTGAAAATTGAAAATTCAGTTTGCTCTGTACATTGTCTTGATCTCTGTTAATTTAGACCTTCCCTTTTTTAGTGCTCAGTAGGTGTGCTATTCAAGAACAGTAATTTAGAAAAGTATATTTCTTGCTGTTTTATGGATTATATCTTTCAAAACAAGTACCTCTGCAAAATAGGTGTTCAAAGATCCTTCCTCCTGTACTAAAACATCTTAGATTTAGCCAATTAAAAGGAAAAATAGGACTATAGCATATACACACAATATCTGTAGGAGAAAGCATCACACATTGCAGGAAATAAATAGCTGAGTAAAAAGTTAAGAAGAGTTTTTTAAGATCAAGTACATATATGTGGGTTTTGATATTAGATGTGCTTTTCATGAAGCCTAGTGTTGTGTCTACAATGATATAGTAATGCTTCAACCTGGGTGATATAACCACTATTTTCTTTTACAATGAGTTATGCTGAAATATTCATGGGCAGAGAGAAAGTAATGAGGTTAAATTGACATATCTATCTCTTGCATACACAGATAGATAAAATATCAAGTATAATAAACTCTTGTTGTGTCTGTTGCTCTTACTGCCACCCTTAGGAGTAATTGAGGTATACATCCAACAGTGTGTTTACAATTGGTTGGGCATTGGGGAAAGGGCATATGGCTTTGTTAACATTGCAAATATCTTTGTATTCATATAAATAGTCTTTAAAGAAGCATTAAAAGAAAATACTATTATTGAATGATAAAGCATGTAACTATGATTTGGAAACTGGAGGTTCATTTTCTGGTTCTGTCATAGTTTTCCTTAAAAGTAAAGCATCTAACCTCTCCATTTTACTTGTTTTCCAGGAAGAGAAGTAAGCAGTAGAAGTTTCTTCTCGTCCTGCTAAGACACTATGACACATCTCAGAATTACAAAGTCTTCTGGGAATACTGCTTGGATTGCTTTATGTAGTAAAAAAATCTGATTTTGTGCAGCATATTTCATGGCATGATCCCCATGTCCACCCAGGCCTTGCAGGGACAGTACAGTGCAAACAGAGATGGCTCCAGGAGATGAACTGGAGTTGTGCAGGGTTTTGTAGGAATGCCGCAGGTTAACAGTACCACTAGAAACCATATTTTCTCTGGCACAAATTCCTTTATTAATATAGTTCTTAAAATTATTAATGCAATCTCTCAGCTTGTCCTTCTGCATTTTGAGGGCTTCTCTAATGTATTCTATGTACACGCCTTTTGCTGTGCAGACTGCATGGTAAAGGATGATGATAAGCAAAAAGCAGCAAAAACTAGACTGAAAAATCTGGGGCACAACCTGTAGTCTGTTAAAAAACCATTCATACAGTGGTGTAGTCATATCTTCAGCCCTTTTGAATATCAAATGATGGCCACCTCTAAGTGAGCATACATATGCATGTCTTAAGCTGATGGTGCCTAGTAACAGCTGGCTTTGCATCTTTCAGCAGTGATGTGCAGTGAACAACTAAAGGGCAGACTTTTGCACAATAAATAAAAAACAACGGAGGAGGGCAAAGTAAAAAATTTGGAAAAAAGTCTGCAAGCTGTTTTGTGATGTTTTTAATTTGTGATGTCATTTTTTTTGTTTTGTTTATTTGGGAGACTCTAATTAAAGTAGCAGGAGACTTGTATGCCTTATAAGCATTGAAGAGACAGTAAAGAGGACAAGAACTCATTAGAGACAATAATATTTGCTAAAATGGCAGATCATGCTTGAACACAACAGATTTGACTGGAGCATGGACTAAAGTTCAGAAAGTAACTACAAAGACAAAATGAAGATCAAAGAGAAAACTCTGAAGAACAAAACTAGACACAAGCGGTTCTAAGGTTGTTTGGGTAGTATTACTTTGCATGTCTTAAAGAACTGTTCAGTATGCATCTGGTTAAATGTTAACATCTTAAAAACATGAAAATCTGTGGGCTGTTTTAGTTTCCCTCCAGTACAACCCCTCATCCCAATGCCTAGTCTCTTCCAGGTATGAACTTCAAGCAGAGTTTGACAAGATATGGCAAAGTCATAGAGGCAAAAAAGTTCTGGCATTTCTGTAGGAAAATTCACGGCACTTTCCTCTGTTTCAGTGGGTAGCTATAATAGCAGCTCTCAGTTGTGTAAGAGGGTACAAATTGCCTCCTCAGTAGGGCTGGAGTGGATGTTTTTGTAGTGGATCCCACTATGAAAAGAAATATCCAGTAACAAATGCTTAGGCCTCTCTAAAAATGTCTAGTGATCTCACAATTAACTGCAGAAGTAAATTTTATAGAAAGTACCTGTGGCTGGGTAGTTTTGCATGTTTGCAGAATCTAAATGAAATACCTCAGACTCTTAACAACCTTGTGCTTCCTCTGGGAAAAGCTTGTTAAATGCTGGCCATGTTTTGCTGCATCTCCAGGCTGATCACAGGTGAGATTGCATTCAGGTTTGGAAGCAACATTCTCCCTGACTCCAGTTATTTTTCAATGCCACAGATAACCTGAAGAGTTCTCTAGAGCATTGGATAAACTGGGCCCACAAATTTGAATTACTAAGTGACACTTCTGACATTTTTTTCAATGCTTATAATGCAGACGAAGATCATATGTGCACTTTTTATTTTCTGATAAATTTATGTGAATCAGCCTGGGTGGGAAATTTTTCTGCACTTGTGCAGAGAAGTTAAATAGCTATTTGATACATATCTTTAGCAAATATTTTCCTATCTAAATTTCTTAACCAAACTGTTCATCAAGTGACAGTTTAAATACTACATTAAACATATCTCTGCATGACTGTGCTTTATCTGTCACTGAAATTCACATTTGCATCGGAATTATTTTGTTTCTCATAAAGCATAAATTCTGATGAAGACATGTCTTATTGATTAAACATTCTAATTATTTTATATCTTGTTTATCTATCATCAGATAATTTGAAGGGGCAATTACTCTTTCAAAATACAAACAGTTAGGACACAGAAAAGCATCGATTCTTTGTTTACAATTTCTAGGAGAAATCATTTGTGACCTGTAACAAGGGTAAAACTGAAATGTTTCAAATTAACCTTAGATTTGAGAAGCCTCAAAGGCATTTATAATGCAGTACAATAATAATTCTGGAAAATTCATAAAAGTGCTTTGTAGCTAAAGCTATGAAATGGAAATATATTTTAAGGAGACTCTTCAATTTTGCCTGGACACATATAATATTGAGTTCTGTGATATGTTTAATAAATTAAAGTATTTAAATGGAGGAAGACTATTTTATCAATAGGTCAATTAAAATCTATTTGTGTGATATGCAACCTTCCAAAGCCCATTAGAAAAGACATGACATACTGAACTTGATTTTTTTTTCTCCTCTTGAAAAGTTGCCTACTTGGATAAGTAATAACAGAAGGATGCTAAATTGATGTCTTCAATTCAACAGTAGTTGTAAAATTTCAGATCATTAGTGAGATAGGTTTATTTTGGCTGAATAAATGCTACAACTCTTGAACATAAGTCATTAGAATCACAGAATTGTAGAACTAGATTTTTTTTTTTATTTCCACTTTATATTTTATTAAAAATTATTTTTTGTGACATATATAATTTCGTCAGTTAAAGTGTGAAATCTGATTAGATTGTAGCACTCCTTATGAGCTAAAGGGCTGCCTCCCACATCATTAACAACATCAGGATTTACAAAGGAAAAGGGAAGAAGAATTTCTGCCCCACAAGGATCTGTCTATGCCTAAAGTTTTACAGAGGAGGGGAGTAAGACAGACATGCATCTGAGCCAAAGGAGAGTAGTGAACCAACCAATTAATTCTCAGCGACTTTAATGTTTTAAAACTCCTGAACTGTAGAAAGAAAGATGATGCCAAGCCAAAACAACCTGAGGAAAAATGCTTCCCAAACTTTAAGGATGTCTGATACCCTGCAGTACATCTTTTCAAATACTTCAGGCTCTTATCTCCTGATAAACACTGAAAACATTGAGATGTGAAATTCAGACAAATAATGCTTTATACTAAGAATTGAAAGACTGACTTATACTTGTGTCTAGTGTTATAGACTTAAAAAGATGAGCTTAGGATTCCTTGATTATAAGAAATTGGAAGCTAATCCTTCTGTGCAAAATAATTCTTGGAGTAATTTGCACATCAGTAGCTAGAGGATTTACACTTTACAACTAGTTAATGACAAAGCATTTTCCACATAGGGAAGGTCTATGGCAGTATGACATAGAAGTCAAAGGAATAGTTTTTCTAGGACCTTTCATGGATATATTATTAAATGATAACCCTAGGTAGACTTGGGAGACTTGTTGAAAATATTTTGGCCTGGGAGTCTTATGCTTTGAGACTAGTCATTGGTATTCTCCATTGGAATGCAGAACTTCATGTCTCCAGTTGGCAAAACTTTCCAAAGCCACCTGTGTAATTGGTTCACAGCATCTAATATTACCAGTTGACTATTTACTTGTACTGCAAATAATTCTACTTTGTCATGCTTCTTGTCTCCGCAAAACAAGTTTTCAAGCATACTTCTGACAAGTTTTAAAACAATGGTCAAGAGAAGATTTTTCTATTAGAGCACTGTTGCCTCCTAGGTATATGAGAAAAACACTAAAGAATAAAACAGCAACTCCCAAATCCGTGGGATTGCAGATGTATTCTGCCTTGGCTCTCAGGAGCACATCAGGCCTTTGTGTCTGCTCCAGGCACTTCAGCCTAAGGGCATCCTAAATTCAAGCCACAATGTAGAGTAGTCTGTGCAAACCCAAACTGAGACTTCAAATCATTTGAATAGATCACATAGGAATTTTTTATAGTCTTATAAATATTTTAAATACCAAGTATTATTTTTAGGAAATTATTTCAATTTTCTTTTCTGAAAGCAAATATGCTTCTAAAACAATGTAATACAAATTTTCTCTTGGCTTTGTGTGACTACACGTATATATTATTTCTTAATCTTCCCTTTCCTTGCAGTGCAAAACTTCCCTTTTCCTTGCAGTGTTTATTTACTGTATAGGTCAGGACATTTAAATTCAGCATACCTGATCTAATCATGTGTCAATAGGTCATGCTAATGAGAAAACATGATTAGGACACATGATAGTTCTCAGGGCAAAAACGTTCTTCCCACTCATGGGAGAGGGAATTCACTGGAATACACCAAAGCAAGCAAAAAATTCTGAACATCATCCTGCTGGACCATAGTCTACAAATATTCAGTTCAAGCTCTTTTAAAGACTTAATAACAGACAGTAGACAGAGTAGAATTTTACATGTCAGGCACATCAATGAGTAATTCCTCTTAGATTATGCAAATCTATTGTATCTCTGAAAGCTCTGTTAAGGAACATTGTTTGGCTTAGAAAATTAATTACTTGACAACCAAGACACTTTTGATTTTTGATTGTGATTGTGCCTCTTTGTCTACTGAGTGTAGTGAATGACGCAAGCTTCTATTGACAAAACGTGTAATCATATAAACTGCTTGTCCCATGAGCAAGCATAGCTAGGAGTCTTGAAACAAATAAAAAGTTGGTGTTTCTTCAATAAAGGGAGGGTAAGGCCAAATTAAAAAGCATTATTTGAATATAATGCTTTTCTACACGTCAGTTTCATGACCATTTTTATACAAGTAAAATCAAACTATCTTTTCAATACAATTACTTGTGTACATGGTCCATGGAATCCATCTTACTAAGACATGCCTTTTCCCTAAGGTTTTAAACCCAGTTCACAACAGGCAGTGCTTTCTGGTTGCCAGGTATATGATAAAGTTGGATAGAAATTTTCCTGAAGGATGTTACTGGCCATGGTCCTGAGCAAATGGCTTTAGGAGCAGTGGGGTTGGATCAGATGGCCTCAAGAAGTGTCTTCTAACCTTGGGCATTCTGACATTCTGTTAAGATTAATAGCATAATTTAAAAGCTTTATAGTGTGCCAAATCTACTGAAAAAATATTGCTTGTTTATGTAGATCCCCAGCCTGTCTCTGTTTTATTTTCCTCATTAAAGAAATCAGTATGAGGTTTGAAATATATCTAAGAAATATTAATGTCCACCTGAAAAAAAAGGTGAATACCACAGTTAATTATTTTAGGGTAAATTTAACAAGCTCTTTGTTTGCTTGTGGGGTTTTTTTTCTATGTGTGTGTGTATGTTTCTGATTAAATCATCAGATTCCAGAGTGGCCTGATCTGACTCATAGTAAACTCTAGCAATCTTTTTTTTTTTTTTGAGGGGGGCTATAGGGGAGAGGGGCCTGTTTTGATTCATTGAGTTTTCGTCTTTCTGCTGCTTCAGAATTGCTGTGAATTAATACAATAAGTAGGAAGCAATGCAATTTTTGTAAAAAAGTACTTTGACAGGATTATTTTATTGCAATCTTCTGTTAAAATGACTGTGTGCCTTTTTGCTTCCTAAATTTCAGGGATTATTTTTCAAAATGTCATCAAAGTTAAATTGTGTTATCACAACATATCAGTAGCTAAAGGCAATCTTATAGAATGCAAAGATTTAAATACGCAAAACACAGACTTCCTAGAATTGAAATGAAAATAATTAATGCAAAAGACTAAAAAATACTCCCTTCAGGTTTCATGAAATAAAAATACAAATGAAAAATATGATGCTAAGGGAGGCAATAACATCTAGCTACTAAAACATCAAATTTTCCAATTAATTTCCCCACAATTTGTTTTTATTTGTACAACTGTTAATTTTGGTGTTAAAAAAAGTGATCATGTATCAGAGAGATTTATAAAGGTTTTGGAAAAGCTTTATAAAGAAGAATTTTTGTGCATGACTCTGTCTTAACCCATTGCCAAGTCCTGTTAGATATATTTGCCTTCCTGTAGAGATGGTACTCATCACGAAGGCTTTGAGCAAACAGCAGTGAGCCAGTGAGAGAAAAGCATCCTCTAGTACTTCCTCAAAGCTGACTCAAAACTGAAGGTACTGTGTATCTGCTGGTAAGGGATAGGGACAGAGGGAATTGGGAAAGTAAAAATGCAAGGTTGCTGATGAAATCTCTGGGTGCTGAGTTCATAATGAAGTCTGTAATGAATCACACTACAAAGACATGCAGCAAGTTTCACTTGTCTGGGAGTGGGCAGACAGCAACAGATACTGAAGAGAAACAGACAAGATGTGCTCAGGCCAATCGCATTTTAGGGAGTTCCTGAAATGGAGGTTGTAGCCATGTCTTGAGATTTAATGACATATATAATTGTTGGATATTAACTGCATTGAAGATTTCAGAAAACAAAACAAGGGAGGAAATAACTTGTCTCTTTTCAAGTTCTTACCTTTATCAATTATGTTTACATCCTGAAATTTTTGCTTTCATAAGTAAGGATGAAACTAAGGATTAGAGGAGGAGGTGTTGCCAGTAGAGACATTTTTGACTAGCTGATAAGAGTAGACAACATTTGTAGCAGCCTTGATATTATTGCAGAAAAAAAATGTATAAAAATTACTGTCATTACAACCAGTCTTTCTCATTGTAAGTATATGGATTTGAACTTCATAAGCTGATGATTATTTTCTGAACTGCTTTTCTCTTTCCATATCTAGGTTGTTTATACTCTGGTTAATGAAGAATAGAAGTGTAGATATATAAAACATCCTTTTCTGTCTGCTTTACCTGTATTAGTCTCAATGGCGGTGAATCACAGTTTCATTTTTTTTAATGAAAATTTCTTCAGGGTTCTATTATCTCGGTTGTGGAAAATTGTATCTCTCAGGAAACACTGTCAGAACGTACTTGTTTGTGTAAAATGTCTGTTCTGGTAGTTTGTGATCACTGTGCATAGAGACAGTGCAAGTGGGAAACAAGGATGAAAAGATAAATAGTCCTTAACTCACTGCAAAGGGATTCTGTTTATCCAGACTCCCCTTGATAACTTCACAGGTTAAATGGAGAAGCCTTACCCCTGTCTCGGTATGGAAGCGATGACTAATACTGGATAATTCAACTTTTAACAAGGCATTTAAAAGAGCTCTTGTTTCTGAATATTTTTTCAAAATCTAATTTTTAGCTAAGCTTTATTACTGATGTGTTAAATTCTGAATTGCCTTTAGGAAGTTCTCAGAGGTTACTGTTTTTTCTCTGTGGTGAAATGAAAAATAAAATAAGACTACCCTTCAGCTATCAACATGACATTCACATCCAGCGAATTCCCTGAGTCTTTGCTAAAACCTTTGGTTTCTTCCAGTGGTATACAGGAGCTACTGAGGGGCTTGTGTTTAGTGGCAGTGATTTAAAAGGACTACCTTCACCTAAATTCTGCTCATTGTGACCAGTTCAGTGGGGGAGCTTAAATCCATAGCCAAGGTGGTTTTTTGCAAATTTCCTCCCATTCAACAGGAATCACTTGAATATCTAAATCTTGTTTTGAGATAAAGCTCTTGACATGCAGAGCTGCAAATTTTTTCCTGCTCATCTAGAAAAAACACTTTCTTGAATGGCATATTTTCTGAACAATGCATTACCTAACCTTCCTTAGAAAGGAATAATTTACACATTGACAAAATGGAAAAGGTATTAACTGTGGAGTGTTTTGCTTATAAAAGAAATCACTGAGTCATGATCCATCTCTGATTTGTAGCTGCTATATGTAATAATATTTTCATTGAAGCAAATGCTGCTACAATGGTCTGGAAACTGCATATTAGTTAATCAGAATATTATAATGCCTCTAATATAGCCAAGGTAATTCTAATGCAAAGAGATAAAAAGTTCCAGGTTTAATAAGATAGTAATTGCAGCAGACAAATGACAAGTGAAAGAGAAAGAAGCATAGTAGGATGGTTGGTAGGCTTCGTTTGTTTTTTTAAATGAGCAAGGCGGAGGGACCAACCTCAGCGCAGGTAATGCTTTACAATGCTTTTTACATGAGTAGTTTTATTTCAGTAAAGTCTTGGTTTTTGTGACTTCTTTACGTTTTTCATTTGAAGTCGACTAGAATGTTTCAGACCCTAAAGGCAAGTAAATTCATTCATTTCCTAACCTAGTTATAGGGCTGGAAATAGTGTTTAAAACAGAATTTTAAAAAAAATTTTTGTAATTCATGCACTTCCTAATAAGTAAAATTCACGAATTGGGACATCTAGTACTCTGAAAATAACATTAAAATAGAGATAGTTTTATGAAATGAATTGGTGCAAACACAATTCTGTAGAAATAGACCCTATTAGGAGACCTTTTTTGGAGTTGTATTAGGAAAATATTGACTATTTTATTATTAAAACCCAGTTCCCCTTTAAAAAAATGGTCCTATAGTTTGAAAGATAGTCCTAAACACATGCACATTTTCGTGATTACTGGATTAAAAAAAGAAACCCAAACAAATCTAAACCTGAAGTAGCTGACTGTATGCCTATATACTGCTGAATGACTATAAAAAGAGAGAACAAAAGCTTTTTTTGTAACACGTCACAGAGACATTTCTTGCATCATGTTGATATTTTTTTTTCCTTCCTGTATTGCAGAAGTCTTGTGCATAGAAAATATGATATTTGCTTTCTTTTTTCCTCTATTATTTTATTTTTGCAAATAGGGTCATTCAGACTATCATTATGAATACAAATTTTTCTGAGCTCTTTGAAAAGGACAACAATGGGGGGATATGCCAGAAATAATCAATGTCAAATGTTTCCTGTAGCTAAAATAATTCTTGGTTCTTTTGTGGTATAGAGTTGCAGTTTTGAAGAACTCATTCAGTTCAGCTTTCTATGTTAAAAAACTCAGCCCCAGTTAGGAAGATTTCATCTTAATTTTGTATACATATACATATATAAAATATATCTACACCTTAGATTTGATTTTTTTTTTCTGCTTCTGGGTTTCTTCCAATTAATAGCAGATTAGGAAATACCAAATATCTTAACTTGAAGGAAAGGAAATGTTCATAAGAAACATCGCTAAATCAGTCTTGATGCCATACCAAGTCAAGGCTTAAACAATTGGGCAATATATGTGAACGGGGATGTATAAATATTAATATCTAATATGTAAAAATATACATTCAGGAAGTATTCTAGATAAACCTATTCCACCTTGGAATACTTTATTTCTTAAATATCAAATTATATTTAGTGCTAGATATGAAATAGCAAGACTCTCAAGAAATATGATTGTTTGGTTTCAGTAGACTTTATGAAACGTTATGAAAATAAATAATTTTAATGTCAAGTTCCTGATGTATTCTCCTAATTCCCATTTAAGCTGCTGTGTGGGATAACTTCTGCTCATCTTACTCACAGACAGTAGTTCTCAGGCAGAGTTTATCCAGTGCTCCTGATAAATGAAGAAACCTTCAATGAGCACTCTGTGAAATACTCCTACCTAGGGCAAGTAGATACTAAAGATGAGGTGGAACATGATCATACATTGGGAATAAAGGAGATGCTCCCTTTCTTTTCCTCTCCAACTGACCTCACTTTATCCCAGACAAAGTTTGTCATTTCATCGAGAGGACAATGGAACATGGTGACACTGCCTGAAAATATCATGTCTTTTGCCACAGTTTAACATTATCTCTTCTCTGTGAATCATGTAAAAAAAAAACCCAAAAAGCCAAACAAAAAAACCTTTCCTTGGAAATAGTTTTAAAAGTTTTTTTATATTGATGCAAATATATATTTTGGATATTTCTTGCAAAAGAAAAACCCAAACCAAAACAAAGGAGGCTGCTATGCTCTTATAAGAATTGACCTTTTAGATACAGTAGAAAGAGAAGGTGAAATTCTGTGAAGCTGAAAGACCAAATTTAAAAAATGATGGAGTGAACAAAACTAGGGAGAGGTCACAGTGGATCCAATTGAGTGGAAACAATTTCTATGAAATTGAGAAATTGATACTAATAAAAGCAAAATACAAATTCAATGCTAACAACTAAAAGCAAGCATATCACATTACAAAGCATATAGATATATGGTATAAAAGAATCTTAAAATGTCTTACCAGAAAAAAGGGGCTTAATGCTCTTAAACATTAAATTACCTCTGAACTTGGGGAAGGGTTAAGAGCTATTCACAAGCATTTTAAAGCACCTGAATGTCTTCATCCAGTTAATGAAAATTGTCTGTGATTTGCGTTTCTGGTTTGTTTTTTTTTAATTGTCATGTGTCCCTAAATCCCCACTCTTTCTTCCCCCCCTGCTATCTTCAGCAAAATCAATTAATTTAGAAAAAATATCTATCATATTCCCATATACTAACTTGCCTGGTCTGTTTGGATATGCTTATTAAACTAAAAAGGTGAGTCTTTTGACCTATACTTTGAACGAAATGTGAGAAAGTCATTATTGGTCTCAGACAGCTTGAGTTGGGTGAAGGAAAAGAAAAAAGTGTCTTACTGAAGCATGTAACAAAGAACATCCATCTTTGGAGGGCTAATAAGCCAAATACAGCCTTACACTGGGCTGTGTTGTGTTCCTTCTCTATATCTGTTTTTTTTTTTTAGTTCCAGTTATGATAGCTCTATGTGCTGAGGGAACTTTATCTTCTGCCCTGCAGTCTGGAATATTGACTGTCCTTGCTGCCTAAAAATGCAGAGCCAGGAATGTTGATAGGCACTGTTGTGTGTATTATACTCTACTGGAGTTTGCTACAGAATTAAAACTGGAGTGTATTCCTCTTTGGGAGGATTTGGCCCCTCAGCCATCTTGTTTTATTTGATTCACATGGAAGTTCTGTATTTTGTCACTAAATACAAGATTTGATCTGCTTATTTATAAGCTTTGTTACACCTAGATTAGCCTGGACAACATCATCCACATTTCAGCCTCCAGAAAACTTTCTTGGAGCTGAAATTCTGTAGTGCCATTTTGATGCATCTTACTCCCTCTGAGCCTCCTCCTTCTTTTCTGGGGTCATTTTTCCCTTTCTCATGCATAAATGCACACTCCCACAGACAATCACTCCTGCACCAAGAAAGCAGAAAACTGCTCTGAGTCATCTTATTTATCTGCCTGAGTGCCTATATGAGGTGAAAGTAGAAGATGGATGAGGGGGTGGTCTTCAAATTAGTCTAGCACTAATGTAATTTAAGCTGAAAAGAAATGTTGAGAAATGGTCAAATAAAACCTGGAGAAATCCCTTCAAGTGAAGTCATAAGGGCATTTTTTGTTGCTGTTGGTGGTGGGTTTTTTGCTTATATCGTATGAAGGAACTGTAATGTAAACTCTACAGATTTCCTCTGAAGGGATGACCTGCATTCAATTGCAAGGTAGCAAAAAACATCTGGAAATTACTTCAGAAATTTCTTTAAAATATGAGAGAAAGATCAGCCCTGTATATAATCTTCCATACACAAGCTGCAGCTGAAGTTCCATTATTTTCTTTCAGAATGTGAATAACTTGTTCCTATCAAATTTTCTATTTTCATATATAAAGTTTTTCGTAATACAACACAAATTAATTCATTTTGTCTCTGTCCATGTTATAAACATACCACAAACATAAGCTGGTAAAGCATGGTGAGAAAATATTTATAAAGAGCAAGTCAGTAAACTTTCTCTAACTCAGAAATATCATTACTGTATTCTAAAGCTTTGGGCTTCCCTTACGAAACGCAGGAAATTTTCATTTGACATAGGATTATTTTTAGGTAATGTTGTGTATTTTGTTCAGCAAGTGCCTTGAACAGGATGGCAAGTAACCATAATACAATTCTTAGCTATACCTTCATTCTTATTTTGTTTTGTTGTAGGTCAAAACCTGGCAATATAATAATTCCTTAACTGACCTTCTAATTAACAGTGATCTCAGTGATTTCAAGTTGTTTCAGGGCAGCGGAGAAGTAGAATCTTGTGTCAGTCTGTGCAGGTGTGAGTGTGTTGCCCATCATCTGTGCAGAAAAGGGAGAAGAATCCTCTTGTCTGAATGCGATTGTTCTCAGTAGGGATGGGTATGTACTTGTGTTTGTGTGACTGACAACAAGGAGGGGTCAGAGCATGGGGTGAAGCCAACTTTGGGTTTTCTGCTCCCCTACAAAATAATGTTTTCTTGTCTACCAGACTATTCAGTTCCATTACCTTGGTAGGACAAAACCACTCTTCCTCTATGTGTAGAGTTTGGACTAACTAGATGACAAAAAAAAATCGTTTTTTTCTCTCATTTTTTCTCTACCTTTGAAAGAATCATATGCTGTGCAAGCTGTTTCCACATTAATGAACAATCAGATTTAGGTAATATGTTGCAACTCACTAAGGGATGGCTGTAAAAATTTGAAGACAATATTAAGCTGGACACATTTTCCCCATGCCTCATTAAAAAAAAGAGAAATTTCTTTGAAATTTAATAAATTGTGTTTCATTACTCTGTGGTAATACTGTAACCTTCCATTCAAAGCAGTCAAAAATAAAAATACTAAAATCCAGAAAAGACTCTTTGTCATGTCCTTACCCCCTTGAGCCTATGCAATCAATCATAAAATCATAGCATATCTCTCAAGCTGGAAGGGACCCATAAAGATCATTGAGTCCAACTCCCTGCTGCTCTCAGACCTACCTAGAACTAAACCATATGACTGGCAGCATCATCCAGATGCTGCTTGACCTCTGGCAGGCTTGATGCTGTGACCGCCCGTCTGGTGAACAACCTTTTCCTTCATTCCAGGCTGATCTTTGCCTGATGCAGCTTTGTTCTTCTCTCTTGTGTCCTATTTCTGGTCACCGGAGAGAAGAGATCACCACCTTTCCTCCACTGTCCCCCTCCAAGACGTTGCAGACTGTCCCCAATCTTCTCTTCCTCAAGCTGAACAAGACAAATTATCAGGGAATTCCATGGGTTGTGGAAGAGTGGGAAATGGAGCAAAGAGCCTGGGACTCACTGCATGTTTTATTTCCAGTGTTAGGGACCTCTTTTAAGTGTTTACTTTCCTGAAACATGGAAGTTTGACTATTAAGGGTATTTCTGATGGAGCACAGCATATTTTAATAAAATTGCTGACAAATCTGAATTTACTCAAATGCTACAACTATTACAGCATAGAATTATTCCATTCATAACAGTTTGTATCAAAAACATAAGTAAAAAACTCGGGCTTATAGCAGTGTATTCTTTCTTATCTACAGGAATTTGAATAATTGTTATACTATCTCTGACTCATTCCACTTTGTTAAAAGCTCAATTACATGCAGCACCTCTGGGAATAAGGGCCTTTGTCATAAATGAAAGAAAGCATAAGACAGGGAGTCCTCATAATAGTTGTACTGGGTCAGAATATGTTGTTCCCTTAAAGGCTCACATTCCATTGCTTACATATTGTCATTATTGTAATTCAGCTGATTTATTGCTACTGACACTGTTGTCATGGTTACCTTAATGTTTTTTTCATGCCAAATCAAATATTAACAAAGATAATTCCTTTAATTTGCGGTACAAAAAAAAAAAAAAAATTATTAAAGTGGGAGGCTTTTCGATACTAAAAATAGAGAAGTATCTAATTAAGTTTGCATAGTAATTTACATACCAATTCTTAACAATTGATTAAGATTAATCTTAACAAGTGATTAATGGAAGTAATTTATTCAAGACATTCTCAATGACCAGACTCCAAAACTCTCCTGCAGTTAAACAATGTCAGCAGCATATACTGAATGTTCCCCATCTACTCCTTTTACTGTTTCTCTATGAAAATGCACACGATTTTATTTTTCCTGCCTTGTTTTGACAAAAGCTACAAAGCTCTCAATTTCCAAGAATAATTTACAAACTGCTTTATTGTGTGAGCTCTGTATTAGCTGGAGAAAATAGCTTGTGTCCAGCTATTATCTATTTATATTGAGAAAGGGTTCCAGGACATGTTGACCAGAGACCTTTGTGGCCAGCAAAATGAAAGAATAAGTTCTTCCGAATTAATGTTTTTCATCATGAAAATTGAGCCTACATGAAAATACGTTGAATTTGAGATTTCACTCCCCTTATTATGAAAGTTTCTTACTTGAAATAGTTATGATGGATTTTTTGGACAAAACCTGACAATATCTACAGTAATTGTTGCTAAGCAGAAAATGATACGCAAGAGGCATAAAGTTAGCAACTAATATGTTCTCAGATTCCTTGTAGAGTTTATTACAGGAACATGTTCTAAAATTAAATATTTTAAAGTTGCATTTAATGTTTTTTCCTTGACTCACCTTTCTGTTTTATATGCAACCACTATGCCACTGAGGAGTCGAACATCAACTGTCACATCTCCAGATGACCCTCTCATTTATTTTTGCTTTTGTTGAAATTACAGGTGAAAAAGAGGTGTATCTAATGACTCCACTCATCCTCAAATGCCTTCCACCATTTTACAGAAATGCCATAGCAGTGCACTTAAGAAATGTTCCTATTGTTCATTGAGAACTTATAAAACTGGTAATTAGATGAAGGCTAACCTCTTCAACCTTGTATTTGCAAATTTTATCCTAATTAAGGGGAAGGTAGTTTCTAGTGCCACTGTCACTTGAGATGTTGCAGTACTTGAAGAACAGGAGTAAGAACTTGTCTACATTCCAATATTAAGGTAAAGACCAGAACACCTTATTTTGCTTTGGTACTGGAGAAAACAGTTGTAAGGATTTTTTTAATGATGTTATCTTTTTTAATCTTTATCCATTTTTTTTCGAGCTCAAGATATCTTCAGAGACCAGGCCAAGCAATTTTTCGTGTTGTAGGTATTTGGATAACAGCCTCTTGCTTATCAGAGTAAATAAAGAATTTACAGACATCCTTCAGTATGTATATAATCAGGCTGCAGAGGCCGATTGAATCTGCAGGACTTACTTGTGCTAGGTCCCATGAAGCACAGTGTTTTGTTCCTGTCAGTGTGTAAGTACAGAAATACATCTAGAAAGGGCTTGAAGGGTTTTTTTACATGAACAATTACAAGACCTTTTAAAATAGGTTAAAATTCATTAATTTGGAGATACTTAGCTATAATATTGCTTTGTGTAATTTGATTTGGTATTTGTTTCTGTGACTACTTAACACTTTGCTGGTTAAAGGATTTGTAGAAATTGCAGAAGGCTGGCTTTGCTTTCATTGTGTAGCAGCTGGTGCTAAATTGGATAGATAAGCTTTAGACAGGAAATTTTACCAATAGTAAATACTTTATTTTTTTCCCTAAATATGGTTGTATCTTCCAAATAAATAAAAGAAATTTGGGGGTTTTTCCTCCTTTGCAAAACAAAATCTATCTTTTCCTTGGAGACTTTGAGAAAAAGTGGCAGATTCTGAATAATACTGTCAGTTATGTTGCCCCTACAGTCACACCTTCAGGGACAGGACTGATACAATGCTCAGTGAGGCACAGATACACAGTGACATTTTCCAAAATATGTAGTGACTTTTAAGGGATGTCCATGCTGTCTTAAATCAACACCTGAAGTTATGGGTGGTATTACTGCTCAGATGCAACACTTCCATTGGCAGTTACAGGGACGAGTTTTCTCTATGTACATTTTCCTATGTGTAAATATAATAGAAATATAACTCTGAATATTTCATTCCTTTTAAAAGAAATAGGAAAAAGGATTTTCAGAATGCATTAAGTTTCTTTTTGTTTCTGATACAAAAGAAAAAGATCACCTTAGTGATCATGTCTAATAGCAATTCTGATATTCAACTTTTATTCCCTCTGTGCATTACTTGTTTCATTAAACATAAGATGTTCATTCTGGAAAGATATACCCAGCCTAAGGCAAAAATTTCATGTTACTATTTTGACACAGGGGTCTTCTTAGCTATTTTAAGAAACTGATGTGTTCAAAAGTTGAACTTGATCACTTTCTCAACATATGATTTTAATCAGTGGGCAAATCAATAGTGTTTTTAGTCCTTTTTTTAAGCTTCATATACTAGCCAGAAGGTGACCTTAGTCAGGTCATGTGTTAGGAGTCTGAGTGTCATTTTAGGTGTTGTAAGGCTTTTTTATGTCTTACATCCTAAAACTACATCTATCAGCTTGTGAGTAATTTTTCATAGTAACTGTAAAAACTGTGAAGTCAGTGCTTTGCTTTGTGTTCAGAGGTGCAGCTTTGGTCTCAAAGCAATCCACCCATCACTGTATGCCTGCCTAGCTCAGTTGTACAGAGATGCTGTTATTTATGTATGAAAACTGTGTTGACAGCTAGAAAAGACATTTGAGACAGTTGTGTTGTTTAGTGAAGTCATATATGTTTTCATTTTTGTTTCACTTAGTCAGAAAATGACAGTGGAACTGCACTAATCCAAAATTTCATGTAATCAGCCACATCTATACTATATGCATACACATATATATATTTACTGAATATGGATATATAGATGTAAATATACTGAAAACCACATTAAAATATAATTTATTTCACAATATGATCTGTAAGAATCTATACTGATAAACAATCAACAATATATCTTTCTTCCAGCCATGTTTTTTTTTGCATATACTTGTGTAGGCACGTTAGAAAATGTTTTGTTGTTCTTGCATTCCTGATGGTATCCTAATCATATTGTGGCACTACAAGATTATCACTGACATCTTAAAAATATATACTTGGTGAGAGTAAAATTATTGCAGCCTCTACTCATTTCTCTGAAAACTTTTTTCTCTGTTAAAGACAAGTTGTAAAACAGTGGGTTGGGTCTGAAAGGTTCTCATCAATGAGACTCCCAGCAAAGCTGCTGCAGAGTTGCCTCAATTTAATAACTTTTTAAAATCTGCTGAAGTTTGCATGAAGTTTGACCTTGGTTAATATAAATAGTTGGTCTGGACCTGAGTTTCTGCAGCCAGAATTTGACAGCTGATTTGGAGACAGTCTGGAAAGTTGAATCATTGTTTTTACAGAGAGGGCAGTAAGGTTTCTTAATAAATTTATAATCACTCAAGCCAATCACCATTCAAAAAATATCACACTGCTTTGAACTCTAAAAGATTTTTCTTGCCTCTGAGACCAAGTGCATAGGGAGGGAGCTCACTGGTTCTTCTAAACTGTAGACAAATATTTGTTTCAAATATTGTGCAAGTTTCTTTACACACATTTCTCATTATCATTTTTTTGTTGTTATGACAACGGTGCAAGAATATACACTTTGGCACTTTAACTGCTTATATAGTCTCTTAGTTCAGAATCATCATTAATGTGCTAATGCGTCTGTTGCTTGTCAAACTTACCAGTTAACTTTCCCCATATTTCTTCAGCAAGTATATTTTCAGGAGAAAGAACTAAATCCTACTATCCTTTATTGTATTATTTAGGAAAAAATGTTTAAATGAAGCTTGTTTGGAACAGTTAGTTTTCATAATAAAAAGTTGTTATGATGTGGGGAAATACTCATTTCCATTAACATACAGAAAACCACAATAGTCCATGATGACAAAAATTAACAGGATACAATTTTTCCATGTGAAAATAAAATAGTGCAAAAAGAAAATACTGACTTTTCTTTGACTTTATAGATCTGCTCAAAATTATAAACACTAACTGACTGTTGAATATTTCTTGCATATATTATAATTTTTCTTTCCTTTCTCATTTTTTTTGCCAGGTATGCTGTGCATTCTCTGAAGAGAGTGAATAGTAATTGTTTAATGTAGGACGCCTCTAGAAGCTGAGAAGCAAGACTAAAAAGGAGATAAATGTTGAAGATTAAGGAGGAAAAGGACAGGAAAGCAGTTTTCTTCATCTGGAAATGTTTGAATGACATGTTTCCATGAACACTATTACTTCGTTTTGCGTGGAATGATTCCAAGTTTGGACTTCAGGAGTTCAAAGTAGGACAAAGAATTGCACAGACTCCATAGATCTGGTTTTTTGTCAGACAGTGCCCTAATGAAAAAGCAAATACTTTGTGACTGAGGGCAGTAAATGGGACAAACACCCCCTATAAATATAGCTTGAAATGCTTGGAAATATATTATTCTGCAGTAATTTGAAGTCCAGGAGTTGGTGTTTCTCCCAATGGTTGCTTGTTCAGATTTGAGAAACTGATAAAGAGTAATTTATTGACTAATTGAGTTGCTCTTTCTGCTCCAGTCCAAACATTGAAACGATAAATCCCAAATTATGGGTTTTATTCAACTTTCATCCCACAGAACAGCTCTTTGGACAGACTCCACTGCTTTTCTGTCAGATCCCTGCACAGGATCTTTGCTTAATGAGATGTGTGTAATACTTAGGTATAATGATACTGTTTCTCCTGTGATCTTGATTCAGGCAAATATCCAAACGGAATAGATTAAAAAATATTTGAAGAAGTTTACAAGACATAGTCTCAAAGTATTTTACTTGTAGGCTTGTGGGACTGATAAGTTAAAGAGTGTATCTTAGTCAAGTGTTGTTTTCTTTGCTTATATAGGGGAGAATAATGAGCCTGGCAACATCCACTCAGAGTCGTTGATCTGAAGGTCAGAGAATTTCCTTGAAATTCTGAATCTTCATCCACTATGCACTAGCATTAATGTAAGTAGATATAGTCTAAAGTATCAAAAGAGTTGCTTTATGCCTTCATTTTCCTGTGTTGTATATTCATGAGAAACCAAAGGGCCTGCGAATTAATATTTCTAAAACACAGATGCAACAAAAATAGGTACTTTTATCTAAAGCTTCATTCATATTTGACTAAAACTATTGATATGTGTACTAAGTACTCTATGTTCTTCCCATTTCCCCAACATTTTCCCTGAATGTAAGTGAACCTTAAACATCTTTGCTACAGAAATTTGTAGTTATACTTACTTTTTGAATTTATTCATGTCATGACACTTCTTTCCCAAACTCTAGATCTAAAAATAAAAAGATCTGTGACACATTTGTTCTACAAATTGTAACTGAAAAATGAGATACATTTGTCTTTAGATAAAATTTTCTGCATGTGTTGAAAAACATAAGACAAAGTAGTGACTTAAACAAATATACTGGAGCTTCTGTTAAAAGCATACCTGCAATTGTTTGCTTTAGTAAAGGAATCTGTAGTAAGGAATGTGTGTATCAATACCACAATTAAAATTTTCATGACAATTCCTCCCTTCCCACTTTTGATAATCAAGAATATAGTGGAAATGTCATGTGAAAAAATTATTAAGCGTTCTAATGGGCAAATTCTGAAACAAGTATATCTGTCAATGAAGCTAAGTTATTCAAAATTAGTAATTATTAACATGTGTTAAACCATCATTTAACTGTGAATAAATTAAGAAGTCAGTTGTCAGCAGATAGTGCTTAATCAAGATTACCTTAAATAATTTAGAGTCATTAAGAAGAAAAAGACACTGATGAGTATCTCCAAGGAAGACGTCATTAGCAGGTGATAATTAGTATGTCTACGGAAATGTAGGTTGACATCTCCCACCTACAATTACATTAGTAAAGGAGCTTTGCCTGCAGCTACAGTTGTCCTTTATCTGCATGTTCTCAGGAAGGAGAATCTTTGAGCCGGCTGTCTACTTCTGATCTTTTAGCTGTTCATTTCTTTGATGTTTAAAAGGTATAGAGATGTTGTGCAATTAACATGCCACCATTTTACAGAAATAGTGTTTCTGTATTAGTGTCTGATATTACTTTGGTAGATTTCCAGTGTTGTTGAACTTCAGATATGCTTGCATTTTAACAGAATCACAGAATTAGCTAGATTGGAAACCACCTTTGAGATGGTTGAGTCCAATCTGTGACCTAGCACCACCATGTCAGTGATGATATTATGAGCAATATAGCTAAACTAATTATTATTCAAAGCGCAGACTTTCTAAACTGAATGTATATGTATCAGGGTAGACAGAGTGATAAAAAGCATTTGTCTAAGATAGGAGTGACTCTACATTTTGGAGTGTTTGACTTTTAGGTAATGAAATTCAGAGGAAAAGGGAAAAATTTTATAAACTCAGCAGGATCTGAGATTTATATTTCCTTACACCTGGATTGTAGATCGTTTTGTTCCTGGTCAGATGTGTGACCAAGGACTGAGATTTAAAACAAAATTAATTTCATCCAAGTTGCATCAATTTTGGGGTAGCTTATTTTGGAGACACATTAAGTCTATAAATGTGTCCCAACATGAGTAATGTCTAGAGGCCAGACTTCTACAGGTATTCGAATAGTTACTTGAAATGATTGGATGTACTTTGTAAACAAGAGTATAAAGACCTCTGGTTTAAGTGGTCACACAAGACATTGTGTGAACATTTCTGGAACCCTGGATTCTGACAGTTTTGAAAATCCAGACACACATCTGATTGCACTAGATGACTTCCATAAAATTAAGTCATTTCAGAAGAAGCAGGCCACCTGCCTATCTTTACAGTAAAATTGAAAAGATGACTACATTTATTCCTAAGAAATTTTAGAAGCTTCTAATGTGTTCTAACATTTTAATGTGCTTGGGAAGAAAAAAGGCTAGAGAGGAGTGACTGTTCCAACCTTTGGAGCTGCATATTAGTAAAAATGTTTGCTTATCCACAAATATGCCTATGAAATATGAAGTTTTGCTTCAGCAAGCACTCTTGAACAATGCCGAAAAAAGCTGAAGTACTTAGGCACGGATATAGAGATGTATTAAGGCTAAGGCACTCTGTCTCCAGGGCACAAGGGGAAATACATCTTCTTGTTACATCTGTGCCAAAGATCCAGCATCTGCCCCCGTATGACAGAAATCCCTTTGAAATAACTTTGAGCTGTCCTCACACATTAAATAGTCATTAGATGAAGGTCTTAAAAAACTGTGAGATGGAATACAGCAATAACCAGTATCAGATTTTCATTTCTTCTTCTATGCTTCTAGAGTTTAATTTAATTTTAGCAACTTGAAGATTATCCCATAATTGCCCAACATCAGTTGAGTAGGTCTGTGTAGTCTTTTAGAGCAGCTGGACTTCTGAAAGGTTTGACTCTGCTTTTGACTGATGTATTTGCCAGCATGAAGCCATCCAATGGACTTAATTTTTCCCTATTCCTTTTCATAAAATTACACAAATTAAAATCATGTTAAAGTGAAAGAAGAAGCAGGGAAATATTTTTACATATTTCTTTGACAAATGTAGTTGCATAGAATCTTTACTGGAAATGACCAAAATAAGCAATATTGAGATTCTCACATGTTGCTTCCATAACAATGACACATTTCTAAGGAAAGGTAGAGTAAGCCCTCAGCGACTAAATGCTTCCTTCAGTGCCCTGGGTGTGCCAAAGAGGCCGTGTCAAGAGACTGTCTGGATTTGTGAGGCTCTATCCTCTCCTCAGGGACAAAGGTGGAGGGAGACAATCAGTATGTCAGCAGGGACTTCTGATCAGCTGGAGGGGCAACAGGTGCAGCAGGCAGTGACCATGTTCAGTAGATCTACCCTACCACCAAAGCTCTGTCCTAGAAGGACAGTCCCAGCTTAAAACAGGTTTTCAGATCAACATAGGTTTGCATATCTAAGAAAAATTATGTTAAAGCAGAAGAGTTAAAATCTAAATTGTTGCTACAAGTTTTGATGACGTTAAACACAATTATTTTTAAAATGTTTGCATAATTTCTTCAGTCCTTATGTACTGAAAAATAAAAAGATTGCAAAGTGATTGCACTGCTGTAAGCAATTTAAAATCATGACTTTGTGAGTAGAGTTACTTTTTTTTTCTCTGTCATTGTAATTTGGCCTTAAATTACATTTTAGTTGCTATTATTTTAGGTTAAACTTTCTCGTAGCAAAAGCTTGAAATTAGGCTGAAATGTGACACCAGTTTTTAAACAGGATTCCAGACATCTGGAGGAACATGGAAAAATCTGGGGTAGTTCTGACTGATAAAATGACAGGCAAAAGTCATTGTAAATATGACCTAAAAACGAATAGAAATATGTGCTCAAAGGACAAAGATGTTATTCTCAGGGACTTGGGAAAAGCAGTCATGGAATTTCTAAATTCAAAATGAAGTACTAAATGTACTTTTAAGACTAATGTTGAAAATTTTCAGTCTTGGAGCTAGTTTAAACATATGAATACTTACTTGGCACTCAGATATCGTACAGATGCTGGCATATGGCATCGCTAAAATCAAAATGTATACGAGATTCTGTTTTCTAAAAGAAGGCCTATTACATCACTTCTCTGCTTCCTGTTCCATTCATATTCATGACTAAATGTCTGTGTTTGATGAAGAATTGAAATATGCTTTGTCTATAAAGATGTATACATACACATACAGACATGGAAAGTGTGAACTATTTCTGCAGTGGTTGCACTACAATTGTTAAAATAAAGCCACCTTTTCTTTCCTTTGTGAGTTCCTTGGTTTCTGTTTTCATGGGACTATGCAGCATATTTGTGGCTCACCACAAGGTTTTCTTTAAAGCAGCCTGAGGTGCCTATTGTTCTAGTAATGTCCATAGTGGTATTTTAAGATTCATTGACTTTATGACATCTGACAGAGTGGCTTATCTAGTAGCTGTAGTAGATGAGGGCAACTGAAGCATATTCCATCTTTCACAAGTTTCCACCAAAGATGATCTTGGAATTTCTGCTAAAAGAGAGTTGAGAAAGATAAGAAAGGCTCTCCATATAATTAGAAGGAAATTAAAGAGGACCTAACACAGTTACTTTGATTTATTTCCTATCCTGGCCTTTGGCTAGGGTTAATAATTTGTATTTCTCCAAAATATGGAAACCTCAGCTAGAAAATATACCTTGTACTAAACAAAAAACTGAAATAAATGATATTTCTATCCCTGAAAACTCTCCAGTACACATATGGTAGAGTTTAATCAAGCATCCTGATTTGGGTTAATGCAGATATTTGACTTTACATTAAAACTCAGCATAACTTTATGCTTGCTGCACAATAACTCAATCCTTGAGCTTCTCTCTGTCATGCAATATTTCATAGTTCAGTGTGCATAATTTTTCACTGAATACTTGGTTATAAAACAAGGTTAAAAAACAAGCCGTCATTCTGGAATCAGTTTTTGTATTAAGTAAATAAGCACATAAATTTATAACAGCAGGAGCTTCTTTTAGTCCAGCTAGTCTGGCATGAAATGCTTTATAGAGTGCAATCTGTGCATCCTTGATCAGAAGAAAGAAATATAATTTTCTTTTAGAACTTTTTAAACTTTACAGCCTACTTCTTTAGCTGCCTATATTAACTTCTTTGCTAGTATATATAAACCATGTTACATTCAAGAGAACACCCTAATTGAAAAGTCTTGATCTGTGACATATATTTTCCAGACTATGAAACAATTTTGATTCGCAGAATCATTTTGGTCAGGTTAATACAGTCTGCTGTATTATATTAGACTGCTTCTAACTAAATCCTATGCTGTTGAAAAAAGTTCTCCTTTACCTAGTGAGTTCCAGCTACAGCTGGAATATCTCCTTATAGGACACTCTATGTCCTGCATCTTCATATGTTGATACATTCTCCCAGGTAAAAATCCCTGATGTTCTTATTATGCTGCAAGGTTAATTTTTACAGATATTTGAAGGATATGGTTCTAAAAGAGCATATGAGAGAATAAAACTTCTTTTCTCTTATTTTTTGAAAATTTGACTGTGGTGATGAAATAGTATAAGATTAAGTTTATTGTATTTCACAAGCTTATATCTTCATCTCTTATTTATTTAACCTTGACATTATTTAAAAACCGAAGTTAAAACATCATGAGCAAATTTATGCATGTGCTTAGCCTAGCAGACAATCAGCTTAAATTTAAAAGTTTGTAGTCATATTCCTCAGTGTAGTAAATGTTAATTAAATGCAACAAAAGTAATGAGAGTTCCTTGACTTTTCAGGGAGGTTATACAGCCAGAGAAATATGAGCTACTGTTTCCAGGAAGGAAATTCAGAGCCCAATAAATTGGTCAAATCAGTCTATTCTCTACTTGTAGGGTCTGATATGTTGAATAAACCAGTGCTGATAAAATCATTAAAAAATTGTTTTGAAGACAGAATTTTTTTATTTGAACGAAAAAAGTAAATATCTAACACCTTAAGACACTGGAGCTTTATTCAGGGGCAACTATACTGTGTTTACAGAGAAAATTCCTACCATAATAATCAGGAACAAAGGTGAAGAATAGAGCTGTCTTTAGATGATCATAACACTGATTGTGAAATGTCAGCTGAAGTTCTGAGGTTAAGCCTGTGTATATCAACCTAAGCAGAAATAAAAGCATGTTGTCCCATGGAGGGAACAGTACTCCAGCTTCATGACACATTGATAAGTACAGACAGGCCCCTTGACCAGCAGTAAGATTATATTCTCCTACATGACCACATTCATGGTCATTCCATGGATTATTTGTTTTGCCGCTTGTAGTCACTGGTCTAAATGCACCTTAATAAAACTCCTCATCTATCTGATCCTTAAATTTCTCTGAAATATGAAACTTAGCTGGCTAGGCTGCAATAATGCACACCTTGTTTTTAAATACCAGTGTGAGTGCAATATTTGAAAGTGTTGAGAGTGAGATATTGAGCAGATCTCACTGTCTTTAAAGTATTGCTTGACAGTAGAAGAAGAAGAGTAAAGAGCATTCCAGGTGGCAAGCTGTTTGTCCATACAGTTTAAAAATTTTGTCTCAAAATACTGCTGTTCTGGACTATTTGCTGAAAATACAGAAAATTATCTCTGAGAGATAAGTGACCCCTCATGTTTTGTGGGATTATGACCCATTTTGTTGGTTTGTTGGTGGTGGTGGTTTTGGGTTTTTTGGGGTTTTTTTCTGATGTATACTTTAGACATTAAGTCTTACCTTGATGTCTGCTTTGGTCTTTACTTTTGAGCTGACATTGTTTAAGGATAAAATAGATGTAAATATCACTGTAAAAACGTAACCTACAAACATAAGCTGCAACTGTATCTTAAAAATGCTATAATTCTTTGAATTTCAAAGACAAGAGGCAAAGTAATTTTAAATATGTGTATTAATATGAAATAGCACATTTTAAAATTTAAAAGGTCTTTTTTGGGCTTAGAAGCACACATGAGCTTGCAGAAAGACAAGATGTTTTATATGTTGCTGTGTTGATATTTCAGTAGTTTGATGAATGCACTTCCCATCACTCAAATACTTTGATATATTATTTAGTAGTAACTAATTTTCCCTCTAAAACTAGTCTGAATGAGAGCCAAACTCACCATCTTGCCATACAGAACAATTTAAAGGAGTAATTCACCTCTAAAATTATAAGCTAAAATCCCAACTTCACAGGGACCTAGTACTTAGACTACTTATGTGAGACACAGTATTGTAATATATTCTTTTCCAAGCTACAATATTGTGAGATATTATCTAGGTTTTTTTCCTGAAAAAAAAACCCTAAAACAAAACAACAAGCCCACTCCTGAATTTAAATTTGCAACATTTTATTTTCTTTTTAGTCGGCTTCTGTGGGTAACATTCATATAATTTAAATGTCTCCATAGTATACACTATCAGACTTTGAAAAAAGAAAGCACCTACTCTTCCACTTAAAATTTTGCCAGCACTGAAATCTTCTTTCCATTCTATTTTTGACTGAAACAATTCCTAAAAATTAGATTCAAAGGAGATTTTGGAAAAGGAACAAAGTCAACAAAACATTCCAATAAAATGTGATGAGGAGCTGAGAAGCCAATCAGTATGCACTAGATGTGCATTAGAAGAAAGAGTGCAGTGAGTTTTTGAAGTGTCTAAAGATAGTTGCTTTCTATTCTCAAAACACCAAATGTTTAACCAATTCCGTGTTGCAAGTCTTCCTACATGTTGCTATACAATTGAGGTTAAATCAGCTTTCCCAAGAAGTACAGTCTAAAAGGGTATCAAGGAATACTTATAGTTTTAAAATTGTCAATTTATAACCATTTCAAAAATAAAATTTTAGTCCATGCCATAAGGAGTTTATTTTCGTCTACTGCTAACTGTCTAATAAAATACAAGGGGTTTCATTCCACTTCTTCCTGGTAGAGATGAATGGATTGAAATGGACCATTAATCAGAGCATGAAGATTAGAAAGATTCAGCAATGAAGAGGAAATTGTTGCTTTTGTTAAATACACATTTATGACTGCAGAAAAATATTCTGGGTTTCAGGGATAATAATTTACATATATAACTTAGGAAGAGAGGCAGTGGCAAGATATGCAGGCTGTGCAAAACACCATGAGATGTTAGAGGAGACACAACTACATGGCTAACTGGAGACTGTCTTGAGCAGCTGAAGAACTTGTTCAGTCAGAAATTGAGCCAAACCAAATTTTGCAGCTCCTCAACAAACTCTGCACGTCTTATTACTGCAGCTGACATTTCAGTCTGCTTCAGGTAATGTGAAAAGGCCATGCAATGCAGCAGATACCTGGAATAGCAAAGTTGGAAAAGTAGTCAAAATGCACTAAATATGTAAATCTGAATTTAAGTTATTCAAAACAATTTGATACAAGTCCCACTGAATACACCAGTTAGCATCATTTCAACCAGTCCTGATAGAAGTACCTGCAACGTTGTCTACCTGTAAAGGCAACATGAAAAATCTAGGTATTTACAAAGCATTTAGAAAAGCTTCAGTTCTCTGTTCATGCAAAAGTTTTTAATAAATACTATTTTTCCATGAAATCATACACAATCACAAATTAAATGATATTTAGACATCTACCTAGATTCTTGCCTTTGGAGTTATCATTCAAATATGAACATTTGCCTATGGAGTCAAGAAATTCCATGAAATCTTATGTGGTAAATGTAATGAGAGATCAAGATAGAACAGGAGCACAGAATCAGCATTATGTTCATAGCTCTTCAGCACATATTAAAATTCCTGTCATATGGATGAGATAATTTCAGATCAGTCTTTTCTCAAAGTTTGCTCACATTCTTCACATTAATTTTAATAATATAGCTGGCTGATAAAATTAGAGGCCAGCAAATTTTACTGGTGTGAGGGAGAGAAGGAAGCAGCTGCATTTTGCAGAGGAACACGAAGAATCAGGAAACCCTGGTGGAAGTAAAAAACCAATAGGGTGGGAGGAGGAAAAGAGAGGGCCAAGGCAGAATAGGAAAGTCTATTTGACAGAGAAAACTTCCCAGTTACATAGGAATATGCTTATTTTTATGGAACAGGGAAAGGTGATTGGGAAATACTGATTTAGATGCCCTCTGCATATCCCTTGGCTGGTCAGAGACTTAGAAGGTCTGTGAAAGGTTACTTTGCCTCTGATTAAAATTTGAACAATCAGTTCAAGGGTCCATGGAGGAGCTGAACCCTGATTTTCAGCGTTGAAGAGAAACTGTACAGAGCAGAGTGATAGAAATTCCTTCATATTGCTCCATTTCATACACCGGTGTACATTAGCTGTATACATTCCTGTGTACAGTAGCTTTGTGTTTCACTTTTTTCCATCTCTGTATGTGCGTTTAAAATGAAAAAAGGACCACCAAAAGGAAATAAATTCCTGGAGATGGTGACTACTTGAAAGAAGTTACCAAAAATATTCGATAAATCCAATGTAATGTAATAGTTTAAAATGCTATTTTTGAAACAGAAGCAACTTTGTTTGGTTAAGAAAATTTGGTTAGGAAAAAATATTGCACACTCATTCAGAAAATATCCTTTTGGCAAGAATGTATTTAAAAAAAATTCTAAACTACTTCAGAATTTTATACCTGGTAATACTCCTACCAATTCTACCCTGACAATATTTATGTCATATTAGATAATTAATTTGCTCCTTTGTCATTATTTTCCTAGATCTCACTTTGTATTTGAAAAGAATGTACAATCATGGACTCGTAAAGGTTGGAAAAGGTCTCTAAGATCCTTGAGTACGACCATTAACCTAAAACTGATACATCCACCACTAAATAATTTCCTTAAGTGTCACATTTTACACATTTATTGAACACTTCCAGGTATGGTGATCTCACCACTTGCCACACATGCCGCCATTTCAGTGAAGAATTTTTTTCCTAATATCTAATCTAAACCTCCACTGGTGCAACTTGAGGCTTAATGCTTGCTACCTGGGAGAAGAGGCTGACCCTCACCTTGATAAAACATTTTTTTGGGCAGTTGTAGGGAGCAATAAGGTCCTCCTTCAACATCCTTTTCTCCAGATAAAACAATCCCAGTTTCTTCAAAGCCAAGAGATGTTAAACCTTATTTTTTGGTAATATTTTATCTTCATTTTTATATAGCTTTGGCCCAAGGGTCTCTTGTTTGATTGCCACTTCAGTAATTTAGTCTCATTTATAGAAATATGCAACTTTAGGTAGCACTGTTCTAGGAAACAGAAATCCTATTAATTCTTAGAAGTTAATTTGGGGACGATAATTTGTCTTTTGAAATTTTTAAAATAATATTTAAACAAGATCCATCTATAAGTTTCACTGGAAACTTAGAAAATCATGTTGGATATTTGTGGTTAATAGTTGAATTCTACTGTTTAGACTGGAACAAATTCTTCTTTTCATTGACTTTCAAGCCCAAGGGAAGGAAGATATATTGACCCATAATATTATGCATTTTTTGAAGTACACAAACTTACTTTCATATAAAAAGCTGCCAAAACCCCAACAGTAGTAGAGTGGAGACTGGTGAAGAGTAATTCATATTCACTGATTACCTGGTCATCTCCAAGGGACCAAATCAGGAAAACAAACTCAGCTCTAATTTCAAGCTTGGTCCATGCTGTAGGTATGATCAAATGATGGAATGAGAGTGGAAACTTCCAGATGGGGCATGAGTTATGTAGCTGAAGAAATTAAGAGGAGCAAAATATAAGCGAGTACACGGAGACAAAAAGTCAAAAAAATAACCAATTCACCTTAAAACCCTTACAAATCAATTATTTATTTTTAAACTTAAATGTCATGTTTTTTCCTTATATATTGATTATTTGAGAATTTCATCTTTCTTTAGAAACAAGAAACAAACTTGGTTTTATTCATGGTTACAGAGAAATATTGAAAGGCCTAAAGAGCAGAGAGCAGACCAGCTAATCTATGAAAAATGCTCTCTCTCCATATAAACTTTTTTTATAATCTTAAATGATCACAATGAAAGCAATACTGTGCTTAAACTCTACATTTTCTTTTCAACTGCCACATCATTTTGGCTTAGGAAACAGGCTGATTAATATTGAAGATGTGAACTGTGCTGCTTTGGAATTGTGACCAAGTGACAAGATCGATGAGCAGGTGGGTTTCTGTGGTACCATCCCCTGCTCAGCTTCTTTTGAAAATGATTGCAATGAGGGATCTCACTAGAAATGAAAGTGAAAAATTGATACAAGCTTCTACTTAGAAAATTTGCAGTAGAACTATGTCTTCCAAGCCGTGACCCAAGTAGATGAATTTGAAAATGAAGTGCTCCAAGTTATCTCCACTTCCATCTTTATACAGATGACCTAATGTTTAAAAGGGGGCCTTCCTGAAAGCTGAACTTGGCACACAGAGGCTTTGGCAAGTGTTAGATGTATTGCTCCTGTTAAATATTGACTGTATCCAGTGTTTAGATGGTGAGTTTTGAACATGAAGAAATGCCTCTCTCAATTTGTTTTGGAAAAGTTATACACTCTAGCCATATGAGGGATAGGGATAGCAAGGATATCTTCAGCAGCCTGTGACGTGTTAGGAAGGAACACTGTGCCTCTGACATAGAGCTCAATTAATATCTCATACTATTC
>JAWWMU010000180.1:40538648-40613933 GCA_035048155.1 Cinnycerthia olivascens
TCATTCCTTCTTTTTTCATTTTCTCGTTCTGTAGTTCTTTTTTCATTCGTTCTTTTTTTCATTTTCTCGTTCTTTCGTTCTATTTTCATTCGTTCTTTTTTCCATTTTCTCTTTCTTTCGTTCTTTTTTTCATTTGTTCTTTTTTTCAACTTCTCGTTCTGTCGTTCTTTTGTCATTCGTTTTTTTTTCCATTTTCTCGTTCTGTCGTTCTTTTTTCATTCGTTCTATTTTTCCATTTTCTCGTTCTGTCTTTCTTTTTGCATTCGTTCTTTTTTTCATTTTCTCGTTCTGTCGTTCTTTTTTCATTCATTCTTTTTTCATTTTCTCATTCTCTCGTTCTTTTTTCATTCGTTTTTTTTTCCCTTTTTCTCGTTCTGTCATTCTTTTTTAATTTTCTCGTTCTGTCGTACTTTTTTCATTCTTTCTTTTTTTCATTACCCTGTTCTATCGTTCTTTGTTCATCTCTTCTTTTTTGATTTTCTCGTTCTATCGTTCTTTTTTGATTCATTCTTTTTTCATATTTTTGTTCTGTCGTTCTTTTTTCATTAGTGCCTGAAACCTAGAATAACCTTCTATCTTATTTAGAATACCTGTTTAGAGCATTTGTGACTTTTTAGTTGATATCTTGTGACATTATTTATCATCCTAGAATTCATGAACTGAATGCATTTCCAAGTGTTCTTGCTTTTTTAACCAAAGCGCAGTGATGTCCAGGACATCGAAGCCTTCTGAAACAGATTTCAGCAAAACAATATGCATGGAATAGTTGATAGGTATAGGTGTGAAAGGACCAAGTTTTTGTAATTACCCACTTGATTCTTCTTCCCTAATGGTGGAGGAAAATAACTAATTATGGAAAAACATTTGAGAATTCCTGCCATCTGACATTTGTGAATATTTGTGGAATTCTCTGGGATTCATGTTTTGAAATGTTAAAGATGACAGCACTGTCCTGCATGGCTCTTTAATGTCATTCTGCTAATGTACTTGAACAAGTGTCAGGATTCCAAAAAGCATGCATACTTTCCCTGACCCTTAAATTCTCACAAAGACTGCTATTATCCTTTTGTGAATCTCACTATTTTTAAACAAATGTTTCACAATTTACACATGGGAATTTATCGGCAAACATGCATTACAGTAAGGATCAAATACCTAAGGCTGTCCTTTATATCTTTTATCAGTTTTCTACCTGACGAGTTTCTTATGAAGTTAAGCTCATTAAATAAGGAAATCAAAATGATTGAAGCATCCTGTTTTTAGATGAAAAAGGTGATGAGTGTAAGCTATCTCCATATTATTTGGAACAAGGTGTCCCACATCACAGGGTGAAATTCTAACCACTGTGTTTAGAGACAGACATTGGTTGTTGTTCAGCTCCTTGTGCAAAACACAGAGCTCTGAATATATATCCAGATAATTGTAATCACATGCAGCTAGGGGCACTTTCCTACATTATGAAGTCCAGATCCATCTACTTTTTCCATTTTAGAGAAGGGCAATAATCTTTAACTTTCAACATCACATAAACATTTCTTAGCCTTGGCATATGTTTCTTTCTAATCAGAAATTCAACTTGAGAAGCATTTTTATATAGAAAACATAGTTTTTACCTTGGTCTTTCTGATGTTAAGCTGCTAAAAAACATTAATCCTTGTAAATGATATGTAAGTGCATATCGACACTTCTATTTTGCATTTTAATATTATTTGGTCACTTTGTAAATTATCTATTTTAATTTACTTCTTTAATGATAATTTAAGCTAATTTTCTATTAATTTTAACATTTGCTATTGGGTCAGCTCCAATTTTGCATCACTCATTGCTATTTCTTCAAAATGTTAAAAGACCATTATATCTTTCCATTTTCAAAGTCAGTAATTACTTTACTCAGCTTGAAAGAAATGTATGATAACATTTTTGGTAGTACCACTTCATCATTCACATATGACAACTTTTCTTTTACAGCTGAACATAATTTACCAAATTGTTGGTTTTATGTGCCTTTTAACACTACTTCACCAAGATACATAGCAACAATTTCGTTTTGGAATTTGTCAACAAACAGTATTTTAAACATACACAGGACTTGTTCCAAGCTAATTGTTTTGCTGGGGTTTGCCTTTATTCTAAACTTAGAGGACAAAACAAGTAAATTCAAAGCTTGACTTGGATACAGAGAGGTGCTCAGTGTTTCTGCACAGGAGAGAACAGAACACTCTTGGTCTGCTAGCAGGGGACAAAAGAGATGGATGCAGCTCTCTGAAGTTCATTAACCCAACTGCTAGGGTATGAAACGTGTTGAGCTCATGACCCTTTTGTTCACTGATTATTTTTAAATATAAATTAACCTAAACAATAAGAAATAATATGTAGACTACACAGGCAGCAAATTTAGTATGAGCCACATGGACCCATAAAGTTTAACAAGAAAATGAAGTTTCAAAACTGAAAGGCCATATTGGAAGCCTGTAAAAAATGCTTGAGTAGGAGTTAGTAAAATAAGATGAAATCTATACATAGTGAAAAGTGTAACAAAATAATGAAGCTGAAATAGACACACAGAATATTTGCACGGATTGTCTCTGGGATGTGCAGTTCTTTTTTTACCTATTCAAACAGCAGAACACTAGAAGTTGACTCATCAGACTTCGAAAAGAACATACTTGTATTATCTTGGATTGCAGGATCCTTAAGCAGTCATTTTAAGAGATTTTAAATTGATTTCAACTTTAACAAGAAGTACTCTTGTCATAAAAGTTACATCTTTTAAGTCTGGTTAGTCTCTTTCAATAACTGCCTGACCACTGAATTACTGTTTACCAGATTTTTTTTTTTTAATTATTTTCTTATGCTACCAAAAATATTCTGTATGGTCTTTTTAAGAATGCAATCCTTTGTTATATCAAGCATAGGTTGACATTCAAGGCTACAAAAAATTTTTCATATTTTCTCAAAGAAATCTTCTTTTTAACTGCAGATGATGCATTTCAAAGAATTTAAGAAACACTTCTGAAATACCAGTTTTGAAACTGGTAGCTCTTACATGTCTGAAGGAAAGTAATACTTTTTCTTCAGGAGAGTCACTCTTTGCACTGTTTTTGTGATTGATCTCTTATGGGTTCTATTTATACACAAAGAGTTTTATTTTGGGATTTTTTTTTTCCAGTCTTTTCTTCACTTATTTCCTGCTCAGTTATAATACCAATCTCCCTCAAGCCAGGATGCAGTTGCAATCCTGGGGTGGTGCTGTGTTGGTGTGGAACTTGTGGCTGGAATATCCTGCAGTAATGTCTCCTTGTTCAGGTTATATTTCCTGCTTATGGAACAAATACTTCTTTATATTAACTAGGAAATATCTGATTTCTGGGACTCCCTTGAGTGTGTTGAACAGAAGGATGAAATTTCCTGGTTCATGGGAATACTGTGATCTTGCAATTTGTGTTAGCTCAAGCGCCAGTTTCTGGAATCAAGTAATTTAAAATAAAACCATTGATGGGTTATTACACTTAAATTTGGCTGGCTGTAGCTTTTAAAGTTGGTTCTTGCTCTTTGCAAAAGGCTGAAAATGACACAGTCTTTAGAATTCCTACTGCTGTGTATGGAGATGTGAGATACAGATCTAGGCTGCACATTTCCAAGTTGTGAGTGAGCCATCAAAGAAATCATTTGCTAAATATTTGCTTTTGCATACCATTACTAAAATTAGGCACATATTCTGTGAAATACTGTTCAGTTGACAGTATTCCATTTTATGATAACCATATGAGTCTGTTCCTTTTTTAGAATATGTCCTTAAAACAAACACCTCAAATAAGGTTCTAATTTCAGTTTAGAATGAAATGAGTGGGTGTGGAAAATTTTGTCAGAGCCAACACAGCCAGCTCATGTTTTAGAGATTTCCACTTGGGCTGCTTTGGGCAGCCACAGCATGTGACTGCTCTTTGGCACTGTATGATGAGACTCACAAGCAGTACTTGAATTTGTACTTTTGCTTCCATTTTTAAAAATTACAACTCCTAGTATTAGTAAATTACATGTTATCCACTGTCATTTAAAAATGAATGAATAGTTGAATAAAGAGTCAACATAAAAAAGCTGAAAATGTTAAGCAAATACTACCTAAGGACTCAAAAGCAGAAGGCACATGAAAACACAAAAATATTTGCAAGTCTTATAAAAAAAATCAGGCTGTGGTTTTCTTAACCCCCCCTAATTTGTACTTTGTTAATAAATGAATTTGACAAGACAAATGTTCCTATTCTCACCTTCATTTCTGCTACAGAAGAAAACGTCTATTACATATTCTTCCAGATAGTCTCTAACTGATTTGCAGTGAAAAATATTCATGGGAATCCTATTTTCCTACTCAGAAAGTGGTATTTCATGTTGCTTCTTTTTGTTAGAATTTGAAAAGATTTTTTTTCTCTTAACAACTGTTTATTATCTATAATTTAGTTAATGTAACCAGTTCTTCAAGCACAGAGGATACTTGTTCCATCTCGTGGTAATCATGTCTGATTTTAGTACTGAAGAGTTCTCCAGCCAGGAATGAGTCTAGAGGACTGTCCTCAAGTCATATAGTGACTCTGTAGTTCATAGACTTATTTTCATATTAATAGATGATACAACTCAATAAGCATAAATTTTCAGAAGGACTCTGTTCTGATAACCCAAAATTTTGTTTTACAGGTAAGCCTACTTCAATCTAGTTCTTTTCCCGTGAAGTGAACTCCCCATAGTGGTTGGAGAGCATTTGGTTTGTTCCTGGAGTGCACCCTCCAGTTTCTTTTCATCTGGAAAGTATCTACTTCCTCGTAATTTGTCTGCTCTGCAATGTGACCCAAAGTATCATAAACAGGAACAACTGGGAAATTCAATTTGTTTGGGGCAGTATTGTTGATATGAGCTGAAGTGCTCAATAGAGATGCACTTGTGGCACATTATAGGTATGGCTCAAGAGTGCCTTGATTATGAGCTGATTTTAGAAGTTACTAGTTGCTAAAACCTGCATTTTATGTGGAAAAAAGTGCCAATATTGCAATTCTTGAATTTTTTTTCCTAAGTCTTCAAAAATCTCCCTGCATTCTCCCAAATTCCAAATCATATGGTTCTGTGGGCATGAAAATGAGGGCATTTTTCTGAATTAACCTGATGGCTTTTCTTTAGAATCCAAGACACATTCCAGTATTTTGAGCAAAGAATTCAAAGCATTTTTTGCAGCCATTTACAAGATTAGGTTGTTTGCACAAAGTTCACAGTTCAGTAAGAAATATCTGTCTCAGGTTTTTTAATTTTGTATGAATGTGGATATAATTCAGGGAATTGCACTTGTTACTTCTAGTTGTACAAATAGGCATGGCCTTTTCAGGTTCATGTTTGAATCCTATCTTTTTTGTTCACAATCCTATCCATTAAAAATGTTTGTGAGGTTACCTAGGTAGACTCTGAACTGTTTTTATACTGCCCACTTTTAATATTATTTTTGTTTCTGCAGCTTTCATGTGTTTTTGACCATGCTGTGGTGTGATAAACAAACCAAAAAACAAACAAATAAATATTTTATCTCCAATAAGGAGTGGAATTGTAACTTGCCTCTTCCCTCAGAAGCATAAAGATGATTCGGGCAGGGGACTAAATGTGGCTAATACTTTGCATAATGGACAGAAGTAAAATCAGCTGAAAAAACATGACAACACCTCTATAAAACCCCATGATCAGTAAATGTGTATTTTTTTGAGAGGGAGTACTGCTAATTTCCATAGGAAAACCATTCAAGAGTTCAAATATCTGCAGAAATTTTGCTGAGACTGGAGACAGTGCAAGTAAAAGGAATATTTACAGATGGACAGTAAAGGGTGCATTTAATGCATTGCCCAGTTTGGTGCCATGAACTTATTCTGGCTGCTGTTTTAGTGTTTTGTGCTAACTGCTTGCCTCCACTCTGCATCATCTACAACACACTGTCCCTCTGTCTTCTTGAGTTAGAATGAATATATAATGTCTGGAGTTTTCATGGAAGCAGAGAAGTTTGAAGCAAACCTCACCTCACATTCCCCTCTCCCACCCACCATCGGTAGCAATCTATTGCCCAGAAAAATGCTGCAGGGTCACTGGGGGACTGGTAATGTGCCCCAGTAGGAGAAGCTGTTCCTAGAGGAGCAGGGGAAAGAGACAAGACACAGAGATATCTTCCTATGCACTGGGATGTGGTCCCCTGGGGACGTTTCTTCTTGTTCCATGAGATGGGGACAGCCAATAAAAAAGAGCTTGATTTAAAAAGAACAGAGTCTAGTCAGCCTTATCTAAAGCCATGGTGGTGTCACAGCACTTTGTGAGATCACAGTACTTTTATTTGGTATACAGATTGTGAAACACATGCATCTATGAACACTTAGTTCTTCAGATGGGGTCTTGACTAAATGTTTTTTGCTGAATTAAAAAAAAATATTTGATATGTAAAGACAGAATGCAAGACTGTCGCTTTTTATACCTTTAAAAGTGTATATGGTAGCAGTGAAACAACTGTATTCTATTTATTCTACCATTTCTCATACTTAGGCTGGACTAAATAAATAACTGTCAGCTTCAAGCATACAAAAATCATGACTCAGGTCTTCGTAAATGCCATGAACTTCAAAGGATATATTTTCTTTACCTTTTGTTCTTGAGCCATAAAAGATCACATTTTTAAACTTTTCTCCATAAGTAAAAGAATAAGAATTATATATTTCTTGTTTTGTTTTTAAATTTTAACTCAACCCTTCCCACAACCAAATAACGTGACACTTGATGAAATCTTGAGGATTTGCAGTACTTTAAGGAACTGTAGTTTTTCAGTACCCCAGACTTGTTACCACTATAATATTCTATGCTGAATAAAACTGAAGGACTGTTGCAAAACACAGCTTTTATTTTATCTGCTTTTTTATTTTATCTGCTTTTTTATTTTATCCCTTTTGCTGCCTTGCAGCAGGGAAAGTATGTTGGTGCGTCATTCAGAGCAAAAACTGTAAATCCATTTTTCAGGTACCTGGGGGGGGACTGTTATGTGCTCTGACCCAAACCAAAGAATTGTTTGGAAATTAGCCTGAAGCTTTCATGTCAGATCTCCCAGAGCTTTGTCAGGAGCCTGATCCTGGCTACCGCTTTTTCCTTACATCCTGAATTCTAGGAGGTAACTTTCTCTTTTTTCACAGAGAGAAAACAAGAATAAAGACCCCAACCTGAGAAAAATAAATGAGGTATATGGCCAAAAAACAAAATATATAATGCAACTGACAGGAATCTTATTTGAAATTTTGTATTATTAGTAGTAAACAAAATGTTTAATAATCCTAAATTTTTGGCTTGTTGTGTCAACTTCTATTTTGAAGGGAAGAGAACACTAACATTGTTTGCAACTTACTTTGCTCAAATCTCAATTGGTAGAGTGCTGCTGTGTTTGTCTCCAGTATTCAAGCCATTAAAAATCACTGGAATGTTATCCTATCTGCCTATAGTTGCTCTTTCTTGTCTCACAGGTTGAAGCGCCATCTCAGTTTCAATTTTGCATATGACACAAAGTGAAGCTGGCATTTCTTAATCATTTTTGAAAAAGGTCATATGAAATTGCCTCATACCTCATGAAAAGCTGTGTTACACTGTTAGATAAATGGAGTTTCTGCCACCAAAACCAACTTTTTATTAACCCTTTATTTAATCAGTGTCATAAACAGCATTCATTCCTATTTTAAATTTTTTATTTTATTTCACAAGGATTTGAGACAAGAATTTTTTTGCTTCAGGCCACAGAAGAGCAGACTCCAAATTTTGCCTCCAGGGCTCTTTTTCAAAGTCTCTTCCTCATTAAAATAAATCAGCAGTGACTGACTCTATTTTGGATTTCAATTTGGATTTCTCATTTGAGTTACTGCAGAGTTGTGGGTGTGGATTAAAAACGTGATACCAGCAATTATTTATTGTTTTCAGGATTAGTTGTGCTGGATCATCTTACAGTGAGTGAAAAGACCTATTTGGTCCTACACCTGTAGCATTTGTAGGCAAAAGAAAAGTGCTTATACCCTGTATGGACAGATGAGAGAAAATGGCCTCAAGTTGCACCAGGGGAGGTTTAGATAGATATTAGGAAAAATTTATTCACAGAAAGAGTTATCAGGCATTGCAGCGGACTGCCCAGAGAGGTGGTAGAGTCACTATCCCTGGAACTGTTCAAAAAAAGTGTAGATATGGCACTTGAGGACATGATTAGTGGTAAACAGTGATGCTTTGTCACTGGTGATGATGGCACTTTTGGGCAAAGTTTATCAGAGAAGCCCTGCTGCAGAGCCATGAGGTGCAGAAAGGACCCCTCATGTTCTAAACTCCTTGTTAGAGCAGGGCCTGGGGGCAGCTGGATCCAATCTTAGCTTCAGACTGTCAACAGTTTAAGTAACTTTGTCCTGCAAGATTAAAGAAGGCAAATGAGATATGTTTATATAAAACAAATTGTTTATTATGACAAATGATTAGACAAAAGGTCTTAAACAGAATTATTTACTACATAGTACAAAAGCTAAAACTACTAGAAGCATGTATTATAGAGCACTGTATGAAAGAAATTATATCAAAGCAATTATATCAAAGCTACAAAAAGAAACAGTTATTAAGAACAGATTGATGTAACTCACCCTTACCGATGCTCATGGACAGATTATTTTCACTCAGTGTCAAGGAGTATCCTTGAGGGGTGTTCCCACATCACAGGAGGAAACTTTATACACACAGTCCAAGAAGGAATATGAAAAGTGGACTGGACTTTTATAGTGTGAAAAGATAATATTGCTAGTCGTGTATCTTCAGGTCAGTTTAGCAGCTTATCTGACAAATTTTTGCCCTTCTATCAGGATATTAATTTCAGGCTGATGAGCCAGACTGTTTTAGCATAATTTAAGAGCAAAGTAGCACGTGACATTTCCTGTCAGCCCATCACTGATAGCTTGCGAAATCCTGCATTATTTGAGTTGTTTGACCTCCTTCCAAGGGCAGGTGAGAGTCCTGTTACCTGGTGCTAGGTTGTTGGTTGCTCTTGAAGATCTCAGAGGTCTTTTCCAACCTTAGAAGTTCTATATAAGAGGTCCACACACCTGTGGAGATTTCACTATTTAAACTAGGAGATACGTTACGTATTAATTCTGCAATTTGCAGTTTCCAAGCTTTTCCTTCACCCGACAAAAAACTCTGGTCCTGACAATGGTTTGTTTTCTTTCTGGTGTAGATTAGGCCAAAATTTCTTGGTCCAAGGTAGAGTTTTCTTTCAAGGTGGTAGCATAAAACTTAATAGCAATCTAATTTAACTGTAAAATACTGAAAAAAATCATTGCAATATCATTATAAGACTTGTATGTATAAAAATCCACTCTCATACATAGTATTTTTATATCTTTTATACTGGATTTTTTATGCTAGTATTTTTTTATACTCGCAATTGTACAGTAATTTTGCATGTAAAATATATGAGTTGTTCTACTCAAGCTAACTGCAGCTTTCCAGTCCTGATAAATGATCTGTTTGTCAAGCTCTCTCAGAGTATTTTGGTAAAAGTAGATTTTGCAACACTGATTGCTGGAATCAGGGGAGAAGTTACAGGGAGGGAAGAAATTATGAAGGACAAAACTAATTTCTTTAACTGACCTGTTATGTTCCAATTTCTAGCAATTGGTGTGCTGTGACCTGATACTATTTCTCATGAGTTTTCAGAAAGAGAAATAATATATTATTGTAATATTTTTATCTTTTTTCAGTTACTCATAGCTCACTCTCAGAATAGCAGTAGCATTTATGCTGAGTCTGAATGGGTAAATATCCAGTTTAGTTGATTTTTTTAAGTAGATGTCTGTTCTCCTGAGAGCCACTTGTGTTGACAATATATTCTAATTATAAAAGAAGGCTTAACAGGCCAAATCTAAAAGCCAGCATTTTAATTAATTTTAGGGGACCAAATGTTCAAAGAAAATGAGACTAATATAACTTCAGTACTTTTAGAAAATTTAGAACATTTCTGAACATAGACTTTGTAAAAAAGACTAAATCTTCAGAAAACTTCATCTTTGACAATAAATATATAGTGCCTAGTTGCATTGCTCATCCTCATAAAAGTCGGTTACTTTGTCATTGCATATCTATGAGCTTGTAGAAAATGTGTCCCCCATAAGGATATAAATATCTGAATCTTGTGTATGCTGCATAGACTGTGAAAAACTGCACTGCAAAATGAGTTGGGCTTTAAACACATGAATAAGTCTGCTTGAAATATCAACTGTCAGACTTGGTTTGCCGAAGTTTAATGTTACAATAGATCAGTTTGCTGACAGATTGTCTCAGTTATGGCTAATATCACCAGTCTTAAAGAGCATCCTACCACAAAAACCTTATCAAGGAAGAATAAGCTTTTAAAATTGTGTCACTCTTAAGTCTTGATGTGAGACTTGTGCACCTTTTTGTTGCCTATATTTGTGCATTTTCAGCCCTCAAGATACAATAAGAAAGTCAGTCCTTGCACAGGATGGGCCATGGTGTTGTACTTCTACAGGAAAGAGTATTATCTAGTAATGCTCCTTTAAGACTTTACAATCCACCAGTCTGATATGGGAAACAAGTAGTCAGGCGATTCTGTAATACTCTGATATATTATGAAATTATTCAGATTTGCAGTTTAAGAGTCTCCTATTTAACCATCCATTAAAAATATGTTGTTTTTTCTTCAGCAGTACTGAGACTCCCAGCCAGATGCTTTCACTCTATTTTGGGATACATAATCAAAACATCATCTCTGCCATAAACAGAAACATATTTGTGGTCCTTAATTAGTCTGTTAATGAGGAAACATATAATTTCTTTCAAATGAAGTATGCCCAATATAGATCCAAGAAAATGAAAGCATGCAGAAAAAGAAAGCATGCTAAAAATAAATGTTACTACTAAGGATTTGCTGAATGACCTAAAATGCATGTATTAATTCACAGTGTAATGTGTAGATATTAATAGTTTTATCTGTCAGCCAGCAGTCACATTCTGCTGTGACTTTTATGCATGATATATGAATGAATGCAAGCATTGACAGCCTAAAAGATGTCTGAACTATAGATAATAGCAATAGTTTATCTAATTAGAACTGATATTTTAAATATCTGTTTCATAAAATTGCTGTGACTGTCCAGCTACTACTTTCAGATACTGTTTCACTGGAATCATATTTGAGGGACAAATGAAGGAGGCAAGTATCTACATTGAAGGAATTAGTTTAAGAATAACTTCATGTACTTGCTACTCTGTGCTAACAACATATTTAAACTGAGTGGCTTGAGAGGTATTCCATGCAGTTTTATAGACTGCTTTTGAATAACTTTTTTCCAGCTTAAGAATTTGAAGAAAAATGGCGTTATCGGTTACTTAGCCTATCTTACATTAGGAAAACATTATCAAAAAAATATAGCTTATAAACATGAAATAATATGGTACTCAAGGGAGTTATTGACCATAATTCACTTGTGATTAGGAAATCACCTGAGTTTTCCAAACAGGTTTAGCTGTTGCTGTATAACTCTCTGTGCTCTGAGTAACTTTCTCATATTTGTCTCACTGGGTACTGCTATATCCATACCATTTGCAGGGACAAAGTTCTTCTGAATTTCCAGAGTCAGTTTTGAAGCAGACCTGTATATTGGGCTGTTGTGGTTTGAGCCCAGCTGGAAATCAAGCACTACACACTCTCACTCCATCCTTTTCTCTATGTCTACCCTAGTGGAATGGAGGGGAGAATCAAAATAAAATTTGTATGTTGAGATGCATAATAAATGAAAATAAAGTAAAATACAGCAATAATGGCAAATTATAATATTAATGTAAATGAAAAGGCAAAATTAAGTGATACACCATGCAGTTGCTCACCACCCGCTGGCTGATGCCAGACCCTCTTCCTGAACCTAGATTGGCTCCCCTTCTGTGTAACTCCCCCCAAGTTATAAAGTGGGCAGGATGTTCTATGGTGTGGAGTATCCTTCTGGTCAGTTCAGGTCACCTATCTCAGTCATACTCCCTCCCAATTTCCTTTGAGTACCTCTTCACTGGCAGAGCATGAGACTTACGCTTAGTATGACTTGGCAAAAAACCAAAACATCAGTGTTATCAACACTATTCTCATTCTGAATCCAAAACACCATTCTCATTCCAATTCCAAAACATAACAGTGTAAAAACTACTGTGAAGAAAGTAATTCTACCCTGAAACCAGCATAGGACTGACAGCTGTGTAACTTTTAAGGGATATTAAGTAGCTAAAACCAGTTATAAACCTGTTATTAACTTAGAATTTTATGTGTTGGTAGCACTGATAAGAAAAACAAAGGAGACAAGCAACTTCAGCTTAGAAGAGAGGTAATTTAGGGTTTTGGAAACTCTCAGAATATAGCTTATATTTAAGGGGAAAAAAACTCTGCACAAATGGAAAACTCATTGCTTTGATTTCTGGCTATTGTTTTTAACAGTTTAGACTATAGTCTGATCAAAAATTGGAGCCGCACAGAAACCAACAAAATAAGATGGGATTCAATTAAAAAAATAATGGGATTATTGAGGCTAACTTGTATCAACAGAAATAACTGATTTTCCTAAAAAAATATATTTATTTTATGCATTACCCAGGGAAACTGTTGATAAGTATGGGACGGGTTCATTCAAGGAACAATAAAATTAGAAAGATGAGGCAATGGGTAAAGTTGAAGCAACAGTGGGTCAGGCAGAAATATTATTGTTGTGAACGAAATTACTAAATAGATTTTGGGGATTGGGATCTGATTTTTTTACAATAACAGGGTATTAATATTATTGTAGCAGGATGGGGAATAGGTTACAAAATTCTTTGCGTAATACTGTTCTGTTGATTTGAAGAAAGACAAACTCACAACAGGTTCTCACCTGAAGACATTTTAAGGTAATCAAGTTACAAAGGGAGTATTTCATACAAATGGGAACTACAAGAATTTGACTTTGTTAGTTCAACAAAATGAAGAGATTCTCTTAAGTGCTTGCTGTGTGCATGCAAAGGAGAAGGGAGAGGTAGTCACCCAGAAAAAAATCCCATTCATGACAATGTGGAAGCATATTGACCTGGCTATTATTAATTTTAATAGAACAACTGGAAAATTATGTAAAGGAAGATCTGAAGCAGCTTTCCAACAGAATGTTCTTGTCAAACATCTAGATTATTTTAAAGACAATTTGAGGTATAATATGGCATGAAGACTGGCTAGAGGTTTCCTTAAATGGCTTCTCACTACCCTGTGCCTAATATGTTGACTGCATGAATTTGTTTACCCTCTAAGGCTATTCCTTCCAGTACTATACAATAGATTTATGAAGTTTATGTAGACTGAAGTTTATGACTAATGGTACTATGTGACACTCAATGGTTCAGTATAGTGATGAAGGTACTTGGGTCTCATAGTATATCTTATTTTTTATTAGCTGTTTCAGCTAATCTCATAAAAGATAAAACATCTCTATACAAACTTTTCCTCTCCTACCTAAACTCAAGGATTGCAAAACCTGCTTATATAACCTACTTGTACATGTTTACTCTGCAGTTGTATTTTGCAGCATCAGAAAACCTACAAAGCTAATGGTCATGCCATAATTTGTTTTGTCAGTAAATAAAAAATTGTTCTTGTGCTCTCAATCTGGTGAAAGGCATGAACACTAAGCACATTGCAAATTCTTCAAAAAATGTAGTTAGCTATGGTGCACTACTTACTGTAATTAATGCTCTACTGCCAGTGTGGAAATCCCCAAGTTCCTCAAAGATAACACTAAATGTTTCTAATTCTGTCTGGCGACTCAATAATATTTTTTGAGCCTGAGATCTAATTAAAATATGTGTGCTCTGTGATATGAAGTACATCAAAGTTAAATTTGGTATTCTTAGCATCTAGTTTTTTTTCTCTCTTCGAATGCACTTTTCTACTGTCTGAAACTCCTTTGCAGAAGTTCAGCCGACTGTTACCTTCTCTGTTTGAAGATTTTTTTCTGCATCATTTGAAGTCTCTGGCTTTGATAGGCTCAGTGGAATAGATAATATGTGTGCATTGGGATTTATGCATAGATAGAGTAAGAAACAGGATGAAGCATATCCACAGCTAATTTAAATCCACAGTGAAACACCATAGTTTGAGTGATTAATAACTGCAGAAGATACTACCTAATGGTTTTTACATAGGAAAACTCATGCACACTGATAAGCAATCTTCTCCATTTAGAAGGCCTGAATAAAGTATAATGTAGGTGAAAGTGTGCTTATATAACCTGAGGTACTCAGTCTTTACTACTAGCAGCTGGAAGAACTATTCAGAGATAAATTTTCAAAGAGTCCAACTGTGGGAAATGCTGTCCTTTGCCTGAAATTCTATTTCAGCCTTCAGTATAGTTGAAAATATTGATGCTTCAATGAATCAAGGTCTCTTTTTTCTTATCGTGGCGACTAGATATGATCTGTATTAGACTTTACTCAGGCATTGTGAAAGATGTTTTCCACCTGGTTTAAAATAGAGTAGAACAGGAAGATAGGGAAATTGTTGTGCTTTACCTTTCATTTCAATGAGGAGTTTTTCCAAAGTACATACCAAAGTAGGGCATCTGATTAAAATAAAAAGTTAATTCATTAACTAAAATGTTTATATCCTGAACACCAGATATGAAGAGAAGATAAAGATGATATTCATAGTAAATTATTCTGCTCCCAGTATTCCTATTGCTAAATTAGATATCTAGCATGAAGTGATACTCCCTAGCATGTGGGGGTCATGGTACTTTGAACACAATTTCAATTTCAAGTGCAGTAGAATCCCAGATGTGTGCTCCTTGTTTGTAGAAATAAAACAAAAGCACATCCAAAACAAAAGGCCACCCAGAGGGGCCTGAACAAATTCAAGGGTTGAGGCCATGGGAATTTCATTAGACCAGGTGCAAGGTGCTGCACGTGAATCAGGGCAACTCCCAGTATGAACACAGGCTGGGGATGAACAGATCAAGATAATAACTGCTGAGAAAGACTTGGGGTGCTGGTGGATGAGAGGCTGGACATGACCCATCTATGTGCACTTGCAGCCCAAAAAAGCCAAACATGTCCTGAACTGCATCCAAAGCAGCGTGGGCAGCAGGGTCAGGGAGGGGATTTTGCCCCTCTGCTCTGGTGAGACCCCACCTGGAATGCTGCATCCAGCTCTGGAGTCCCCAGCATAGGGAGGACATCAACCTATTGCACCAAGTCCAGAGAAGGACACCGAGATGATTAGAGAGGTGAAGCACATCTCCTACAAGGAAAGGCTGAGAGAACTGGGATTGTTCAGCCTGGAGAAGAGAAGTTTTTGGTGAGACCTAATCGTGGCCTTCCAGTACCTGAAGGGAGCCTACAAGAAAGACAGAGAGAAACTTTTTAAAAGAGCATGCAGTGAAAGAATAGGGGGGAATGGCTTCAAACTGAAAGAGTAAGTCTAGATTAGATATTAGATACTAGAAAGAAATCTTTACTGTGAGGGTGGTGAGGCACTGGAACAGGTTTTGGAGAGAAGCTGTGGGTGCCTCATCCCTGGGATTGTTCAGGAGCAGGTCAGTTGGGGCTCTGAGCAACATGGCTGCTGATGTGCCTGTCCATAGCAACTGGGTTGAAAACAGATGAACTTTAAGTTCTCTTCCAACTCAAAACATTCTATGCTTCTGTGAAAATTTGTAAGTAGCAGCACTGATCAGGATGCCAAAAAGCTGGAAAACAGATGAAAGGTGAGCTCGTGGAGATGTATTCTTAACTTTATTTTCAACTTCAGATATACAAGCTCTTTGACTCTAAGGCCTATGGAAAATGACTTATTTCAATCCTGTGAATTCAATTACAAATAATGCAAAGCCAGAGACTAAACCATTTTGAAGAGATAGTTAATTATAAGGTGGTAATTACCTGGTAGCAGGACCTAAGCTTAGATGATATATTGCTGCCAAAGTAATTAACTTGGTGGAAGTGAGAAAGATTATATCTACAATGCAGGATCTTGGTGCCAAGGTTTCCATGGCTCTTACAGGAAACAACAAAAGCATTCAAAGAAACCCAGTGTCTTCTTTCCACACAGTGTAGCTTATGTCAAAATGTCAGAACAGAGACAAAAAGCTCAGAGACATGCTTTTTAAGACTGTTCTCTCATTCAGAAAAGGCAATTTTTTTTTTTTTCATTTTTTTCTCAGAAGCACTATATGCACTCAGAGAAATGGAAAGAGGAGTGTGGCTTGTGGTAAAGCATTAATTAACTGGGGATGAAGATGTGGGAATAAATAGAACAAATTAGAGTTGTAGTAAAACAATTGCTTTTTGACAATCTGAGGCTCATAGGTGTTTAGTAAGATGTCACTCATAATTTATTAGCAAGAAATCATTGTCTAGCTTCAACAATGTGTCTACAAAACATGAGAATTTAGACTGAAGTGATTATGTCTGAGTAAATACCAAATACACCCATAAACCCAGACAGTTGTAGATATGTTAAGTCTACATGACTGTACAGACTCTCCAGGACTATTTGTTGGCCTGTTTTACATTGGTTATAAAAACTCAGAAAAATATTTGTAGCATGTTGAGTCAATGCTTATTTCATCACATAAAAAGCCGATGACAAATCAGTGGAGTTCTGAGAAAAGTAAGGACTGTGATGGGTTGTTTTTTGTTTTGTTTTAGGTTTGTTTGTTTAGTTGGTGGGGTCCGGGAGAGTTACTTGGGGGGGGGGGGGGGGGCGTTTCTCACTAAGAAACCTGTCACATTGAGATGGAACACAAAATTAGTTTATTCCTTGAATTCCTTGCCACAACTTGACAGTGGCAGAGGAAGCTTCTTTTCTTTCTCTGTTTGTTCTAGATGAAGAAATTACCTTTCAGAACACTAAGCAAGTCCATGTCTTTCGTATCCTCCTTTCTCTCCAGCTGCTAATGTAGCGTCAATGATGTGTGTTTGTTACATGAGTTTTGGTTTATTGAGAGCAATTTTACTTAGCAAATAATAGTAATAAGATTACCAGTTTTTTCCTAGTACAACTTCTCTCTCTCTTTCCCCTACATTTTACTTGACAGCATTTGAGAGCTGCGTGACATGACTCCTTACTTTCTACATTTCTACTGAACACTACTGTCAGTCCTCATTTACTCCAAAATTGTCTTTGCACCATTTTTTAAGGAACATACAGAGTAGTTGCCCGCATAAAAAATTCAGCTTTCTTAACAAGAAGCTCAAGTATCCTACAATCTAGCCTATAGTTAAGCTGCAGATTTAGTCTCCCAGGGCTTTCAAGCACTAAGAAAAACTAAAGTCCCATTTTACCAGCTTGTTCTACAACCAATCCCTCAACCGTGACACAGACATTAACCTCTCCAAACGATAATTGATGTGTATTCACAGTAACGAGGGTGGAAAATAGTATCTGTAGAAACAGAATTTTTTCTGTTCTTACATATCTTATCTTATTAAAGAGAAATAATGTATTTGAAAGACCAAGTAATGTTGCCAAACTCTAGTCTGAATATTGACATACCATACAACTCCAACTGTTTTTAATCCTACTCAGACTTTCTGCAGTTTTGTTCTCAAATATCTTAAAGGTATTAGTAAAGCAAGGTTTAATCAGGGTGTTAAAGCAGGGCTGAAACAAAAGCCCTCTTTTTAACTTGAAATGTAAGCTAATAATGAAAGCTGAATAAGTAAGGACAGAGACCAACAGCCAACCTGTATCATCACAGAGAAGACATGTTGTAATTCACTTGTTCATATTATGTTTTCTCATAATGGCTCATTCTAGCCACATTGAAATCACCACAACTCAGTTTCTCCATGAGTGCTTCTGAGTTATACAAATACAGGGATAGAGAGCCAAAGTAATTTACACAGGCTCCAGAAGGACTTCAACAAATATATTTTCTTGAATTTTGCTTGTGGTGTTGTCATCTTGGCCTTCCTTTGCTTTGCAGGTTGAGTCACTTTATGTGTAGCCTCAATTTTTAATTCACAATGTGGTGAAAATTTTGATCATCACTCCCATATAAATACTCTTTTACATAATTCATTTCTTATTTATGTTTTACATAAATAATTTACCATTATTTTTCTGAATGAAAACAAGAATATATTGAATGATTTTTTTAAATTGATGGTACTAACAATATTCAGTTGTCATATGGGGTCATTCTGTGTCTACTATAGAAAGATTTTTCTTCTACAGAAAGATTTAAGGATTCTATGATAAACAAATCTATAAAGACTTTCTCTCAAAAGTAATGAGCTAAATTTCTTTCAGTTCTTTTGCCCTATCAATAATTGTTTTTATTGTGAATACACACCTCAAGATAATTCAAATTTGGAATGAAAAAGTCTTGGAGGATATACTTGTATCTTGCAGAATAAAAGTTACAAGAGAGAGGTGTTTGCCTTCTGATTGTTTAGTATAATTAAGTGCAGAGAGGTGACATTTCAGAGCAGAGTTCCTTGCAAATAATACAGAATTCAATTGGTTGTGGAAAGTTACACAAATTATTATGTGAAACAAAAAGCACAGATTGGCATAGATGGTCAGCACCCATAATTAATGCCTCTCCTGTGATAGAAAAGGTGCGACTTTGAGTAAAGGCAGGATAGGAGATCATAACAAACTGCTATCTCCTTTCTCTTGAAGGCTACTGATTTTAATTTATTTTATAATCAAATATAGTTCAATATTTCTTCAAGCTTGGATGGTCTATAGCCACTGGCATTCCAAATGCTGCAACAGATCTCATAGTGCTTGTAAATTAGAGATTACTCAGTTTTAGCCAGAATTTGAACTTCTAATGCCCAGCATGTTTTCTAATGTTCTTCCATGGGACCTGAGTTTAGAAAACCAGCCAGTTCCTGAACACCATTTATCAGCTGCTTCTTCATTTCTTCCTCTTTACTAATACCTCACAAGCATAGCTCTTCTAGTCTTTATCCCATATAAGTCCCAAAAAATCACCTGAACCAAATGATAATTCTCAGGTATCTAAAGAATGTGAACTTGAAGGTCTGTATTTTCCTTGCATTTTTGGCTTCAAATTTGCTACGTAGATATAAGTATAAAGGTTTTATTGCCTCTTATTATGAAGAGAAATTGATGAATAGCTGGATTTTAGAGAATGAGGGGGAAAAAGAGGTTGATAGGTGTGACTGTATCAGCTTACTTGGGACTAGAATTGAATCTGGTAAAACATCCCTGTGACAGTTGTTTGATACCAGGGACTGGAAAAGAAGCACAGTTCCCATGCTGAACTCCTGACACAAGACCACCTTTAGCTTTGGTTTTAGCTGGAAGTAAAAGTCTCAACTTGTGTTTTACTGTCAATCCAGAGATACCTACACATGTACTGCTGCTTCTCCCTGCGATGCTCATGCCAGAGACTCATCGAGAATTTATTTGGCTCTATTTATGTACATGAAAACCCCCATCATATTCCTACATTTCAAGACAGAAAAAATATTTTTGCAGCTCCCTGGAGCCTTGAAAGGCAGTGATGGCAGTTGGAAGCAGGGCTGCCACAATGGTTATTTGCAGACAGTGTGTGGGAGAGTGACATCATGTGGCAATTGTCTTACTTCTATTAATAAAAAATATACCTACTGAGCAAGGAAACACATTTTCAGTAAAAACAGTATTTGTAAGTCCATGGCAAGTTTGTGGTGCACAGAGCTGATTCCTTCTTCCAGATAACAGATGTAACATGTATCCAAATCTGCTGCAAGAACTGTGTTTCAGAAGGGAAGAAAACTAGCTAAGAAAACTACCTAGAAAACTATGTAACTTCGAAAAATACAAGAATTACAGCTGATTTAATCAGCATGTATGAGTGTTTCATGCTAAGCTGAAAACATCTGAGTGGATCAAGCCCTTTGAAAGGGAACCTTGAGCTGGCCAGAGCATGGAGGCAAAACGTACCCATGTTTCCATGAGGTGAGGCAAGTTTTGGAGACAGCAAAATGCTCTGTCCGGTAAGCAGCCTTTCAAGAGAACAGAAAAAGACTAAGCTGAACAAAATAACTTTTACAAGCAAAGGAAAAATTTTCTTAGAATTAGATATATCATACTTTGTCAATTGTACACAAACAAAGAGTAATAATGTCAAACAATATAATGACTGTAATATTTATAACAAAATTATCATAAACTGATGAAAATGAACTCCAAATTAATATTGATTCTGATATAGACACACTTCTGAAGAGTCAGGTCATTTTAAGGTTTATATCTGACAAGGCTTATTGTCTACTTCATATTTTGGTTGTGGTCTCTGTTCTAAGACATATCTTTTCAGGCAGCCTGATGGCACTCTATGTGCTTAGCATGAAAAATAACAAAGAATGGGGAATATACTGGCCACTTAGAAAATTAAGACCCACTTCATGTGGTCACTTTCTCTGAAAATACAATATTTTTTCATTACATTAATGCAGACACATTTTTTTCTCAAATGTTAAAATGCCAGTGTTATTAAAATGTTATCCTTTTCCTTACTCTACAGGGCTTTGTGTAAGCCTTAATTTTCCACTAAGTCATTTATATATGTGATTGTAAGATCCCCACTTGGAATGCATCCAGCTCTAGGGTCCCCAGCATAGGAAGTACAAGGACCTGCTGGAGTGAGTCTAGGGGAGGACCACCAAGGTGATGAGAGGGATGAAGACCCTCTCCTGTGAGGAAAGGCTAAGAGCATTAGGATTGTTCAGCCTGGAGAAGAGAGGGTTTTGGTGATACCTAATTGTGGCCTTCCAGTACCTGAAGGGGGCCTACAAGAAAGCTGGAGAGCGGCTTTTTAAAAGAGTATGTAGAGACAGGATAAGGGGGATTTGGAGGGCTTCAAACCAAAAGAGGGTATGTTTGTTAGGAATAAATGTTCTTTGAGATGGAGTGGAAGATGTCTCTGCTCTTGGCAGAGGGAGCTAAAATTAGGAGATCTTTAAGGTTCCTTCCATCCCAGGACATTCTGTGATTCAATGGTCTCCTGCTGTTCAGTTACTGACTGGTAGTAAGCCTGCTGCTGAGTCTCTTCACTCAGCTGCTTCTTAACTTTCAGTTCAGTGTTTTCTCATGAGTACTTAGATGAACTAGCAAACAGGAACACTTGTGGCATAAATTTTCAAGGAGCACATGAGGATATTCGCCTTTGGAGTTAATCTCAATGGGTGTGAGCAGAGCATTCCTTCTCGTGTGTGTCTGTACTGCAGCTCCTGATAGCCAGAGTTTGGTAGTGCCTCTGTTGCTATGGCACTCTTGTACTTTCACTTCTGCTTTCACTACATCCTTTCACTGCTTCCTCCAGCTCACCCAGCACTAGCAGGCCTGTTGCTTTTTGAGCTACTATTAGTAATTCTCTATGTAATTTTCACTTCTAGTCTGTAAGAAACAGAGCTCTGCACACTGAGTCTTTACCTGTGAAGACACAAGACAGTAGGTCTAACACTGTAATTAAGTGTTGTAATAAAAGGGCAGTGCACAGCCAAAGTGGTTATCTGTAACTTTTAGGTTTTATAATTAAAAATCAGGGAATTTTGCATTTCTTAGAGCAGCCCTCAGTATATCAGTGGTGTTTTTCACCTGAGCTTTCTTCTTTACACTTTACCACTGTATGCATAGCTCTTTTAAGATACTATATTCTATTGATTCTTGTGGGGTTTGCTGTACACTCCCTTGGAAAAAAAAGAAATATTGCAGTAATTGATGTCAGACGATTACATCTAGAAAAATTACATGCTCAAGGTGCTTATGGCAACCATGCATCTTGGCACAGTTGCACTGTGAAATTTTATCCATCATATGACCTGGAACACATAAGGACAAATCTTCTATAAATCCACTGTATATACCACCCATATCAATATATTTATTCCATGGCTTTTTAAGTACTCCCTGCCTGGCTGGGTCTATTAAACTAAAGAATAGCATTCAGGAAAGTCAAGACATGTGCATGTTAATCTGGACAAATAACTACAAATCTCCACATATTTAATCATAATGTGTAGCAATGTGAACTATATGATATTACATTTTAGCTAGTAAATAAGTAAAAAGTGGTTCCCATATTATGACAAAATTTTGTGCCCAGTTCCATGATTCAGTGTTCTGAAAATAAGGGATGCAAATTAGCTCCAGCCTGAGAAAAAAAGAAATATTTTCTGTAAAAATAGAAGTCTTGAATGTCGCTATATAAGATTACACTGATAAAAAATGTGAAAAAACCCCAACAGTAATGTGAACTGCAGGTCAAAAACAGATGATAAAGCAAACCTTCAAAATTGCATTAACATAATAATAATAATAGTAATAATAATAGTAATAATAATAATAATAGTAATAGTAATAATAATAGTTATTTTTAGGCATAGAGAATAACAAAGAATTGGGGAAAAGAAAGAAAGGAGAAAAGACAACATGCTTTTTGCATTTTGTGCTATTTTGTATGTTGAAAATAGAACCACAGCTACAGAAAATATCCACCAAGAAAAACACATCGGACCAAGAGAATGTTTTTTTCTTTCTAAATTCAGTATCAAAATATATAACTTACTTGATGAATATTTCTCTTTGTTCTCAAGGTACTCTGTCTTTTTTAAGCACATTTTTACCTGGTCTTGGAAATTTATTTCTTAACTAGTCTCTGCCTGTGTTCCCTTCAAAAAGCTACAAAATATGAAAATATTTGTGTAATTTATGTTTTTCGACTGAATAATTGAACAAAAAATGACTGAATTTTAATCCTTAGAACTTTATTTGTATCTAGCTCTATTTTCTCTTATTGTAAAAATAAAAGAGGCAGCTAGATGCACCCTGTTGCATCTGAAATCAGCTTTTCTCTTTCAGAACTGCTATTAAAAAAAAGTCTTTCCACAGCATTACAGAAATAGTGTTATTCATTTGTCTTTTTGAAATAAGAAATGTGCAGTTTCACTGGTGTGTCTTCAAAGTCCTTGTAGTGGAAGACAGAAAAAACAGTGCTATTGCTTTTGAACTCACCTGTGTTCCTTATATATCCTCTAGTTGTTACTTTTGATCTCTTACGGATAGTCAAAGGTTTCTTGTTTGGTATTGGGGTGTACATTTTGGTGCTGCAGAGTTTGATGTCATTCGAGGGATGTAGGGCCATGTACACTCTCCTCTACTTGAGGGAATGGTCTAAAACTCATTGGTTTTTCAGTTCTAAAATGCTAAAATTTATTTCCCATAAATATCTAGGAAAGGCTGGCTTTGCATACAAAAGCATATGTAAAATTCATGAGGAATTTCAATGCGTTAATACATCTTTCATAATGAAAATTAATACCGTTCTCAAGGTTGAGGTGATGCAAAACTTAATTTAGTTTATGGCCAATCAAAATCAGAGTAGGATAATTAGAAATAATCTAAACTCTGCTGTTTCCCACCCCTCTCTTCCTCCTGGGCTCAACTTCACTCACAATTTCTCTATCTCCCCTCTGATCCAATGGCAGAGGGAAATGAGGAACGGGAAGTGTGGTCATTTCATAAATCTATGTCTCTGCCATTTCTACATCCTCATGATCTTCCCCTGCTCCAGTGTGAGGTTTCACCCACAAGACACCATTCTTCATTAACTTCTCCAAAGTGAAACCTTCTGATAGCCCACATTTCTTCAGGTGCTTTCCTCATGGGTCCTTTCCATGACGTATAGTCTTTAAGGAACTAACTGCTCCTGTGGATATCTGATCCATCATGGAATTCAGTTGGCTGTAGTGGCACACCCTGCCTCACCATGGTTTTCATCTCAGACTGCATAGGAATCTCAGATCCAGCATCTGGAGCGTCTCCTCCGCCCCACTTCTGCACTGACCTTGATGTCTGCAGAGCTGTTGTTCTCACGTGTTCTCACTCCTTTCTCTCAGGCGCTGTTTCTCAGTGGTTCCAAACCCTGGTTAAATACTTTACTGCAGAGGCACTACCATTGCTGCTGATGGACTTGGTCTGGCTAGAAGCAGGTCCGTCCTGCTAGATGGCTGGAACTCTCTGTGTTTTGGCATCTTCTCCCATAATACATCCCTGCAGCATCCCACTACCAAAACTTTGCCACACAAACACAATGCAAGCTGTTAGGATGTTTTCACAATGCACATCAAAACATTATCTATGATTATTTTCATAAAGTCTCCCAGAGTAAGAGCACCCAAGGTGGTTTCGTATCCTGAGGCATGGAACTAGTGAAGTATTTTTTGTTCTGTATGTTTTCCAAGGAAGATGACTGTGCATAAGACAAAGGGCTCAGCACAGTGGTATGGTTCTCAAAACTATCTTCCCATGTGCTTAGATATCACTTCTTACAGTGAACATGGGAAATGATGAAACATATGAATATAAGGAAAGATCATAGAACTAAGTGTCCAATTATTGCTCTTCTGAAGCATAATTTTGCATAAGACCACTCTTGGAAATAGCCTTTTCAAATGTGAAGTTGAATTTCTCTCTTTCTGCCGTAATAAATTGTAATGCTAGTCTTGTATTTATGGCGCTTATATGTACTGTGTGATCAATACAGTAGATATTGTAGAGATAATCTTAATGGGAAAGACAAGAGGAAACCAATAAAATGTTTAAATATGTCTCCATATTTTGACAAGTTAGATTAGTGTAGTGGGAAACAGTCAGAGTGATCATATTAAAACTGTCTGTGGGTTGTTTTTCTTTCCCTAAGGAAAATGAAAGCCAGCAGCCTTCATCTTTAATATGATTTGTGATTGCTGCAATGCAAAAGAGTAAGTGGGAAGCTGTTACTACCTCCCTGTCCCTGAGTCTTCTTGAGGAGGATTGTAACTGACAGCATTTGGAACCTGGACACTGAATGGATGACAGAAAAAAGAGAATTAGAAAATTTTGATCAAGAACTAGCTCCACTATTAATGAGGTATTAGCTAGACAATTGAGACTATTCAATTGTTAAAAAATAAATTGCACTATCAATGGATTACTAACTACACATGTGTGCTGTGCTTTCTTTCACCCACACCTTGGCAGTCTTTATCCAGCCCTTTTCCAGTTGAAATTCTAGATTATTTGTTTGTCCCACCTTAATTTTATGCAGTCACTTGGACATGTCAGCCCTTCCATTGGTTAAAAAGAAAAAAGTCCTTCAGAGAGAAATTTTAACTGCCCTTCTTTTGCCTAGTTGTAATCAGACCCACTCATATTATAGGTCAGGATTTTATTTTTCTTTAAGATTTAACCCTAGGTCTAGGCTAAGAAAAAGGGCAAAGGACTAAAAGTGCCAGAAGAAACTAGATGCTCCTCATAGAAGAGCTTTACCAGCATTCTGAAGTTTTATTTGGAAGATAGGTATTTTCTGTATGTACAATAAAGGTGATATTCCAACTTTCCCCTGAGGAACTCTTAACCTCTGAAGAGAGAAAGGTCCCTCCATCTGGCATTATGTTCATCTTAAGTGAAATATTAATTTGAAAGATATAAGACTGTTGAGATTTACAGTACTTTCTTCCATACATTTTTACACTTACCACTCTATTCTGGTGAATTTCTGCTTTCTCCTGGTAAAAAATAGTTCCCACACTTCCTTTTAGCTTTATGTTTCCCAGTTACAGAAAGAGTTCCCACAGCAAGAGTTCATGATACGCATGCATACTGCAGCCACTCTTGTTCTTTATTAAAAAATTTTTTTAAAAATTTTATTCGAGTGTTACTTGGAAGATATTCTGCAGATTTGGCTGCAAACTCTTATGCAGGTATAGCACAAACTGACAAGAGAAAAACATAATTGTGGAACAGGTGCAAGCATTTCACTTTCTGAAATCTTTTCAAAACTAAACAGTTTTAAAAAGAGGGTTTGATGGTCCAAATCCTGTATAAAAAAAGAGAGAAAGAAAGATGCAAGCTGGGGACAAGATCTCTAATTTTCATGTGGAAACCTTGTAGTTAGACAGAGCATTAAAAATGTCAGATCTGTATGTACAGGGGAAGAGAAGCAACACTGGAGAAGGCAGATGGGTCAAAGTGTTGCTCAAACTGCTGAAAATTTATTCTCTGAAAGGGTTTAATCTGATTCTTAACAGGTAGGTCCTTCTTCCAGAGGGGCAGTTGATGCCATTTTCATATAAGGTCCTTTTTAGGAATTGGCTTGAACAAGAAATAAAAAAAATTGCCATTCAATTTTTATTTTTGTTTTGAGGCAGCTGCCCTGCAACTTTTCTTTTAAAGTAAAATGACAGAGAAGAAGAAACAAAGAAAAGTAATTGAGAAGAAGAAACAAAGAAAATTAATTGAGAAGAAGATATTATTTCTTCAAAGGTTAATGTAACGGAAATATGCCAGTGTAAGGACAACTTTCCCTGTCCTGTCACACTCATTTCCCATCACACCTGGCTTTCTGTCTTTGCTTAATTTTCCCCAAAAGCATAAAATTTCCCTCATCAGTTGCACTGATTTGTGTGTTACATCACAGAAAAGTGTAAGACAGTGGTTGAGGCAAAGTTTCTGCTGTTGTAGTTCTCTGATGTCTCACTTTGAGGGCAAGATCTTGTTAAGAAGCAGTTGAGCCTCTGTAGCTGTCACGCTGCACAGAAGCATCTCTGATTTATTTAATTTTTATAAGCCAACTGGAATCACAGATAAGCCACCAGTTTATTCTGCAATGGTCTGAGGGCACTTGGTGATGTAGCACGAGGACAGAAGAAAGACAAAGGTGATAATTTCGTGACATCAGAAATTTGACAAATGTGATTGTGGGTTTGTGTAAGAGAGGAGAGGTCTCTAGGGCATCATAGGAGAACTTATGCTCCAAAATGACCAAAAATACATGATGAATGCAGGGTCAGCAATGCTGAAGAGTTGATTTGGAAATTATACCTGAGCTATTTTCTGCATCTTGGAATGCAAGTGGAATTCAGGGAGATGGCATAAATCTCAGGCAAAAAGTAAGAAATGCCATAGCAGACTGGAGGCTTCCTTGTTTGAAGATTCTGGAATACTTTTAATAACTCTGTTGCTTCAAAGCAGAGAATTTGGTTGGTGTTTCAAGCAGATGAAGAAGGGCACAGTTTTTTGCAAGGTTAATTGCTTTTGTGGCTCACTGAGGAAGTGAGATGTGATTCTTACTCTAAGAGATATTTCAAAAACAATTTACTAAGTTAAAGCCAAGACTTTCATTTGCAATGAGAAAGTTTCCTGTTTGCACTCCATAGAAGCAATAAGGAACACTGACTTCATTCTGTGTTGTTGCAGAGGAATGCTTTAAAAAATTCTGTTGCTACAACAGAGCTAAAATTGCAAAGTTATGATTTTTGTTATATGAGTAACAGGAATGAATTAGATTACAGACATTTTAATTAATCTGACTTGGTATTTTTAAAGCCTGGGAGCAATCTGTTTGTATTTACTTCATCCAATTATAACTACAGAAAGTGAAGGGTAATGCTAATGCTTGAAGCCATGCATCAAACCTCCAGGAAGGGGAGGGACTCAGGGCCCTGACATCAGTTTAACGAAAAAAATGCAGAATTAAGCCTATTAAGTTATAAATAAAGGGGAATAAAATAGTTTAAGATAAGCAAAATGATTTTTGTTAATACTGAGCACCTCCTTTCACAAATAGTGACAATCTTGGCTCCTGGATGGTCTTTGTATGGGTAGTGGAAAAGAGTTGGTAGGCAATTCTGATGTTTATATCATGGTCCACTGGATCATAGAAATATCCAAAAATTGTTGGGACAAAGCAGTAGATCCAATAGAAATTTTTGCAGGAATAAAAAAGCAAGAAATTATTTAAAAATACTTGCTGAACAGCTTCCCTAGATTTGAACCTGCAATTTAAGAATTATTTCTGTCAAAACCTTGAACTGAAGAGGCTATGTCAAGTTAATCAGGGTCAGTAAATCATCAATGAAATGTATACTCTTGTTTTATTACTCTTTTCAATTAATTGGTAGGTAATTAGCAAACTATCTTCATCTACAAGAAGAGTAAAAAAAAAGCTATCTGAAATATTCATCTGGATAAAACTGAGAACTTTGTCTTTCAAAGTCTGACTTTATAGTACTCTGTAATTTTTAGCACCACTTCACACATTATTGGGATTTTTTTGCTGTGAAAACTTCTTTTATAAGCCAACTGGAATCACAGGAGACAATCACAGGTTGGCTTTTGGTCCTTTTACTGTTTGCTAGCAACTGATTAGAAGTATTCATTATTGGAAGTGAATTTTAGTTCAGGTTTTTGGAGCATGAAAATGGACATCTGCTCTTGGGATCAGCACCATTCTTCAAAGTAATTCCCTTCAGCAAATGGTGATATTTAAACATTTAAGTTGAACATTTGACAGTCACAAAAAAGTTTCCAGTAAATTAACAGCCTGAAAGGAAATACAGATTTTCTTCAGTGTTTAAATGGACAATAAAACTAATAAAATAAAACTAATTCCTTCCTTTCTTATGCATTAAGAAACTGTTTTGTGTTACAGTGGTAAAACAGTGGTCCAAATCAGTATTTAAATTACAGTTTTTAACAGTGAAAGGGTGATGAAGTCAGATTATTTCTGCTTATGTGGTACAATATTTCTTAAAGAAAATATATTCCTTCATCTTCATGGATAAAGCCATTGAGATTAAACCATAGATGATGGGCATAAAAGAAACAAAATTGTCAAGGTAGTAATATACAAGTCGACTTGAACAAACTTTAAGGCTGTTAGAGAGGATGACAGAAATAATTGCTCCACAACAAAATAATGTCTCATACAAGATATATAAACTGCCAAACATAATTTAATTTACCTGCTTGTTGAGATATTTACTTCCTGTAGAATATAGAAAACAGACTGCTGAAAGATTAATTATTCTTCTATTATGTTTTCAGATTTGAACTAATATTTCCTCAGACATAAAAGAAAAATGTTCTTTTAGCAGTACACTGACTTGCTGAATGGATAGAATAATTAAAAATAGAACTACAGAAATTATTCTTCTCTCCCCTTTTAATTGTAAAAAATATCTACTGATCTTTTCTATGATGCTGCACAGGTAAAAAAATATTAATAATAAAAAATTCTTATATTTTATCACTGAGCTTCAACATACATATTCTCGGGAAAACCATATCCATACCAGATCAACAGACATTTAATTGCTGTCTGTTCAATCAATTAGATAGATAGTTAAAATAAAGCTAACTAGGAAAACAGTATGTAAACCTTAAGCAGCCCAAGAACCAATTTTAAGAAACATGCAAATCATTTTACTACGTGTTTGAGTATGCATTGATAATTTCTGGATGTCAATTTTGCTCATAATATAAAATTTTTCTGTTCTTTTGATGCTAAAACAAGGATTTTGTTGGGGAATTTGGCAGGTTTTGTTGAGTTTTGGGTTTCTTTGTTTTTATCTTGTGGCTTTTCTTTTTGTTATAGTTGGTGTTGCATCAGGAAGCTGTAGTAGTCAACAGTCAGGTTAAACTGAAATTTATTTCCACTATGCTAAGGCACTTATTTTTGAAAGATATTGCCTATATCTGTATACAACAGCTTTTATATTGGTTAACACACTGTGAAACCCAGTAATTTTTGCTTTCACTTCATAGACAGGGAGAGATAAAAAAACAGTCTTCTCTTCACAACTTGTTAAGTTGCCATAGACATTGTGGGCATCCTCAGGTTCAAGAATCCCAAAAAACACTCAGGGAAGTAAAAGACTGGGCTCTAAATGCAGACAACTCCTCTCGAAGGGAAATGAAGCATTACTTTGCTGTTTCTTGAGGTATTTACATGAAAATTCTTTGCTACTTGTTACCTTGCAAAGCTTTTTCCTGCCTGGTTATGCCAGAGTTATTTCTGAAAGAAAAAAAAAGTGTGATTGTGCTATAGTTATCAGATTGCTGACAGAAAAGCAGTTATTTAACATAACCTTGCAGAAGAGTAGTATTCATGAGCACAATATGAAAACTCCCAGGCAACCATTTCTTAATCATATTATGATGCCATATATTATAGAATATATCAAATAGATAAATACATATTTATATTAAAATTATTTATTTACTATTTATTTATTATATATAATATATAATAATATATAATATTTATTTATTTATATTATATATCTATTAATATTTATTTATTTAATATACATATATTTATATATTAACCACAATAAGAAGTTTATTAATTCCATTGCACAAATTAGACAAAAAATATATCCTTTTTTATAGCATAAAATATGTAACAGATAATTCTATTGGGAAATTTTAACTTAGTATTTCCCTGATTAGCAAGTGTCCCAGACCTAGCAAGTTAACAACATAAAAGCAAAAGTCATGTTTTTGCTTTCCTTGTTAACTAAAATGAAGGTCACCTTAAACTTTCTTGATAATAGGATAACTACGATAGACCAAGGTACAACTTACTTGCCCTGACTCAGAAAATGCAAGTATGAAATTACATGACCTGGCTGGCAGAGGGGAATGGGAATTTTTGGGCATTAGAATAGATGAGCTGAGTCTTTAGGCTGTAAGAAAATAGCATTACTTGTTATAAAAGTCTTGTGTGTGCGTGTAGTGCTAAGAGCTGGGCTGGGAGACACTCGAGGATAGCAAGAGAACAACCATTCTGTTTTACTGTTGGGAAAGTAATATTTTTAAAATACTGTCTTAAATGCTTTCAATAGATATCAGCAGAATATTGGTATCTATAAAGTGCTGACACAATTTTTTTTTATGTTTTCAATGAAAAAAAAAGTAAGCATTACTCAGACACTGATTTCCAGAAGATGTAATATTTTTAAAAACAAAATTGTGAAATTCTATGACCAAAAGTTCTCTATAGAATGCATATGATTTCCCAAGAGTTCATCCATCATATTCAGAGGCAAAATTGAGTAAATTAAAGCTAAATTGAATATCTAATTTTTGCTGAGCATGAATCTCAGTGCTGTTGAGAAGAAAAATTGTAGCAATTACAGAACTCTAAAAATTGGAAACTACCATTGACTTCTTTCTTCCATATTTTCCTCTTTTCTGTACAAATCAAAAGTGCTTATATTTCTTAATTTTGTGAACACTTTGATAAAAAAATTTAAAATGTTGTACTGTGTGAGTTGTATAAGACTGATATGCAGTTTCAAAATAGATAAATTATGTTTAACATGTCTCAATAACTGCAGCTTTAATAAGTCTCAGTAGCTGCATCTATAAAGAAAGAATAGAAAAAAAGAATCTTGAGATAATATATCAAATGAGCACAGACGTAATGGAATGTTGAACCAAATAATCAAGGACACTTGACAAAATAATCAAGATAAAGCCAGAATACGAGGAACAAACAGGTCCATGTCATCAGTCTAGGTAATGGGTAATTCCAGCAGTGGATGATCAAAACCATCAGCCCAAGACAGCCACCAACTCAAAAGGAAAAGAAACTGACCATGTGGACTAATTAGCATAAGAAGTGAAGATAATTAACCAATAGAAGATAAAATACTGATTAATGAGAGAACTATGTAAGTTATAGCCAATGAACATTAATGCCTTTGTTCGGTAAAATATAAATAGTCAAGTTCAGATAGGTGTCATGCTAGCTTTTCGGATTTGCCAACTAGAAATGTTCTCTGCACAGAATTCTAAATAAACCAAATGCCTTGACTCTCTGTGTGGGTTGTTCTCTTGCATGCTGGGTGAAAGAATCCATTTCAGGGCAAAAAGTCCATGGCAGTTTTGTGTGTTCTCGGGCAAGAAGTTTTGCAGTAAGGCCAACAACTTATTTTAGTGTCAAAAGGACTTTATATACAGAGAAATTATTATTGTAGGATTAGAAAATCTTCACATATGAACTTCAAAACAAGGAACTTTGAACTGAAAAAGTGCAAAATGAAGACCGACTAAAGAAAATTCTTAATTTAAAACTCAGTAAGTAATATTAGTGTAATTGCTCTCAACATAGTTATTTGCTAAATTATTTTTATCTTCCATGCTGATATCTTTAAAATCCACAGAAACAAAATGAGAGAAACTGGGAAACTGCTGATTGACCAGAATCACTTTGGATTTTGTTCTGTAAGGGGACTTTGTACCTTCAGCTGCCGTGAAGCTTCAAGGGAAAAGAGGATGCTTAGTACTATAGTAATTATTTCTTTTTCATGCTGTTAATAAAATCTAAAAAACCTGGTGTGAAGTGAAAGGGAAGACTGGGAGAAAAATGATGCACTAGTTATCAACTCAATCTTTTATACTGCAGTATCAGATAATGTGTTCACATTTCTGGAATACATAGTAATTTTCTCAACAGGAAAAGAGGTTGCTGAAGTAAAAACACGTACAGTCACTGCAGGGAAATCAAAGCTTCTGACCTTGTATTTTTCCATTATTTTTCTACTTTGTTATTGGGTTATTTCTCTTTTCAATGACTCATCTGGAATTAGACTTACTCTTGTGGCTCTCCTAACCTCCACCAAACCTACACAGCCCACAGTTCTGTCCTAAGAAAATCGCTTTTGGTTTCTGATAGCTTTGGAATATGGAGTTAAGCAGACTTTCTGTGAATCAGTCACCACCACCAGTACACCAAAGCCTATCGAGTCATAAGGATAACTTTGCTAAAGTTTGTCTCCTGATAAAGCCCAATTACCTTTTGCTTTGGAGAGGGAGCGGAGGGAAGCAGGAAGACAGGGGAGAAAGGAAAGAAGAGAAAGAGGAGTCAAGGTGACTGAGAATAACACCTTAAAGAAAAAAGAAGAAAAATCTTATTTTTGCCCCTATCTGCTCCTAGGTAAGAGCTATTTGAAACTTTTAAATTAATGAGGGATTTTTTAACTGTAAATTCTAATATTTATACACAAAAAGTCTTATCCTTCACTGAAAAAAATTAAAACCCAAACAACTCCCAAAAGAAGTAGAGACCTACAAAAACAGGAAATTTTAAAACTTTCATACATACACAGATGAGCTTTGGTAGGGGTGCCTGTGAAAAAAAATGTATAAAATATGTATAGAAATCTTATTTTAACAAGCTTATGTCATTTCTATCATTTCTGGGTATGTCCATAGTGTCTAAAAGAAATGTTCATCTGCTAGCATCAAAATCAATAAAGCATCACATTAACCTCTATAATAGTTAGAGGTACTGCAGTGTATCAAGGTAGTGTAGCTAATAACATCTGAAGAATAAAAGTCTTCCCAAAGTCAGTGATGAAAAATTCTTATTTACATTTTTTTTTAATAAAGCATCAGTTTTCTACTGTTTTATAGCCTAGTTACTGAGGAATGTCTGCCAGCACTTTAACCTACAGGCACATTACATTGCTAACAAGTCTAGTAATAACTGTCATGTTCTGAAAATCATCTTCTCATTTGTACCTAAAGTTGTCAGATTTTATAAGCTCCTTGGCAGATTATTCTCATGTATAGGTATTTTTACTTTCTTTTTCAAGAAATAGGTAGGCAGTTTCAGATTTCTTTTTTTTCTTTTTTCTTTTTTTTTTGTGTGTCTGAATTGTTGCTTAACTTACATTTAAAACAGTTTCCAGAACTTTAGTTTTAGATGAGAACTGGTTACTCTCTTCCCTTTCAAGTAAACAATTCATTAGATATTTTTTCTTTTATGAATGAAGGAGAAAGAGGTAATTTGAAAGGGTTTGTGTAAAAATGTTCTATGACTATGTGTAAAATTGAAGAATTGGGTTTTTCCTATTTGAATTTGTGTAATTAAACAGACTTTAAAAACTGCAGTATTTTTTCAGTATATTTACAACTTGAAATATAATCACTGATTATCAATGAAAATAGTTTAATATAACTTTGTCTCCTAACTTTCATTCCAAGAGTGAGCAAGATGAGAGTCTAAATAAAACACAAGCCTAATTCTCAGCAAATCTGGATGGGTCTTTGCTTAATGTCTTTTGTCATCAATTGAAAAATTGATTTATTTATTAACCATTTGAATTTGAAAAACAATGGATTACAACATCAATTCAAGTTATATTGGTTTTCAGTTCAGCAGTGAAATATAAGAAAGTCCAAAGGGTATGAGTCCGTAAATGTTTAGTAATAGTGATTTAGATTAATATTTTTAGCATTCAACAGCATTGTATTTGGGCAAATTTTGACTGAGAAACCACAAACGGTTAGAGTAGCAATGGACTACTTGCTGTAGAATCATCAAAATTTAGCCTTTTGCATTAATATTTGAGCATAGTAATATATATTAAGTATAGATACTTATATGGAAATCTGAAGAAACTATTGCGATTTAAAAAAATTTTTCTTCCAAATTGGAAGCAATCCATAGATAAATAATAAAACACTGTTTAGAGCTTGTTGTTGGGTTTTTTTCTGTTTATGTTTGGAGGATAGTGTATCACCACTTAATATCATGTGTCAGGTTGAATATAGATAATATGTTACAAGAATTAGAGTATACTGCCCTGGATGTAGAAAAAAAAATCTCTTGGAAAACGTATTTGAAGTGTTACAGTAATTTAGTGAAGTTATTGACGGCACCTGCAATCTACATGTCTGAGTGGTTTTCATTTAGCATAACACAAACCACATCCTGCAGGAGTTGCTGAAGCATATGTCCCTCACGGCATCCTATGTCACTTTATATTTAGGAGATAGATGATCCCATTCTTTTATATTGTTTCCCAAAAAAATAAAGTTGTGGAACTGCAACATTAAATGAATTGTGCTATCCAGTAGATGAAGCCCTAAATTTAGTGCTGTACCCAAGACCAACTGAGATGATAGGATAAGAAAAGATCCATGCAGCTTTTTTATCTTCTAAAGAGAATAATTCCTTGTCCTTGAGGATAAACACTATTTCTGTGATAATATGACAGGCATGGGGATGGTTGAAGCTTCAGACAAAAAGAAGCACAGAGCATTCTGGCAGATGCTGCATTACTTAGGAGGATAGAATTGAGAGACAATAAACTCCCTTCTCCCCTCTGAGAGTGGGCACAAGGCTCAGGACTTCTGCTGCATCCTCTCAGTTCCTCCTAAACAGTCACTGCCAGCTCCTTTTCAAATCTCATCAGATCAACATACCCCACAGTAAGGCAGGTAATTTTAAGAGTATTTGACTCTTAAAAATAGTGGCAGCAGACAAAATCAGCCATCTGCACTGGTAGGACTAGTACACCAGAGGCCTAGAAAAGGAGAAAACAGATGGCTCAGACAAACATATACGGGGGGCAGGGAGGAGGGGAAAGATGAAAGGACTATAACAGGAGGATGAGTGAAGAAGTAGTGTCAGCTAGATGTTGAGGTACTAGATTTTGGTAAGAATGATGGGATTGGGGAATGGTATCATAAAATGAATAATCAAGGGAAGGATACTTTAGAGTTGACTGACATCCTTCATGAACCGTGAATAAGAAGGATAAGGCAAAAAGAGTAGCATTAGAAAAGCATAATTTAGCAAATCAATTAACTACATATTTTTGAGATAAGCTTATAGTTTATATTTTACTTACAGTGAAGGGAAACAATTACAAAAAGAAAGTTAAGTCACTCTGTCTCAGAAATGTGGGAAAAATGTTTGATAATGGCTGAAGGGCAGCTCCCTATCCCATGACAATTTGTGAGCTATCATTTTCTCCCTTCTTACATGATATAAAGGAATTAACTTTTGAAAAATATGTGTGCAATATGGAAAATTCTCTTTTATTCTACTGGAACAAATCAATAGCATCTTACAAAATCTTTTCTAACAAAATTTATTTAAAATTTCAGAAGGAAAGAAATAGCTATTTGTCTCCAAAAAAGTGACCAATTTCAGTTTTTAGTTGAGGAATTTATTATTTCTTACAGCAATAAAAGTGAATATAGAATACATATGTTAAGAAATAAAGGTGTAATGGTAATGGTAATGATGTAACAGTCTAGATGTGATATATCTAATATAACAGGCATAAAAGATTAAAGTTGAGCAGACTCAAATTCTAAGTGAAGATTTGTAAGAAAATAAGCATCAAGATTACTAAAACCCAGTAGGAATGATCTAAATCCTGAACAGAAAAAGCATGAATGGAATGGAATAATGTATGCCTTAGTATTCAGAATGTATTAAATATGACAAAACATGTTGCACTTTTTTCCCTGGAAACAGCTGATATTTATATTAGAGAAAAAATTTATTAAATTATAGAAGATAATACACTAAAGATACTAAATGTGAATAACAGTAAAGGCTCAGTGGTAATTCTGAATGTTAAAAGTGATCATTATGATACATCAAGAAGGGCTATTACAAGGAGAGTGTAACTATTTTTTTAAGCTAATACAGATTTTAATTGAAGCACATGAACTGGAATGACTATGCAATACATTATTGCAGAAATAAATGTTTATCTAAGTCCCAGTATCCTTTCATGTCGCTATCCTATGCAGCTGACTGTCTGAGACTAGTTAAAATACCAAGAGCTGTACCATAAATAAGGTGAGGAGTTTCAAAGCTCAGAATCTGATTCACTATCCTGTGTTTAATCAAGAAGGTGGTGTGTTTATGAGTTGACTTGGAGGGAACAGGAAAAAAGGATGTTTTGTGAGGGGATTGTTCTGAGATAGGAGAAGCACTGCATGGCACGTCATTATCATGGAAACTGGAGGCAAACCAAATAGTTTCATTTGAGGCAGTAGGTTGGAGATATTTGAAGTTGGCATAGATACAAATTACATCTTTCAGTTACCAGACTGAATGGCACTAACCTCCAACCTGGAAACTCAATCCACAGTAATTGTTAGGGAAAATTGCTGAGTCTTCACACCACCTTGCTTTTCAGGATACTCTAGCTCTTCACAAAATTTCCTGAGTAAGTGAAGTTAAAGCTGTATTATGTTCTGTCATCAGAGATTTAGTTTAGGTTAAGAGTTATTGTCACCTTCTAGATATGATCTAAGTCATAAAATGTAATCCCATTTGATGTGACTATTAACCCTGTGTCCGCATAATTCACATTTAAATATTGAAAAAGAGTCTTAATATCTTCACCCAAAAATGAGAAATAAAATATGTATTGAAGGTAGATACAACACTCAAGCTAATCTTATTCCTTTATTTCCCACTATACTCTTGTTGAGGACACTTTCATGAGTTGAAAAATGTGTTGGTGGATAAACTGGCAAAATTGCTAAACTAGCTTTTAGTTTATGACTCATACAAAAAGATGAGGTGAAATGATTGCACAGTATTTTTCTTTCTTAAGGTTAATATAGCACCCCTTGGGGTATGGCTCACCATGATTTGGTTTTTGATATGGGAATTTTTATATTGTCTTATACAGGTTTCCAAGAGGAGCTGTGGATGCCTTATAATTGGAAGTATTCAGTGTGATGTTAGATGAGTTTTTAAGCAACCAGATGTGGTGCAAGATGCCCCTGGCCATGGCAGGGAGTTGGACTAGATGGTCTTTGAAAACCTCTTCAATGAATAAATGGATGACCTTACAACATCATATCTTGTAAATATCCGAATGCCAGGTATAGTATTTAAGTGAACTGTTATGTTAGCAGATGACAGCATGTTTTCCTATGCAATCATAGATAATGAAATTATTGACATTTTTATAGGCATCTCCATTTAGCAGTGTCTTCTAAAACTAGAAATAAGTAGCTACATTTTAGAATGTTTTTACAAGGGTTAATGCCATGGTTTTCATTAGTAAGTAGAACATCTGTCATGAAATTTGTTGTTACATTAAAATAAAAAAAATATTTTCTTCTAAGCCAGTGTAAAGTTACTTGGTAGTCTCAGTTCAAGAATTGCAAACTGAAGTTTGGTTATTATTTAAGAAAAGTACTTTAATTTAGAATAAATGGAAGAAGTAGACTGTCTATGCATCAGGTGTGAATTCATGCCAAATAATCTGAGAAAACTACTTAAATTCATATGATGCATCGTAAATTCAATGTTTTGTGCAGAAAGAATAAAAACCACTTAATAACCTAAGAATATCTTAGAGGGAATAAAATTTTGTTCACTTCCTCAAAGTCTGTGTTAGTCTAAAGAAGGGATGATTCTTCCAAGATAATACAGCTTTTGACTTTCACTCCATCATCTGGGGCGTTTTTATCTATGCAATAAAAATAAGATTTCAGCATCATTAGAAATTTGCTCTTTAGGTCTCTTTGTGTCCAAGTGGAGAGAAATAGTACAATAATCCTGAAAACATTGGAAGTTCATAACTGTGTTTCTGTGTATGTATATATAAGCCCAGAAAAATAGCCCTTTGTAAAACCCATTTTTTTTTGTGACTCAGTTGTTCACTATTGTATTTGTAAACATTATTCTGGATTTGATGTTGTAATCTTTTTTTTCTTTTTCTCTGATTAATGCTAGAAAAACAGGAATCTTTGTCTCATATATTGTTTCTTATAGACCAGTTTTAATGAGCAGCTAAAAAAAGCAGATCCACAAACAATAAAAGAATAAGAGTAAAAAATTATTTTTAGTAAAGAATTGCTTTTATTCATGTAGTTTACATGGTGGAATAAAAGAGTTAATATTTCACTTTTGGTAACAGCTTTTCTGCAAAAATACTTAGGAGCCTTCAGGCTTAAATAGTGAGTTTGGGAGATAAACTATATTTAATCAAAATTCCATTAAAATTGCTAAGATAATATAATCAAAATTATCTTGTAAAACTCTTGTTATTTTGGTACAACTAGAGAAAAAGCTACTCTACAAAATCAAATTTTATTTGATTAAGTGTCAAGAAGGACTGCATTCCTTATTGAGTAAACCCAACATAACCTATTCTTGATTAATAAACTATTCAGCAGGTGCTTAATCTGTAAATAGATGAATAAATAATAATAAGATAATAACAATAAACTAAATAATATTTTAAATGAAGAATGATATTGATGTATGGGCTTTTTTTTACTGTGAAGAAGATGAAAAAAAACCACAGAGATGTAAAAAATCATCAAGGTATCTGTAGTACAGGATCTTCTCCAAAACAGAAGTAACCTACTTTAATGCCGAGAAAATTTGTTCAGTTTAACTATATTTTACTGTAAATGAAAGCAAATGTATTTGCAAGTTGTGAAAAGGAGGGAATGTTAGTGGGAAGTGGTAAATTTCATAATTTCCAGGTGAAAAAGTGCTATTGCTAGCATAAGTCTCTGTGGAACAAAAAGAAATGAAGAGGCAGTGAAGAGGAAAAGAAAAGATGGAGACTATATTGTATCATCAAATTGAGTTGGAATAGTAGAGGTTTCGAGCGTCACGAGAAGAATTTTAGAACAAACTCTTAAAATAAATCATTTAGTCTATTTTTTTATTTTAAAAATGTTCAAAATGTATTTGAACACTGTCAAGGAAAAAATTCTACTTTTTCACAATAAAAAACCCTAAAGAAAACAGAGAAATCTAGTACTGTTCAATTCTAATACCTATTAAACGAGTTAACAAGGTATGTACAAGCTTAGTGCTGTTTCAGAAGTATTGTGATAGTATTCACTATGTGCTTGCATTTTATTCATTCTGCAATAGTCTTTGGCTGCTGGATTACTGCTGCTGTTTTTGCAGCTTATTTTTCTGTATGTAGTACACTATAGAGGTAATTGCTGTTCTGTATGGAGCACTGGCTCAAAATTTTCCCAAGAATAGTTTTCAGTAATGTGTTCCAGAAAAATCTTAAATCTATTTTGAGTCAAAAAAAATTTTGCGTTGTGTGGAAATTGAAGAAGGAAAATTAAATATTTCTCCTGAAATTAAATATTTTTTTTGTAATTAATGACAAACCAAAGATCTTCTGGGAAAACAAACTAACAGGACTTGTTTCTGCACATTTCATACATCTTGTATATACGTAGATAGGAAGATCTACAGAGGTTAAAAAAACCCAGGGGCTGAATGACATTTAAAAAAAATAGGGGTAGTCTACACAGAAAAAGTGGACAGAACCCAGGTTTACTAATACAGCTTCACTTCAGCTCTCTTTTTGAACAAAAGATTATATTAGATGTATACAGGGGATGTTGAAGCAGATCCATTAGCGTGTTCCAAAATTTCAAATATCTATGTAGTGCAATTTAACTACAGAAGTAATCTGTAATAAGGATGCATATTTGTTATCTAAATGAAAGTAGTCCAACCAATCTCACTCCAAACTCTCTGAATCGGAATTAAAGTTTATTTATTTGACTGCTAGTAAATTACTTAGTGAAGTAGGACACCGTGCCTTCCTACATTTGTGTAGATTTTGATATTTCTTTGCAAACAGCCTAGTGCTTATTGTTTGGGGACAAAATAAAGAAGAACATTATAAAATATTTCTGAAGAACCTGAATATTTTCTTACTGATTTCCTACTGATAAAAAGTCTGCATTCCTTTAGAAATGTTTTGTGATAAATTTTATTCTTTAGCTCAAGGGCTGAGACATGTACTTTGCATTGGCATTATATTTTTGATTTATAAGAAATAAATCTTAATTTGAACCTGAAGAGAACAATACATTTTTAATGTCCTCTCTTTTTCTCTTTCAGCTTTAATAAGTTAGAGTGCATATGAATCAAAATAGTGGAAGTAATCTTAAACTTTTGGAGTGTATGGCATATCTCAGGTTTGCTCAGTACAAATCAGAAGAGTATCTGATGTTTATGTGTTTGCTACCCCGTGTACTTCAGATCCATTACTTAGATTTAAGTAATCTAATACATCAGATTTAACAGAAAAGTAAACATAATACACCAGAAGTACTACGAAAGTTGAAGTTTACAGAATCACAGAATCTCATAACATTCTGGGTTAGAAGGTGCCCACGAGGATGACTGAATCCAGCTCTTAAGTGAATGGCCTGTAGAGGGGTAATGCCCACAACCTTGTTAGCACTCTGCTCTAACCAACTGAGCTATGAGATATGGTGAATATGTACTCCTAATACCCTCTTACATCAATGCTTAAAACGTCTGTTCTGAAGTATTCACAAGGGCAGCAGCAAGCTACACTCACCCTGGAGCTGAGGATGAGATCGCTTCTGTAATTCCTGTGATTCACTGCAAGGCTTATCCTCGTTACACCAGCAAGGGGGAAAACTTGTGGGGGCCGTCATTATGAGATTAAAGTGAACCATTTCGTAATGGTGTACATCAGTATTCAGGCAAACCCTGGAACTTAGGGAAAGGGAAAAACCCTTTCCAAAACACCATCCTTCCACACTACAGCTCTCCCTTCTTCAAAATGAAAGAGCAGCATAAGGTTCAGTTGAATAATAGATTACTTAAAATATCTGAATCTAGAGTGGCAAAAAGAATTACACGTCATCTTTTCGTCTTCCAGCTATTGCTAATAAGCAGAGGCTGGCTGAGCAGCAGAAACCGTAGAATAAACTCAGAAATCTTCTACATGTTTTCAAAGAAGGAGTATTGCTTGTGGGCAAATACCAAATCAATATCTTCCCTCTCAAAAGATGAGTCTGTAGTTATATCTTTCTGTATCCAGAACATCAAAATCTGCTAAAAATCCTACAGCATGTGAGATAGTGATCCAGATAAATAGTGTCGCCCTTTTGTGTCCTTACAACTCTCAAAATATGATCATTCCCTATTTGAAATTAATTACTCAATAATTGGAGTAGTAAACTATAAAGGAATTATATAGGACATATTTCTTGTTACTTGTGATACCATGTCTGAAAATTCACAGCTGTAAAAGAATTAATGCAAAGATGTTTCTATGAGAGCAGAGCTACTCTTTTGACCCAGGGACTAGAAACTGAGGCATCACTTCTTTTACACAGACTACATGGGCAAAGAGTTTATCAGAAGACCTTCATGAGAGAAGAGCACATCTGGTGCTAGTCATTGCTTTTTCTTTGGATATTTCTCTTCCATAACTATTCTGCTTTACCAGCTAATCTCATGATTCACATGTTTTTTTTCCCTCTGGCTCCATCTCACTGAACTTGATGTATACCTTTTCATTTAGAATGGCTTAGTGTCTGAAATTTCTAAGAACTAGCGAGCAGGGGAGATTATTAAGAGCTGGACATTCATGTGCAACAAGATTAAAGTTACATGTTTTTGCCTAGCTCAATCATATAAATATTATTCCTGACTATGTATCAGTCCTTAAAATTTTGGTCTATGGTGAAGTTTTGTTGCTTTTGCATTTTAACTTTCTTTTGTTTTTTTTATTTCTGTTCTCTATGTTATTGACAGTAAGCATAATAAGTGATATTTTTCTTTTGATGGTTGTTTTTTTTTTGTCTCCAAACAACTGAACAACTGGTATTTTCTTCTTGTAATTGTAGCTGCAGTAGAACACATCTTACCAGAAACTTTAATTTCTACAAAATGATTGAAGACTGTAACCATTTCCAAGTAAAAAGTAACTGGTCTTTGAGAGATTTATAGAAAAGAATGTACACAACTCATTGCAGAAATGAAAAAAGTGGTACACATATACCTAGCACATCAGTGTGCTATCTTGCCATAGTGTATTGGACAGCACTATTCCTTACCATGTTTGTTCTGAAAGTCAGTAAAAGGTCTTAAAAGAAAGCAAAAGACAACATAAGGACTCCTCTCCTGCCTTATCTTGTGCCACGTATTATTAGCAACATCTGCACCAGAATAGATGATATTATTTATGCCCTTCACACTAGACAGAAGAATGAGAACCAACTATTTCCTCAAATATGAAGGTAAAATCTGTGTTAATATACACCAAGAAGCAGGTTTAACACCCGAAATACCATGGTAAAATATATGCATTTCCTACAAATGTGGAGTTTTTCCTCTGAGTAAAAATACTGACATTTTTCATAATAGAATGTGCCATTAAAAAGTTACATTTAATATTTAGTTGTAGCTATAATCCATGACAATGTGACAATTATTTTAAAATACACCTGAAAAAAAAATTAAGCTATTTCCAAATGGCTAATTTCTGCATGATTCAGTAAAATGGGAAGATTGTTAGTCCTTACTCTAAGGAGACTATCAATTTTTATATATATTGAGTTGTAAAATATATATATATTCACCAAATGAAGAACAAATATGAGGTTTATTTTAATATCACCTCAATAAATGTAGAGCTAAAGGATAAGTTTAGGCTTTGCTCCAAACAGCAATGTCATCATCGACTGATTACTCTAGAGGAAGTTGAAAATTATGGCAAAACAAGGAAATTATCTTCAAAAATAAATTCAAAGAAAGGTCAGCCCAGTAAACCAGAATTCAGTTTAATGGCTGCTATACTTAGAAAAGCATCTGTTCTCCAATAGCACATATGGTGAAATGAAGGGGAGAAAATGTTTGCTTTTGCTTAGTGTTTTTAGTTATCTAGGTGTGGTATATTTATTCTCTTCTTCCAGTCTAGATCTGTAAAGCATGTCAACTATTTTTGTTTCCAAGCTGAAACCTATAACAGGCTATGCTGGGAGATGAAAGTTACCTTTCTTTGTTTTCCAGATGAAGTTAGCCACCACACTCTAGAGGCAATAATACCAGCTTTGCAAGAGACACTGGATTACCAGATCACCTGAAAACATTACTGCATTCTAACAAGCATCACAGTTCAGAAGCAAACTTCTAAGGGAGCCTTTCTGCCAAATAAAATGAGATGAACCTCGAAGCTGTGTGTCTGCTATACTTGTTTTCAAAGAATGTGTATCTCTTTAAAAACAGCGTGCAATTGTCACTCTTTCACCAGATGTGTACATTTCTTGGAGAAAAAATGAATTCTTCTTTCTAAATGCTAAACCATCAAAGGCTGAATTTGGTGATTCTAAATCAGATCTTTAGCTTTTGTTTCAATTTGCACAGAAAATACTGGAACAAACAGACAAATAAACTGCAAAATATTTTGAGATAAAACTAAACAAAATTGTGAATAGAACAAAACCGTTGATTAAATAAACTGGAAAGAGGTGCAGCTGGTACTTTTCCCCATATCACATGGTCATCATGGACTCAAGCCACCATATGCTCTGTCAAGGACCTACAGAACCCCAAAGTATCACAGAATCATAGTCCCTGACTACAATGTTTCCTCTTCTTCCATGGCAGCTGCAATTACCCAGCAGTAAATGTTGACACTGTGCTCTAACCACAAGGAAAGGCTGTTGACACTCAGCACTGTGTCTCTTCCACATGACCTAAATTTCTCCTCTGGTTGAGCCTCAGCAGAGCAAGAAAACAGAGCAGTTCTTTATCACCCTATACAATCCTTCCTGGTCTGTCTAAATAGACAGAAGTAGGCTGCAAAGAAAAAAATAAGCCCTTGAGCATTGCCTTAAATAAATATATTGACAGTTTGACTTGATACCGATGTAGGTCCCATGGTTAGAAATGGGATTTGTTCTCATTCTAGTTTTAAATCCAATCTGAAGATTATACTATATGTAAAGGACATATGTAAAGACATGTTTTCTTCACACTTTTCTGATGAAAGTTCTCAGTCACAGTAGGTATTTTAGAAATGAAGGACTTTCTGTGAGAAGAAAGAGCTTTCTTTTCTCTAAAGAAACCCAGAATTTTCCATAATTCATTGATTATTTTACAAAAGATGTGTCTCACAGGGCATGTTCTAAAGCCTGTTGCTGTTATTGAGAGTTTCATAGATATATTTGTGTTGGTATTTCAATGAGAGATACTTTCTCTGTTTAAGGTGTTTAAATTAACAGAAATTTCCAAGGTCTTTGTGAACAGGATTTATACACTTGCCTCACATAATCATAGTACTACTGCCACTCCAATTCTCTGGAAAAAAACTCAAACCCTAGTGATGTGTTTATTTTCACAAGAACATCAGTGATTTCTTTAAATTTTTTATACCACTTTTCTAACTACTATTCATTTGACTTCTTCAGACCATTAATTGAATATTTACTGATTCCTCATTTTGTAAGTATAGTGCTGACATCTTATTGAATTCTAAATTTCTGGATCACCAGACTGTCATTCTTCTTTAAGTATTCCATATTTGGGCTTCCTCTTCTATGGAATTTTCCTTGAATTCAATAAAAAAAAAAGCTGTTTGTCCTGCTCTGGCATGTAGGGAAGAAAGTAATCTTTTTTGAACAGGCATTAAAAGCCAGACTTTTAGCACAGTTCAAGAGCTTTGATGTTCCTTGTCACAAGTCATTTGTATTTGTTCTTTTCCTCCAATACGCTTCCTCTTCATGTTTTGAATTTATTCCATGAAGTTGATAATTGTAGGTAAAGGGAGAGTTGCAAAATAAAAAGTAAAATATATGAACAACAGAACTTTAGGCATTTGAATGAAGAAATAGTCACATTAAATAAAACTCAAATTTTATAAATATTTTCAAGGGTATATAATGTTCTTGTTTGCCAATATTTTTTCAGACTTTATAGTGGTTTTTGTCTGCTCATTGCACCTCCTCAGCTCAGTCAGGATCTTTCTTGAAGAAAGCTGGAGTCTAGAAATCCCTAGTCTATCCAGAGGAACAACAGTTTAAGGGACTACGGAGATCTGTCCTTTGCTGCTGTATTTAATCCCCTCCTGAGCTGACATGCATAGAAAACATCTTCATAGGAAATTCATAGGAAACATCCTCAATATCCCTTGGCAATCACGTGAGTATGTATTGTTGGAACAGGATCTACATCTTCTCACTCAGCTATTCACCTTGAGAGTATCTTGTCCGCAGATCTTAGCCTGTCGTAGTCTAGAGATAAATCATACACCCCCAAGGATTTCCACAGGCACAAACTCTCAGATTTTTATAACCCCTCATGCATTCTCCTCAGCTATTGCAGCTCCCATATCTTCTGGGGTAGATTTTTACTAGCTCAAGGTTCAAGTTCTTCTGTGTTCTGAGGGTACATCTCAACTTTTTCTCTCCTTTTATAACTAGCTAGAGAATCTACCAAGCAAGCCGTTTCATTCTTCATTTGTTACAATATTTACATGGTTCTAAGAACAACCTAATTTCACCTGATCATTATTCTTTTTTCCATGTACTCATACTGCTATTTTCAGATGAAGAGCCAGAGTGCTGCTAATGAAACCTGATTATTCTCCCTCTTTCCTTTATGTCCATTGCTTGTAGCCAGAAGCAAATGTGAAGAAACAGAATGTTCATCACTTTGCTAGTTACAGTGTATTTCCATTCTAACATTTGGGAATAAAATATAACAAGCTTGGTACATTTAGAAGGAAAAAAAATTGATAGACTTTTTTAAAAAGTTCACTGGGAAATATGATCACTTTTTAATAATATTTGGAAGAATTAATTTTTATGTCTTCAACATGCAAATTCAGATGGAAATAAAACATTTTTCTTGAATTGTAAAATGACAATATTTCGCCACTAATTGTAGATTAGGTACTATTTGTCAGCTCTTCTTTCATTGGAAAAAAAAAGAGATAATTTTTAATTACCAGATGTTTTTAATTTCAGTCTAAATTAGTTTTTAATTCAATGTCTGTAAAAATATTATGCTAAGAAAATGTGTCGTCATCATATCCATTTTGTTTCCTGGCTTGCTGAGAAAAACAAAGAATCATACACAGGTTTTGAACAGTGAAAATAATTGTGTTACTGATACTCAACATGAAATAAGGCAGCCATATAATGCTTTTGGAAAAGACTGCATTTGGGAGATTTAAGTATTTTCTTTACTCATTTAGTCTTCTACCCAAATCCAGGCTTCCATGAATGCTTTATTAACATTTGTCAAATTAATTTCTACATGTCTAGTACTGGTTTTTCTATTACACAAATTGAAGTTAATGTTTTCAGAAGCACAATCTGTCTTCCTCAGAGGCTATTATCTTTATGATTGTCTTTGGGCAATATTAGAAAAGGCTCCCCATCTTTCCGAAGTGTCTGGAGCACATGGATGACAATGAAAGGAAATCTGGTGCAGGAGTTTCTACAGTAGATTTCAAGAGTTCTCAGAGAACCATTTTTCACAAGTCAGACTTCTGTGCCTTATTCCAGGTTGGCAATAATCCTTCATCTTTCTTTTCACCCTAATGCTTCTTACGTATATGTATGAAGTATTTCTTACGGAGAAATGCTGTGTTATATTTTGAAATACTTTTTTGCTTTCAGGAAACCCTAGATTTAGTCAGGCTTCGGTGATGACTTTCTCCTTGTTAATCCCAACACTTTTGCAGCTTTTGAAGAGGGAACAGCAAAGAAATGAGATTATATTACACATCTGGAGAAGGATAAATATTTGTAAGGTATAGCTTCATAGTGTATCTTTGAGATGTAAAAGACATACTCTTTAAAATAAATCACTAATGTAGGAAGTTCCTATGAACAATTCCACTTTTTCCCATTTAATGCTAACAGAAACCTTCTAGTTTAAAACTGATTTCTCAAATTATTTCAAGAGAAGAAAATTTTATATTGTAAACTCCTCATCATAAAAACTTCATGGGGTTTTTTAATATTTTGATAATTACTTGGAATAGGAAAGTAATTTATTCATTGGTTAAATGGAATTTCTTTGCATTTTTATTAAATATGGACAACAAAGGAAATCAAATGCTAAAATAAAGAAATGCTATTTAGAAAATAAATAGTGTTTAATGAAAAATACCTAAGAAGACTTAAAATTGCTGTACTTTATCCTTTAAATGGCATAAAATATATTTATTCTATGTGGAATTTGTTTTGATACACAGGAATTCAAATCTAATAAAAACCAGACTCCTCTATAAAATAACCATCAGTGCTCACTGTATGGAACCATCTCTGTAGAACTAAGTTACAGCTAGTTCAGGACATAAATGTTGAGTACTAATTTTTTTTGCATGTGCAAAAGTAATTGAGAACTAAGCTCTTGGCAGTGTTTTCATAATGAATATCAAATCCAGTTGATGTGTTTTGAAGTTTGAAATTGCTGTGATTTATCAGTCTTTAAATCTATTTGTTTGCTGTGCTATATAAGAGTTTATTCAACAGATGGATTTACAGCTGTAAAGAACAGCTTGGTTTCCCAAGTCCACTGTCAGGGCATAGTGCAGATGGCTCCTCCCTGGCAAATTGTTTTCCTTGGACAGCAGAAGGGCCTCACTAGCCATGGCCCATTCCACCTCATCCACCATAAACCACAAGCTGCAACACCATTTGCTAAGATTATTTAACAAAAAATATGATTGAGAAATTGACACTGGAAAATAGGATATGTGACAGGAAACCAGGATGTGGGGATATGGACATTATATTTAAGACCGATTTGTGTGTTTGAGCATCTGACAAATATGACGTGTCCTACAAAAGGATGGGAAAAAGTACACCAAATAATCACTCTGTTACCTGTGGAAAAGATATTTTTCCTGACTGCAAGCCTGGAAGAAGGCTTATTCAGTGTGTAAAAACATTAGAACAGATCTAGTGTTTCAGAACTCTCCCCTTGTATCAAGAAACTTGAATTTGAGAACAGAATATTGGAATATATTCAACTTCTTTTTGATTTTGCTTAAGGGTTATAGAAATCAGAAAAATTTACTATGGTGACTGATAGTATGAGAGTGAACAACCAGACCTTATAAGCTCACAGAAACGCAGGTGCAGACATAGCCTTGGATATTAGCATATATTTAGGGAAAGCAGAATTTTCCTTAAGGCACTGGAGTTATTCCTGTAATTCACAAAATATTTTGAGAGTTCTCTTTGAATTCTCATTTTCTAACCTCTCTCATTTATGAGTTTGTGACTCTGTTGCAAATATTATAATTTAGTTTCTAAGACAATTGTATACTTAAGCAAAATCAAATGGATATATTTTTTCAAAGCTATGCTCTGCCAAAATTTTAATAATATATATTAATATTAATATATTTTAATATATTTTAATATATAATAATATATATTTTAATAATATATTTTTAATAATATCTATTATATAATTTTTTATCTAGAGAGTGTTTCCTTTGATCAAGCAATAACTTAAACAATTTCCCCCTATGTAGAACTAAAGCAAATAAATGTCCTAGATTATCAGTGTAAATCAAATAAAGTCCACAACAATGAAGTAATTTATCACTTAAGCTATATAAAACCCATGATTATAGCTCACATTTTTTTGAAATATCAGGGGATTGGGTCGGGTGGGGTTTTTCCTGTGATTTATTTGGTTTTCACGTGAGTACAAAAGGTGTCCACAGATTAGAGTGCTCAATCAAAGTGGCTCTTAAATTTTAAAGCACTACAGCTGACACTGATTGTTTTAATTGAGAGGCTATACAGGCTTTTCAAAATCCTCATTTTGAGGCTGACTTTCTTGAAGAAAGCTTACTCAATCCCACTAACAGTAAGTGAATGAAACATTTTTTTGTAGCTCTTAAAAAATAACAATTTTTAACAAATTCTCTCAAAATTTTTTCATTCTGTTTTTTGTATCTCTCAGATATTTCATTCAAAGAAGCAGGTCAAGGGAAGTGATTCTGCCCCTCTGCTCCTCTTTTGTGAGACTCCTCTGGAGTGCTGTGTCCAGCTCTGGGTTCCCTGGAACAGGAAGGACACTGGTCTGCTAGAGGCCAAATGAAGGCCATGAAGATGATCAGGTGGCACCTCTCTCTCCCGTGATGTCAGGCTGAGAGAGCTGGAGTTGTTCAACCTGGAGAAGAGAGGGCTCCACAGAGGACTTTCAGCACCTTCCAGCACCTCAAGAGGGCCTTCAGGAGAGATACAGAGGGACTTTTTGCAAGAGTGTGTAGTGATGGGACGAGGAGAAGTGGCTTTAACCTGAAAGAGGTTGGGTTTAGATTGGATATTAGGAACACATTTTTCACTGTGAGGGTGGTGAGGCACTGGAATATGTTTCCCAGAGGAGTGGATGCCCTGTCCCTGGAACTGAGCAATCTGGTCTCATGGAAGGTGTCCCTGCCCATGCAAGGGGGAAGAAATTAGATGGTCTTTAAGGTCCCTTCTAACCCAAACCATTCCGTGATTCTGGGATTTCAAGTAGTTTTATATATAAATATATCTCAGTGTATGAGTCTATAGAACTTTCTGAATTTTACATTCCAAAAACCCAATGACTTTGAATTAAAAAATATTGAGATTAGACATGAGGCTCTCAGAATTTCAAAAACACTAGTGGACTAGTAGTTTTAACAATGGAAGTGCACTTTATTTCCCAGGGATTCCTGTTTTATTGAGTGCCTGGAATAAATAAAACATAATTAGGTTTTATTTTTCTATCTGTATGTTTTCTCCTTTTCATCCTTGCTATCATCTGGGATACACTTTGCATGCTATCCAAACTATAATTTGGATGGCAAATTATTTATTTCCTCATATGTATTCAAAATAGTAACTCAGTTTCTTACAGATTTTAACAGCTGATTTTCTCACTACTTCCACACAACTGAACCATAGTCTTCATAATTTTCTGGTGGAGCACTGGCATCCTACAGATTAGTGGTAAATTTAGAAAATTGAAAAATTATCTGGCATTTTAATAAACCAAGAAAATTATTTTTTTCAAGGTATACTAGTTCTTACAGCATTACATATGGTCAAAGGTGTCTTCACTAATCTCATTCGCAGTGGCAAACATTTTTTATTTTTGAAAATATGGATGTCAAGTTCTTTATGAGATCATCAATGTCTCCATACTTCTGAAGGGAGTTCTGGTTTCACCTTGTCTCACACTCCTTCCTTCTTGTCTGCCACTTGCCCTGTTGTGTGTGGAAAGATGCTTTGGATTTTCTGGCCAACTGAAGGACCAGGATCTAAGGGAATTCTGCTGTTACAACCCCTAAAAGGTGACACTTTTCTCAGGCAGAAACCTAGGACCAGTACGCATGTGACAATTGCAGAGATCATTTTCCTTTTATGATCTGGGTGTGATGTGTAACTCTCTTTGGCACACCTCCTCTGGGAACAACTGAATGTGAGTAGCACGATTAAATTAATCACTAAGGTTCCACCTTTCCATGTTTCAAGCACAACTGAAACATAGCCTAAACTGATACTCACTTTGGCAAGTTCTAAGAGATGTAAGATGTAAGAGATGTAAGATTTCTGATGGATTATTCAAATTTACATCTTTAGAAAATAATAAACAATAGCTATTTGCCTGAAAAGTTATTATTTAGCAATGATTTGTGTCATCTGATATTTACCACAGAATACATGAAGTGGGTATTATTTATTTGGAAGCTAGTCTCAGAGATGATACTTCTAGACTTCTAGAAATTCTTGTAGGCAAGATAAAATCAAGGCATGAAAGGTCTTTTTTTCATGTAACATGCAAAGCTATGCCTGCCCTTGCTGATAGGCATATGTCAAAAAAGTGAGGTTTCATCAACTGAGAGGCCTTCCACTTTATTACATAGCCATATAAATATAGAGTTAAGAAAACCCAAACAGACAAAAACACTTGCCTAAAAGCAACCAAGACATCAGACTTTAGTAGGTACACTGAAGATACAGTAGTTGTGTGATTTGGACATTCTGCGTGGACACCAGTCAAGACCCAAACTTGAAAACAAGTTTTATGAGTTTTTATACCATAGTACAACTCACTTTTTTGCAGAGAAAACTCACAGCAGTAAACCCCAAATCTATCACATAACAGACCAATAAGCTACAGGACATTTTTCTAATTCCATTTTGGCTAATTCCTTGATATTTTGTAGACCAAAGTCAATAGACTTTTCTTATTTTTTTTTTTAACCTAATTATTATTTGAGGAAAAGGTAGTCACTAGACTTACATGCAAAACTGCGTAATAGTATTGAGCATGTTTAAAGTCCAAATTCACATGCCCCTAAGAAGTGTGCATGTGCATTCTTCACGTGAGGAAATTTCACCCAAAATGATAACAGCTTTTCAGGCAGATTACAGCAGTGTCACTAGAGCAGCTACATTCAATTTAAGGTTAAGAATGGGTGAACAGCAGCGACAGAGCAAAAATTTTGAAGGTCAGAGATATAATTTAAAGGCCACTATAAGCCTGGAAAAAAAAAAAAAAAAAAAAAAGGAAAGACAACTTCAGCACATTTATAAATGAATATACTGGGAGAAAGATTTGAAAAATAGCTGTCATATGACTTGTCTCATTCATTATACAGTTTACAAACTCTGACACAGACAAACTGTAACTCCTACAAGGGAAGTTTGCTTAGTAATATGGCTTCCACAGAAGATCCATTCATTTTTGGCAACTGAAGTAGGGAAGTTGGGAAACATAAATTCTATGCTCATGTCTGTTTCACAGGCAGTAAACCTGCCGTGTACTGCAACAGCATATCAACTATCTCCTATGTTCTGTAGCTTGGTCTTCCCTGGGGAGATGGGATCTGGCTAAGATAACTCATTGTGTTTGTGGCAAAGGCAGAAGGTAATACTCTTTGTCTTGATGACAAGAAGGCAATGGTGCAGGTTGTTCAAAGTTGTACAGTTTATATGCATCAGTTTATATTCATGTATATATCAGCAGAATAATTTTATTTAATCATCTATTTCCTGTATTGTGCAACAGTAGTCAAAAAATTTTGATGCTTGGGAAAAGCTGAAAATTCTTCAGTACAAACATTTTGTTAAGCTAACCTCACACTTGAAAATCACTCTGAATAAAGCACCACCATTATCTAGCCTTCCTTGTATCTGTGATATTTCAGTCGCTCAAAGGAATGTCAAAATCACTAACAGTATGAAGGCAGCAGTTGTTCTGACAGCTGAAGCATGAACTGAATCTGTCTAGTGAAATTAGCCTAATATGGTCAAATTGCTTTTGCTTTTTAAGTGTATAAGGGCGACAGCAAAGACACTGTGTGTGGCTTCCACATCAATTAAGAAATATATAATGGAACGACATAACGGATTGCTAAGGCCATTGATAAACAAAAGGAAAAAATACCTTTTGAAACAAAGCTGATTTTTATTTTAATCAAAGCTATCACTGAAAGCCTTTACAGTTTTTGTATTTCTTTCCCCTAAGAGTAATTAAACTTCTGCATGGAATTTTATTCCTCAGTGGTTTATAGGTTAAAAAAATGCTATTACGATTTGTTTTTGCTTATTGCACTATGGTAGTTTCAGGATTTAGCTTTGCTGGAAACCCCTCTGGTTAAGGAAATGAGTCATTTTTCTTTATTTAGCAAGTAGCATGACATGGATCCATCTTGCATGTGAATGGAACAAGTAAATAACCAAAACATTTAGAAACTTCAACTAAATTATTTCAGCTAGATTTAGACTCTTTTCAAAAAATCATGGAACTGTAAGTATTTTTAAATTTTTAATATTTATATATATATATTGCTTTCAATATCTTCAAATGTATTTTACACAAAAGGATTCTCTCAGTAATTTCATGTTTTTTTCCTGCTCTGTGTGTTCAGTTTTTTTGACTTTTTTTTCTGAGAAAATCAAGGTCTTCATACATAACTTTCAACATAAGAGAAAAGGGAAAGAAAAGTAATTTGACAACACAGCTAAACTCATAAATTTCAAATGAGATGGTTGCATTAGGAGTTTTAAACCTATCATTTTTCATTGTCTCAACATTCATAGAAGGATTTTCAACTACATTTCTGATTATGGAATCATAGAATAGAACCATAGAATGGCTTAGGTTGGAAGCAATCTTTAAGATCTGATTCCAATCTCTCTTGCATGGGCAGGGACATATGCCACTAGACCAGGTTTCTCAGAATCTCATCCAGCCTGATCTTAAACTCTTCCCGGGATGGGGCATCCACAACCTCTCTGGACAATATGTTCCAGTGTCTCACTATCCTTAGAGTAAAGAATGTTATCCTAATCCTAATCTAAACCTACTCTCCTTCAGCCAAAGGCCCTCTTGATTGTTCAAATTGATTCTTCATATCATGTAGTACTTTGAATTAGAAGGGACTTTTAAAGGTCATTTAGTTGAAGCCACCTGCAGTAAGCAGAGTCATCTTCAACAAGAACAGATTGCTCAGAGACCTGTCTAACCTGACCTTGAATGTTTGCAGGGATTAAGGATCTACCACCTCTCTGAGCAACCTATTCCTGTGGTTTGATACCCACATTGGAAAATACTTCTTCCTTATATCTAGTATCTATCTATCTATCTATCTATCTATCTATCTATCTGTCTATCTATCTATCTATCTATCTATGTATCAGCTACACTACTCAGCTTGGTGTCACCTACAGAGTTGCTGAGGATGCTCTCAGTCCCACTGCCCATGTCATTGATGAAGACATTAAACAGCCCCAGTCCCAGCATGGTCCCCCTGGGGCACCACCCATCGCTGATCTCAATTTGCACATTGAGTCACTGACCATTTGACCCTAGATGTGACCAGCCACTCAATTCATTATCCATCAAACATCAATCATCAATTCCATGCCTCTCCAATTTAGTGGGAGGGATGTTCTCACTGCCTGTGTTTAAGGCCTTACAGATGTGCAAGAAAATGACATCTGCTTCTCCTTCCTTGTCCACAGATATAGTCCCTCCATCATAGAAGGCTACTAAGTTAGTCAGGTAGGACTTGCCCTCAGTGAAGTCAGTAAGTAGATACATTTCCAAATAGTCCAAATAGGAACACGTACTGAATGTTTTGACCCAGAAAATTGATTTTGTATGGCATATTTCCTGCAAATCAGCAATCTCTATCTTCATGGTTCTGTTTTGACTGAGCTGTTGACAGAGATGAAATACAGTAAAGGGGAAAGCACTTAAAATCAAGTGACACTGTACATGGATGTGAATTGTTGCTTTCAAAAGATTCATGTGAATGCCCTCATTCATCTAGGAGTTGGCTGACCTTTACTCTGAAGATCTCAGCGCTCTTAAATGTGATCAGTCATGATTTCCCATTGACAAATGGCATAGAAATTTCAATTTAGCATTTGGTATACATCAGTGGTAAACCTGGATTCCAAAACAAGAGATAAAATATTGCTGCCAAAATCAAGACCAAGATGGTCATAATGCAGCTATATTAATTCTAGACCTACAGAATTCTGTTAGATTTTGTAGGTAGCTGCCATTACCTCCTGAGAACTTGAGTAAATACTTGAGCTGTTAGATTTGATTAATATTCATGATGTCATAATTATAGTGATGTCAACATATGTGCTGACCCATTTAGTGCCAGTACAGCTACTTACACTGTGTTCACTGTGGTATGGACTCATTCAAAGGACAGACAAACACCAGGCTGAATAAAGAACACTATTTACAGCAACCGTCATCAAATCTCTAGGTATATTTTCTGGCCATAATGTTCAATCAGAGATTAGAAATCTCTGTCTTTTTGCAAATATTAACTTATGTGAGCTAACTAATGGGAATAGATAATGGATTATAATTCATCACGATAAGCCTAAAAGTTCAGCAATTTTTTATCTTTTTTTCTTTTTGAGCACTATTTCCAGGTTTATTGCACATCAGGAGCACAGATGATATGTTCTCCTTTTTCCAGATTTGATTATGCTTCACATAGATCAATAGGTAATTCATTTGCCTTCTAAAAGTGAAGAATTATCAGAGTAAAGAAGAGTTTTGAGTGGAATAATCCCATGTCACCACTGTTGACATCCTAGACTTTTCAAAATTTGCAAAGCCATGAGTATTCTCTTTAGCTACTCCAGATAAATAACACCTTGTATCTGAGAGCCATGATAGCACAAAAATATGTTTTTCAGAAAGCATAATGCTTTAGAAAGAAAACTTAGATGAGAAAAATGCATAGTCATGAACACCACAGAGAGGAAACAAAGAGGCAGTGAGAGTGCCCGTGGGCTATGGGACCTGCAATCTTAGAATAGAAAACTGACACTGCTTCCTTCAATTTCAAGAGCTTATTTTCCTCAAATTGTACTTTTCCGTAACAGAAAAGTATAATGAAGATTGCTGTTGATGAAGATGACACTCTAATGATGTCACTTAAGCTGTGTTTATTAGACATCAAGAACTGGCAGCAGCAAATGCAAATGTTAGATGTGCAAATGTTATTGTGAATTGCCAAGACGCTGTGAAAATTGGCAGATAAGTTGCTGGAATCTGCATCTTGGGAGATTTGCTGAATTAGAAATACTACACAACCAGCATTCTGTTTTCTACTCCTGAATAAAGACCACATAAATCTTATATGCTTTAATTTATATTGTCCCTTGAGTTTTCTACCACTCAGATGGTGAGAAGTGGTCCAAGAAGGAAGTTGTCACTCCTTTAAGAACAATTTCTCATCACTTCAATAAATTTCAGTGTATTTATATAAAGAAGGTTTATATTTCTATATCTCTCTCTACCTAGAATCTTTGCTCCCACTGACTTGTCTGCTACAGCATTAATTTGTCAAGAATGCATCTCCTGATGGGAATAAAAGATGTGTATAATAGCACATAAAGTCAATATTGAGCAAACTAACCTAGACTGTCTAAATCCTAATAGTTTTCTAACTTTTCAGTGAAATTAAGCCACATTTTCTACCTCTTTCCTTCTTGACCAAAGAAAGCAAGAATGTTGACTATGTAAAACATATCTATGGGCCTGAGGAAGAACAATTTATGATAGCTGAGACACATCTTTTTATTATATTATATTCTGGGTATCTATTGAATGAAAATAAAGTTGTTACCTTTTTCTATGCTTTTTATCAAGATCAAATTATCATATACTAGACAAAACTTGTTTTATAGGGTTTGTTTTGATATTTCTTACATGGGAGTAGATGTTGAGGTGGCAAAACATAACTGCAGAAAGTACTGAGAAATGTAATAACATAGGCCAATATAATGTCATATTTGCTCACTTGGCTTATTAATTTCAAAAGTTGTGCTACAAAAATGAGCTATGAGTTTGTGAGTGGGGGAGAAGTTCTGTAATTTCTAGCAAGAACTGCATTTCTCACATTATCCGTGAGCTGTGCTTGTGCTGACTTATGTTATTTCAGTTATCACATAGTGAAAGACAAAAACCACAGTCTGTGGATGAGATCAGAATTTATAAAAATCTTTGTTGGAGCAGCTCTATTTATATGCCTCACATAAATCTTGGCAGTTTTAGATATAGCAACAATATGCCTAATTTTACATGATTTTCCTGTCACATTAATTTTGCTCTTGTGTTTCTAGATAAAGATGATTATAGCATCAGTAGTATCAGTATCTCCCACAAGTCAATCTACTTGCATAGGTTAGGTGTGATTTAAAGATTAAGACCTTCATTGTGTCTCCCTCTTTTACTTCTTTCTGTTCTTCTAACTGACACAAATAATGGCTTCTGAAAGGAGAAGGAAAATAGGTTAACAATAACCTCCCAGGCAAGAATTCTAATGAGATTTAAACTTGTCCCAGTCTCATCTTCATTTCTTTTTCTGGCAGGTCTCATTGCTTATATGTTTGATGTTTTTCATGAAATATTTCTTCAGAAATTATTTTTTATAGGGCATGACACACACAAAAGAAAAGAGAGAGGGAAACCTTGATTAAAAATTCTATAGTTGTGTTCAATTTGTGTTTTATACATCTCAAGACTGGTTTCTTCATGTGAATATCCTGGATAATTTACATATTTTTGTTTCAAGGATACTTAGCTTTTTAATCTGAAAATCCTCACTTTGGAATAATTTAATTCCTTTCTCATGTCTCAGTTTCCTTTTATACATTTGTTTGCGAGCAAGTGTTCTGTATTACATCAATTACCTTGTATAGATTTTTTCCTTCCTAGCTTCATTGCATTGAGTATACAATATCCTGTCACCTATTCATACTGCACAGACAGAAGTCTGACAATGAGCTTCACATTTGTAATCAGCTCTTGTAGCTGAAAAATCGGAGGTAAATGACAGTAAGAATAAAGTATTTCTCTTTCTAGAGCAGCTTTTAATTTATTGCTGTCACTTTTTTTTTTTTTCAGGGTATTATCACAAGTAATTTTAATGTTTAGTGGTATTCTTTGTATACTTGCTGGTACTGACAAGCATAGTCTAGGGCTGTAACAATATTATGCCTCAGTCAAATATAAATCAGATGATATGACAGGTGGTTTTTAAAAAAGTGATTATTAAATAATCAAAAATGTGCAACCATTTTTTTTCTGTGCTGTTATTCCTGGCTTGTAGTTCACATCATAACAGGAGACATTTGCTACCAAATAACAACTCATTCTCACAACAAACTGAGACTGGTGGCAAAACCAACAAGCCTCAGTTCTGTGGCCTTTAAATTTCATACAAAACCCGTGTCATCTCACTGGCAATGACAACAGTGTACTTGCTGGTCAATGGGGCTACAACTTTAGCCAGAGAAATTGTGGACTTCCCATCCCTGGAGGTGTTTGAGGCCAGGCTGGGTGGGTCTCTGAGCAAATTGGTCTATAATGGAAGGCGTCTCCACCCACGGCAGAGAGGTTGGAACTAGATGAGCTTTAAGATCCTTTCCAACCCAAACCATTCTAGGATTCTAGGATTAGGAGTTACCTTCAGTGCTCCACTGTATTAGCACTTGATATATCCAGTGCATTTCAGAAACATGGAGTACATTTTGTATTTTTCCTGCCTATCAACAGATTTCTTACTACCTCCTTGCCTCTGGCCTTCCACTGAATAGGTTTGATTAATGGTCAGTCAAAATGCTTAAGGAACCATATAAAACTCATATCCATTTTTTGGGTTTTTCTCAACAGAGCTGAAGTTTTTGCTCACAATTAACTCAAAGTAATGTTTTCTCATATTTCTCATCTGACACAAAATAGAATTTATATAGCATAATTGATTATATGATGACCTAGGATATATAATACCCTGAAAATTTATACTGAATGAATCTGGTATCAGTAGCTAGTCCTTGCACTTCCCTTCCTAGGTTTTTTTAGTATTAAAGGGAAAAATGAATTTTTTCTCTGAAAGGAGACCTGTTTCCTCCAGGTGTTATGAAACATATTACAAGAAGACATGTAATATTATTTTCTTATAGTAGCCTATGTCCATTCCCTATTTAGGAAGCAATGAATGCCCCAGAGCTCTCAACCCAAAATCTCAAAACCTTATAGTTGCTGTAGACCTAGCCTGTTTACAAGGCTTCTTCAAATATGGTAAGTTTGAAGTAAGAAAACTTAGAAGCTCAATACTTTTTCTGAATAAGTGTAGAGCTTTTCTAAAGCTCAGCCATTTTCTTCCAGACCATGAACAAGAGAAGGAAGGGTACATTGATTATGGATGTCTCACTTCAGATGGGAAGAACTGGAGGCAATAACTATTCTAAAAAGGCAATGTACCTGAAAATAGTGAATCAAGCTAGTGTATAAGTGTGTAATAGTGGAGTATCTCCAGGAAAACAAATAACAGAAGTAACATTCTTGCTCATTCAAAATTTTTTCCTGGATCTTTACTAGTAAGGGGTTTTGTACCTGAGGAGATGCTTCGTCTTGTACACAAAGTTCAAGTGGAAATTCTATTTTTTTCCCCCAGTCTGAAGAATTTCAAAATGCTTTTGAATTACAGGAAAAGCCTTTAGTGTCTTATGACATATCAGGTAACAGATAGACATGAATATCTGGAAATTACTAAGGTAGACTCACACACACATAATTTTTGATTCACACCATAGGTAACACAGAGACTTGTCATGAGATTGAAAGGCTCTGTAAACAGCTGGAGAAAAGAAAAAGAATTAAACGTCTCCAGGTACACACTCCCTCTCCTAACTTCCTGCTGCCTATTTTCTCTATGGCTACAACATAGTGTGGGTCTGAAGCCAGTGACTCACTTAGGAAGTCTTGTTTCTCAGTCACTCGAGTTTCATTGGGGAGATTATTTAATTTGTTAAGAAAGACTTGGTTAATAAAGTATTGATTTTATTTGTAAGTGTGTAGAGAACCCTTAAATAAATTTTAGGATGCAGAATGAAACAGCAGTCAACAGTAGAGACTTTTCATCAATGTAAATTGTAATTTGCTCTTTTTATTTAAAAGATATGAGGAGTCTTTCTGTATATTAGGTATATTTTTCTAATATTTGTACCTCCTCAAAGAATTAAACATACTTGAAATGAATTTGTAGTTCTGAAGTGGGCTACATATATGTCATACAGACCGTTTAGCTCAAGAGCAGAGGGACACCCTTACATAGGACTATTCAGGTGTCCTGATGCAGAACTGTGTGTGATAGGACCAGATCCCTGGGTCAGAGCCTATGAATAAAAAGGTTCCTGTTGTGGGATTATGTAGCTGAGAAGTCCTCATTCCTTTCAGTCATTCCTGGGAGAGAATCTTCATAACCCAACACTGTAAATTCCTGCTGTGATTAACTTTTCAAACAGCCCAGATGCTTTCAAAAAAAGTACACCTTTCTAGTATTCTGCCTTATGTATGTGTTCATTGTGGAAAGATTCCATCCACAGTTTCTCTAACATCTGTGTGATGTGACTGGGAGATCTCAAAAAAACACAGACTTTTTTGTTCCTTCTTCCTCCACAGCTACTTGCACAGATGAGCACAGATCTATCATATAAATACAAGCATTGCAGTTCTATCCAATGGTATTATAACCATGCCAAGCAAAGGAGGATTTCCCTAGTTCCTTGGAAGTAGGCACTGATAATTAATTCCATTCATAGCCTTTGTCTCCATGCTTCTTCTCCACTTGAACTTTACTAACTTTAATTTTTAGCCTTTTCTATTCAAATCCAGGATAACTTAATTCTAGAAAAAATATTTTTACTGCACTGTTGTCACTACTGTATTTTGGGGAGACAATGCTGTTCTCTTAACTGTGACAGGACAACTAATGACTCACTCAGGAACTGTCTCTCAACTCAGTAACATACTTGCACACAAATACATATCAGTTGAAAAATTTGAAAGGAGTTTTTCTAGAAAACAGCATTGGAGTGATACATATTGCCAAATGGAATCTTTTCAGAAATATTTTATGCTAATTCATGAAGTTGTTTGCTTCCTAGAAACAATTAGATATCTTTCACATTTACAACAAATAAATGAAGGAAGCAATACTGATCTGACTGAATTAGAACCCCTCTCTCTCTGGGAGATATCCACAGAACTCTGGGAGATAGACAAAAATCTTTCTAGTGAAACTTGCAACAGTTTTTTTCTTCATCATCACTTGCTAAAAACTAGTAGTTGTATTAACATAGTAGAGTCCAACTCATGCTGCAGCTTGTAGCTGGGTCCTGTCCATACATGAGCTAGCACATATCCCAACTCCATATAAAATTAAGAACTTGTGCTTTGTCATCTTCTTAAATGCTTGGCTCTTCCTTGAAAGTATCTCTAAGCACATGGGAGGAGCAGAAGCCCTAGGACACTCCAATAGGCTGATGAAGGAATTAGGATCATAGGTTACAAGATGAAGATGAATACGCTGAGTGGACACAGATCAGACCATACAGATTTGCAGATCATCAACTAGATGCCTGAACAGAACTGTACTTGGGTGTGGGTTTTTTGTGGGTTTTGTCTGTTTGAGTTTTTTGGGGTTTCGGCTTTTTCTTTCTTTGGGATTTTGGTTGTTTGGTCCATTTAGTTCTTTTGGGCTGTTGGTTTGGGGTTTTTTTAATAGTATATATTATTTATATTTTTCTAGTGTGAATCTTGGATCAGAAATGTTGTTAGGCTTTTACCTTGGTAAACTTACAGATATTTTATGAAGTTTCCAGAATCTGATGTAGTCTTAGAAGTTCCTTATATATACTTGTTATAGGAAATTTTGACTTTCAGTAGTCAAAAAAAAACCACAGATGTACTTTTCTTGATTGCTGTTAATTTGCCATAATTGAGTCTAAATTATAATTTTAAGTAAGTTTTTTGGATTTGATGACTCGTAGTAATTCTGAATATTGTGTTTGAAGAAGTTTATGGCAGCTTCAAATGCACAGAACATTTTTTTGGATTCTTACTTCCAGAAGAAATTTTTATCTGACACTTAATGTTACCTTTACCTTTTGACAGAGTTTGTACTCAGATGGCACTACTTCCCTTGAGTTAGAGGTAATATTATTGAAAAATTATTGGGTTTTTTCTTCCTTTTGTCCGTAATGAGAAAGTTTGAACATAGACTCCAGTCCAGTATTTCCTCATCTCCTCTTTAGATTTAGAAGAGGTAGAATTTCAGATGTAAAAGGCACTGAAAAACTGTGTTTGGAATAATGGCCAAATATAACCCAAGGAAGGGGATGATGCTCTCCATGTGTTATGGAAAGGTCGTGTCAGAGTCCAGAGACTACAAAAAATATGGAACAAGTCGTAGGCAAATGGCTTCTAAATAGATATGAGAATGGAGACAGAAGTTCACAAATGTCACAGAAAGTGCTATATTGCTTTCACTGCTGGATTTCCAATGGAAAATTCTTAAACTCAAGATTATGTGCACCATGTGAAAAGCTCTGATCCTGAGCAGGATAATGAGTTTTGGTTTAACACAGCAATGAAGTATTTAATGGAAGCTCTTTGCTTTGTGAGGGATAGCACAAGGAAACCTGCTGTGATGAAACAGACAACACAGTGATTGCAATGGGAAAAGTAAATGTTACACATTTAGTATGCAGTAAGCAATTCTGTCTTATCTCACTATCCTGTAAATGCTGAGAACTTTTTCTTCAGGTTTTTAATTTCACTATCCATGTGTGACAAACCAACCTGTGAAGAACAGCTATGGCTGCAAATTGATCATATGAGCTTTTGAAAACTAGAAAAATGCTATTGATTCCCTTTGTGTTTTAGATTATTTTCTGCCTTCAAATCTGAATGTATGAGTCAACCCAAGAGCAGCAGCAGTAGCAGCCTTGTAAGAGTTTTGGTTTCAGAAGGTTTGTGGTTTTTTTGATCCTTGGCTTTTCCCATCAATATAAATACTGAAACATCAGCTTCTGAGTTTAGTGTTTTTATATCATTTACAAGTGAGTTTGCTACATGCAAGCTGATTGTAAGACTTAGATAGGCAGCCTGAAATCTTCTAAATACAATCCAAACCCAGCATAAAGATGATTTTACAAAGCCTGATTGAAAGTTTTGGTCCTGAAGAGGTGTCAGTCTTTGCTCTCACTTCAGTCATAGTTCTTTGGAAGGCCTGGAATGTAGGTTTTCTGTACTCAGCAAAAAAGTTCATTTATATATAAATGTTAACTTTTTTTCTTAATGGAATTATTTATTGATTTAGTTATCAGGCAGATGTATTTACATGATCTCTAACTTACCAATGGGACACTGATCATCACCTAATAAAATATCAAGTTGGGTTTTTTTGAGAAATCATCTTATTTTCCCTTTTGTGTTCTCAGTTCTAGTGTGTTTGCATATATATATTTGTAGTTGCATTTACATTTCCCAGCTATATAATTTTTCATTTTGCCACTTCTGAACCAGATCAAACAAAAAAAAAAAAAAAAGGGAAAAAAAAAAAGGAGAGAGAAAAAAATCCACACATATTTCTCCTTGTAATCTCATTTTACTGAGGCACAAGAGGGCAGTGTTTCATAAATGCTAACCTGTCATTTGCTCACCATTGCAACAAAACTGGGACTGACATTCATCTAGTATTGAAATAACATCCAAAAGATTGGTGTTTAGTGAAAATAGATCACTGGAAAAGAATCTTTGTTATAAGAATAAGAAAGGCTTCAAGTACATTAATCTATTCCAAATTTCTATTCTGGAAATTTTTTAAACACGGGTGATGTTACAAAGAAATAACAACAATGAAAAATTATATGAAAAAATATCTTCACAGAGAAAATAAGTATTGTTAACTTTCTTTTGATAAGAGACTACAAAAGGCTACATTGAGAAAGAGCCAGGCAAAGAAAAGGCTGAGTTTTATAAAAGACATTTTAGAAAAATTCTGTAAGCGTGAGGATGTGTGTGTGTTCTTATGCATATGTGCTTGTGTGTACACCTATACTAAAGAAGAAACAGAGAGAGTGACATACATATAAGAACTGAAGAACACACAAGTATACAAAAGTTAATGGCAGAAGAAAATTTGGAGTTATGCGTGGTCCCTTACTTTAGGAATGTAATCTAAATCTTTCCTTTTTTTGGTCTCTCAGCTAGTTTATACAACTCCTCACTTAACTGTTTTTTGAAGACTTTTTTCATAAGTGTCAAATGTTCCTCTGCATCTTACTGGTGTCTGTGAATCTGATTTAAGGCAGTTACTTCCACAAGAGAAAGTTTAAGATGTATTTCAAACAGACATCCAGTTCCTGCTTACAGAACTAATTCCCCCGCTCAACACTCATTCTGCTAAATAGTTTACTGAGCCATATCTTGACCTTGGAATCAGCAGCAGCTGTCTCAGTTTGTCCTAAAGTCACTTCCTTGGCTTGAAACCATGCATTTGTTCCACATAAAAATAGACATTGGTCAACCTCTTCCACTAGTCCATTTACCATCACAAAAGAAGCTTGTGCACTGCCCTTGAAGTATTAATTTTTAAAATGGATATGTACATCTTTTTTAATAGTCCATTAGCATCTTTGTTTTGGCATAGATAGGGTGCAATATATTTCCTAGACCAAGAAAAACCATCTTTATTAAGCTATGTCTTAATAATCAACTATCTCGAGGGAAAATTCGTTCAGTATTATAAATTATAGCTGGAAAAAGGAACAGTTTTTATGGTATAATAAAGTTAGCAATGGATTCTTGTGTTGGCTGGTTCTCTTTGCTCTAGCATAGCTAAAGGCTGAAGCAATATTTATCTATATATGATGTGAGTTGTTCCCTAGCAAACCATAGACCATGGTATGTGACACGTTCCTGGACTTTGTCATGCAAAAACATAGTCTTGAGGCTATTTATGACACTTGAGATAGAAAGATCAGATATGTGTTCAATTTCTAAGTATCTGTAAAGGCTGCAAAGTGCATCCAAGTGCTTCTATCTCTGCAACTCACTGCTGTCAGTCTGTACTTCTTTCCAAGATCCACCTGCAAATTAAGAGTACTCTGGACAAGCAAGCAAAACTTCTTGGCTAATCTCTCTATTTGCTGTAAACACTTTGATATCTTTCATCCTCCAAGACAATGAGGCAGACATTATTTTCTATTCTGAATTAATGACATTGTACAAATCTTGTGAGTGTTGCCCCTCTGCATACAAACTGCCTCCGCAAAGCAGTGTGTTTCTGGGCTGGACAAAACTGCTTGGAGAAAGGAAAAATATACAGTCCTAAGTAAAGTGAGCTAAATAATTTTTCTCTGAGGGTGTCAAGCCTAAGCCAGGGAAGCATCCATTTTTCCATACATGCCGGCAATTGTATATATTATTTTTGTCCAAATAGAAATATGGATGATTGACTGAAGCTGTCCACACATGACACTATGTATCCTCGGTTTCAAAACACTGAGTTATAATTGTAACTCCTGTAAGTACTTTATATTTTGTGGACAGGCTGAAAAGGGTTAAAAGAAGTACCATAAAGAAGATAAAAGAACTGGGAAATCTGCCATCCAAGGGAAGGCTGAGAGCTGGGTTTTTTTGGCCTGGAGAAGTGAAGTTTTAGGGAAGACCTTATAACCATGTTCCTGTATGTAAAGGGTGGCTACAGAGAAGATGGAGAGTCCCTTTTTCCAAGGAGTCACATGGAGAATACAAAGGGTGACACGTACTAGTTCCTCCTGGGGAAATTCCAATGGGGCACAAGAGGAAAATTTTCACAGTGAGAACAATCAGACACTGAAATAATCTCCAAAGGTAAGTGGTGGGTTCCTCAGCATTGGACTCTTTTAAGATCCAGCTGTACAGAGTGCTAGGCCACCTTGTCTAGATCACTGTCAAGAAAAGTTGGACCAGATGATGCTTGAAGTCACGTCCAACCAGCTATTCTATAATTATCTATATGTTTGCATAGTTCTCATATTTCAGGGATAATTTTAGTACATAGTTCTACTAATACACTATACACAGTGAATTTTTTATTTCACCTCTTCTTTGGAAAGAAATGCTCGTTTTAAAATCCACAAGTGGGTAAAGTATTGTAAAACATGCAGTAACAATATTGCCTTTCCTGTACTTCAGCATTTCTCATTTCATGGTTTCATACCTACGTCTGAGAAGAGAATGATCTACATTAGATTTTTTTGCCTAATTTAACATTTGGTGTTATGAATCCATTAATACCAAAAATGTATATGAACAACAATAGGTATATATGAATACCAAATTGGTATATGAATACCAAAATAGAAGAACCTCTGAGATCTCAAAACAGAAAGCTGACACAATGTTTTCAAGGTATTTCAGTCACCCTTTTTGATTCAAAGAATCTTTTGGGCCAGTTAATTTTTTAGCCCTAGACATTGCACAATTTAATAACATTTTAAATCAGATTAACTGCATCAGACCATTCAACTGTTCCTGTATCATTCACTATGAAAATATGTCTAGACAGGTAATTGGCAACTCCTACCACATTGTCAAGCACCCGATCTGCCTGTAAGCTATACCTTATCATTTATAGAAACACAATCCTCTCTCTTTGGTGAAAGAGAATCAGGTCAGAAAATATTTAAACAAATTGGGCTTATAAGTGCTGACAAAATTGGCAGATGTTAATAATCAATAATCATGCCACTCTTGATTATGTTGAAAAAATCATGGCAATTGGAGGGGGCGACTGAGGGCTGGAGGATAGAAAATGTCTGTCCTATTGCCTAAAAGGTCAAGGAGGAGGACCCAAAAAACTACAGACTGGTCAGTGTCACCTTGATTCCTGGAAGGAGGGAGAGCACCTAATCCCAGGGACAATTTCCAGATGCATGAAGGACAAGGAAGCCATTGAGAGAAGTCAGCAGCAAATCATCAAAAGGAACAACTGAAAGAGTTGAGGCTGTTTGGCATAGAGAAGAGGCCACTCGGGGGAGATCTCCATAATGTATGTAAATAGCTGGAGATAGGGTGTAAAAACTTTGAAGCCAGGCCCTTTCCAGTGGAGCTCAATGAAAGGACCAGAGGAAATGAGCACACACGGAAACATAGGAGTCCCTGTCTAAACAAAATAATGCCCATCTTCTGCTGTGAGAGTAGCAAGTTGCTGTGCCCAGAGAGCATGGACTTTCCATCCTTGGAGGTAATCAAAAGCCATCGAGACAAGGTCCTGGGCAACTGCCTGTTGGTGACCCTGCTTGGACAGGATATTTGGACCAGATAATCTCCAGAAGTGCCTGCCAACCTCATCCATTCTTTGATTCTGTGATTTTTTAAGACTATAGATGCATTTTATAAACCACAGATTTAAAGCAGATAAAAATTAGACCATGTTTTTTACATACCATTTTACAACTTTATACTGATGCTAATAATAATGAATGAGTATAATTATTTGTTTATGCATCGAAGTAATAGCTTGCCAGTTTCTGCTGTTCATCTTTCAGGGCAGTGCCACGCAGAATGATTGGCATAGTAGCATCATGACTCATACAAGTCTCTGAATGCTTGTCTCATGCTGTGCTGTTCTTCCTTACGAGTTTATTTATTGGCTATAACATTAGGATGTCTCCTTTGATAGAATAATTTCAAATAACAGTTATTATCTAAATAAGAAACTGTAGTTCTCAGTAATTCAATCTGGTCTGATACATAGGAAAAATTTTAATTTTTACAGAAAAAAATCGTATGCAATCCCACATGCTATCTTTGAATTATTATTTTTCTTTCTTACTGCAAAGAATTTGGCTTTTAAAACTGGTTCACATATTTTAAAAGCTTGTTTTGAAAAATAGCTATATAATCTACAAAATGAAGAGAGAAGTTTGTTGGATTCACTATGGTCCAAGACGACATCCTACTCTGTAGTTGATATATTGTGATGACTAGTGACACAGAACTACTGAATCTATTTCTAATTAATTCAAATAACTGTAGTGATTAATGAATGAATGCAGCAATACAACAATCTGAAAGCTCAAATTTCAGACAGAGGAAATGAGGACAGATAAAATATTCCCACAGGACAAGCCATGCTATTATTCTACAGGTAGAACATAAAAAGATGTATCATTCATCCCTTTCTTTGATAAGAGAGAAACTAGGAGTCCAGTTTTTTCCCTATGTCTAATTTTCAGACAGCTTATAAGTAGAAAATAATCCATCTCAAAATTTATTGCAATATTTAAAAGAGTTGATTCAGTGAGTTTGTATGAGGTGCAATCTCATGAGCTAATTCCCAGAACACAGAGTAAGATAAAATCCGTCTTAGAACAGCAGAAATCTCAGTAAGAACGAATTACTAGCTCAATAATTTAGTAGTAATTTTTTGCAGCCTGCTCTGGACTCTTTGGTTAAAATGGCTGCAGGCTGTAAAGATAAGAGAAATTTACCCAGTGCTCTGGGTCTAGCAGGTGGACTATCTATCATATTCAGCATACATCCCAAATATCTTCTACTGGCCAATTCTGAAGTACTTTACTTTTTCATTTTTTCTGTTATTGTCCAGTTTATTTGACATATTTGCCATAAATACACAATAAACCCTTTCTTATCATTAGTTGCTTTTTTATTGTAAAGTGAGAATAAATTACTATTCCATATAGGTTTGTGGGGAGGTAGCTATTGCTTTGGTAAGGAATCCTTACTAGAGATGAGAAGACTGAAGAAATGCTGTGGCTCAACTAAAACCTAAGCACTTATTGGCACACACTCAAGTGCAAAGCTTTTCATATATTTAGATTAGCATGAATAGTGCCATTTCAAAAATATGAGCTGACCTGCAAGGTAAGGTGACTCCTGTGTATCAGCAGTTTTTATCTATAGAAAGGTGAGGAACTTCTGACCTGCACTCTCATTAAGCTACTTGTTTTGGTGAGCACAGTATGTCTTGACCAAAGCTATGCTTGCTTTTCCTGTATACAATGTACATATTTTTCACAGGACTTAAGAAACAGAAGTGATCATGAACATGAATTTTATTTGGAGGACAGAAATCTCAAATATACTTTTGAGGCAATCTATTTTTTAGAATCATAAGATCATAGAATATGCCAATTTGGAAGGGAGCCATGAAGCTTTGTATTTCTCTCTCAGAGTCCAACTCCTGGCCTTGCATAGACCTTGCAAGGATTGCATCCTGTGCCTGAGAGCATTGTCCAAACACTTCTTGAACTCTGCCAGGTTGGTGCTGTGATGACTTCCCTGGGGAGCCCACCCTCTGGGTAAAAAACCTTTTCCTGATATCCCACCTAAACCTCAGCATCATGCCATTTCCTTGAGTCCTGTCACTGGTCAAAAGAGTGAATAGATCAGTTTCTGTGTCCAAGGCATTAATGAAAAAGCTGAAGAGAAATGGGCTGAGGATGGAGCCCTGCAGAACCCCACTAGTGACAGTAGTCAGCCCAATGTCGCCCCATTCACTACAACTCTTTGTGCCTGACTGTGAACCAGTTGCTCACCCATCAGATAAGGCGATTATCCAGCTGTGTGCTGGATATTTTGTTCCAGAAGGACTCTGTGTGAGAGTATCAAGAGCTTTGCTGAAGTATAAAAACATTACATCTACACATTCTCCAAGATCAAGTAGATGGGTAGATGGTAGAGGTAAATCAGATTCTACTAGCAGGACTTTCCTCTCAGGAAGCTGTGCTGACTGTGATTAATGACTGTGCTGTCCACAGGTTCCAAGTATTTTTCAATACCTCACAGAATGACCTTTTCCATGATTTTAGCAGGCCCGTAGCTTCTGGAGTCCTCCCTCTTTCTCTGTTTGAAAATGAGGTCTTTGTTAACCAACTCTGGGCTGTTGTGTCCAGACAGTTAACTGAGAAATGGGTGAGTTTCTAAAGTATACAAAGAAGGAGAATGGGACCAATGGAAAGAAAGAAAGAAATAAACTAAAACAAAGGAGGAGAATAAAAGAGAAGAGAAGGAAAGGAAAGAGTAACAGGCAGGACTCTATTGACAAAAAGAGCATTAAACCAATGAGGACTTATTGAACACCAGAATATTCCTGGCTAAGACATTATCCATGGAAAGATCAAGATTTCAGTGCGAACATCATATTGGCCTTAACTTAGTAGGTGTTGTTCATTCCAACAGTCATAAAAAAGAACTGAACAGTATGTCAGAGGTATATTCATGGTTGTTGTGAGCAGAGTGTCTTTCTGTCACATTTCCTTTCAATAATCCTGTGGTGAGCTATGTAGTGCTAAGTATTAAATTCCAGACCAAAATTTTTGAATTTTTAATGAAATGGTAACAAATGGATATACTACATGCTGTTGGCAGACATGACTGAAGGTTTATGGGATAATCATACCCTTCTGAGTGCCAGCTGTAGGCTTAGGATATCTCAAATGCCACCATATACCATATGTATTTTGGAACTGCACTAAGCACTTAATGCCTCTGTTAAACAACAAGCACATATAAATCGTTAATAGCTATGAAAATGGAAATGAAGCTACAGTTACTTTCTTTGAATTTCAGCACCTCAGGAGCATAGTATTAATTTTCATTGTATGTAGCAATAAATCTCATTTTAACACCTTTTGTTCAGTGCTCCAATGAAACTGTTTGTTTTCCAGCTGGTCTGGCACATAATACTACATCCTAGATGACTTTGAACAGTAAACTATGCTGATTTTCCATGTCCTTTTAATCTGTCTGCTGGGAATTAGACACATCATATCCCCAGCTGGGGCCTCTTTACTGTTTGTATTTCTCTTCAAGTACAGAGCAAAATTTTCAAACTTGACAATGGGTACCACTAGAAAAAAAATTAAATTGCCTCTTTGTTTGCTTCCCTTGTTTTTTAATGACCTACAGCCTAAAGGAAATTATGTGAGCACCTCTAAAAAACTGATGGCAATATTAAACAAACGCTGAAGACTGCTTGTTCAACTCCTATGCTTTAAAAAGGTATTGAGAAATAACTGGGAAGTTATGAATCATTCAGTGTGAGCTCAAAGCTGAATATCTAATGGGGTGTTTAATTTAAGATTCAAAATGTAAGATTAATTTGCACTAGTCATTAGAGGTTTTTTGGAATTTCGTCTCCTTAAACAAACTCCATGGTGTTTTTAGAGATTAGCTGGAAGTGATGATAGTTACCATTAAAGACACGGGGATTTCTTCAGAGCTTTTGATATGCATTTTGATTAAAACACATACATAGGGGAAACTCATAAGATGACTGAAATAGAAACAGGGTCACTGACAAATTTTGAATGTGACACAGAGAAATGAATAAATTTATTAGAGTAGGATTTTTAGATAACAATACCTTATTTGCCCCTACTTAGTTTCTTCATCAGCTGATGAGAACATCAAAAATATCCTGGAGAAGTTTGCAGATGGCATGCAGACTAGGAATTATGGTATATTATATAATCGTATATATATATAATTTATATATCATATGTATATTATATTACAGAATAATGGAATAATTCAGATTTCTTGTTTAAAAGATTGCCAACCTGTTTGTATACTACCAAGAGACAAAGAAACAAAGGTAACAGACCAGAGCTACTGAAATTCAAATGCAGAGAATTTTTTCAGTTCTCACATTATTGTTTGTAGCCAAAATACTACTATATTCATAAAAAGAAGAATATCACAGAGCAGAGGAAAACTGAGATATGTATTTGCATGTTACACTGATGAACCAACTGTTAAAGACTGTTATTTCTCCTCCTGGGATCCATATGTGGAGAAGAGTGCTGAAATAATGACGTACTTCAAAGTACTCCAAAAATTATGTGTTGCTGAAAAAAAATCCTTAATAAGTTTATTTGACCAAGGAATTGTGTGAAATATTTCTAAATACCTGTGGGAATCTGCCTATACATGGGAAAAAATCAAATAATGGAATGTTTTTCAATTTTGCTGATCAAAATGTAGCAAGATCTAATAGTTGGAAGTTGATCTTAGACAAAATCAGCCTTGAAATTAGAAGTAATTTCCTGGATGTAACAGCAACTGAAAAGTTTCCAAGGAAAATGGTAGACTGATCAATTCTTAGTGTGTTTTGGATGAGACACTTTTTTTCTCTTAACTATTATAGTTTGACATAATTTCTGGGAGAAATTCCAGGACTGTATGAGTATTCGCGTTAGTTCACTGGGATTATTCTTTTGAAGCAAAAAATGTTGTGAATTTACATGTTATTTATTGATTTCCTTCCTTGCTGAACTGTAAGAAAATAATAATGCCCTGTGGCTTCATCTGCTCACCCACAGGGATTAGGAAGAATTGTATCCCTAGAGGCACAACTGATCAAATGCTGTTATGGTTGCAGCTGTTTTCTCCTCCTTTCCCTGAAACACCGCTTAGTATAGCACTGACTAAAGACAAGAATAGGAAGACCCTTTTCCCAAAAAAATGGGGGGTAAAGGTAAGAGAGAGAAAAGGTGACTTGCTTTCAAACTTGGATGCAAACTTGAAAATTTCATGGCCTTGTGTCATACGTATCCATACTTGTGACAGCCGGTGAGCCCCCTGCCCCTGTTGGGGCACGTTGGTCCCTGCTGTTCCCTCTCTCTGTGGAAGGTGGTTCAGTGCTGCACTGTAACCAGAGTCTGCGTGGGTAACACAGACATGCTGGGAATGCTTACATGGCTGCATACGGCTGCATTACACCAGAGGTCTGAGAAGATATTTTAATGAGTCTTTTCACCGTAATTCATTTCATCTTGTTCAGTTTTCACCTCATAATTTGTCAGTTTGCCAGCGCACTGAGAATACAGTCATGGTAATCATTTTATCTGTGCCAGACTTTGAACCTAACAACTCATCCTTGGTTTATGGTGGCTTTACTGTTGCAATTTTGCATTAACACTGAAACTGTGTCAAGAGCAGACCTTTGTGCCATTTCTGAAGAAATTAACTCATCGTTTTGCCTAAAAGTCTGGGCAGAGTGTTGATGAATTTCACTTGTTAGAGAAGGCCCAAGAACTCTAAAAAGTGTGAGAAGCAGATCAACAAGAGAGAAACCAAGTGTTATACATTGTCTGCAATTTCTGCTTTGAGCACTCAAGGCTATTAACAAAAGTAACAGCTTCTCATATTATAATCTCACAGTCATTCTAATTCATGGGAATAATTTATGACAACAGTGGGTTTTTTGCTTTAGAAATACAAATCTTTGTTTGAAGCCAAATTTTTCACTTTTAAGCTGGAGAAATACTCATTTTGGTTAGATTGTAGTTTAAAAATACATTAAAACACAGCAAACAGACTTCAAAAAAATGGTGGAAAATATAGTAAAGGCATTTACACAAATTATTGGCTGTAAATAAATTTTAGAAGCATGAAAATTGACCACTGGAGTATAAATTATGTTAGGAATACCTTATAAGATTTTACTGTCCACAAAGGACAATAGTAACAGTCAAAAACTATGTCAGAAACTATCAAAGGATTCAGATAACTTCAAAGAAATTATTAAGAGCCAGTAAGTCATAGGCATCTATATCTACAGTTATGTATCTCTTAGCAAAGAAAAAAAGCATCTCCTAGAAAGGGAGTTTCATTTTCTGCCACTTCAGCCCTTTGTGTTCCTTTGTAGCTTTTTGATTTCATGTTTTCCAATATAGCCAGTACCATCCCTCATAGCATCTTATCAGCCTTTTTTTCCAATTTTTTTTTTCCATCTTTGAGATAACGCTGAAGAGAGCTAGCTAACCCCTGAAATGGAAAAAACAAAAAGCTCTGTGAGAGGGGAACTAATTTTGAAACAAATGGACTGAAACAGAGATGGTGTATCAGTAAATAGACAATGTGGGCAAAATGTTTCATGAGTGATTGTCAGCATGCACCAAAGCATTCTGAAGCTTTGCACTAGACAATACCTTAAGGAACAACACAAGAGATTCTGGTAAATGTTTTCCCCCCTGACATGTTGAACACTCATAAAGTCACTGACCTGGTAGAAGGCAGAAATAATCCATCTGCAATGTGACTGGATGCTCCTGAGCATCTTTGACGCAGCAGATGAAAACAATAAAAAATCAGAAAAATTTCATAGTAAAATTCCCTTTTACTAAGATGGAATGAACTTTCTTACCATGGATGTTTATTTCTAACTGTTTCATACGCAGTGCCTTTTTTACTTAAGGCAATTTATGTTTCTCCAGGGTGGAATCCATGTTTTTGTCTGTGTGATTGTTACCAGGGCAAAATCTTGACGACATTCACTGACTCTAAGGTTTCACAGGCCAGTCTGGCCATATGTTAATGGCCAGAAGACTGTTAATTACAGGTTTAAAGAATTTTTTAGGGACTTATTTTTAAAGTAAAATGGCAATTTTAAGATTTTTCTTTTTCTTCTGGAGACTACTAACTGTTGATGAATTTATACATGCTCCAAATACTTATCATTTTCTTCTCCAAATAAAAACACTAACTGAGGGTTTCTAAATGAAACATAAACATTTGTAACTGCTTAAATAACTGCCAAACTACAAATTCTGCTTTGACTTTCAGACCCAGTAAAAAATTACATGATATACTTTATTATCCACTAATCCCCAAGAAAACATGTTATGTAAAATGAACTCTGCTATTATAATAAATGAAACAGCATTATTTTAAACTAAAATAGGTGCTATCAACTTTTTTTGACACTTCTCTGTCTATTGAAGCTTTGGCCTTTTTTAAAAAATCTTGTGGGGAGGAGAGAAAATGCATTACTGCAAGTTAAATGCAATTTTTTCAGCAGCTGTCAAGACTTCAGAATTACCTTTAGCACACACTCTGTAGCTAACATGAAAGGATCTGTAGCTGCATTTTGTTACAAGACTGAAAGATTTATTAGAAGATTTGCATTCTTCTCAATTCATTTTTTTAAAATATACCCAGAATATTTTAGTTGTCTTCTGCTTCCAGATAGCATAAGACAAAATTAGCAATTATCATCTGACCTTATTTCATCAAATCATGCTAAATGTTAAGCTGTCTTGTTCTGAAATTTTACAAACTTTCCAAGGTCTTAAAAAAGTTCTCAAATTCTTTATTCAGTTTCTTCTAAATACAGAGTTTGCACACTAGGGTTTGCAATAACCAGTCCTTTGGGTTAACAGAGATTCTGTAGAATCATGCAGTGCAAGTGTACCTCAAGACCCCAAGATAATTAGTTGCTGGATTGTTTCTAGAGGGCCTCCTTATCAAAAGTTTCCAGGGAGAAAAAAAATATTGGAATTCATTTTCAGCCAAAATTTGAGTAGCTCTTACATTTCTCTGGGAATTGGTTGCCAAGCACCAAATATTCAGTTCCTGTGCAAATATAGCCTGCACTTCCTTGCTCAGATAAATCTGATAGTGTTTGAGAAAAATAAAAAAAAATCAAAGAACATTGAGCTGAGAAACAATAATCTCACAT
>JAWWMU010000180.1:40614033-40638206 GCA_035048155.1 Cinnycerthia olivascens
TCAGATAAATCTGATAGTGTTTGAGAAAAATAAAAAAAAATCAAAGAACATTGAGCTGAGAAACAATAATCTCACATGTCAAATGCAGTATCTCAAGAATATGAATTTGTATCACAACTATTTAAAGCAGAGAGCTTGGATTGTATGACAAAACATACAAAATTCTTCTGGACCAATGAAGTTTGGGAGGGATGAGGGGTGCATAGAGATTGTTTTAGTCATGTGGAAATACCACCTTTTAAAAATACATTAAAAATACGTTCTCATCCAGTTGAATTCAAGTAAATTTTACTGTAAGGTTTATGATTGGACAATGTGGTATCAAATCACATACTTAGGATGAAGGATGATATTGTTTTTACTCAATCAGAGTTTCAGCATGTCATGCTGTTCGGTGTATGGGAGAGGTTGTAGGTATACCTGAGATGGGTGTGCTCAGTGACTGAGATATCTGAGCAGTTTGACCTGGAGCACCTATCATTGCTTCTTTTTACAAGCAGGCCATCGTGACATCGCTAAAATTACATTCCTAGAAAAGAGGTAATGAAACACTGATGGATTCTCTCTGCACTGGACTCAGAATTGAGTCTCCATTCTGTGAATTAATTCTTTTTTAAGATTCTGAACTTGAAGATTTATGACCTTTGCAATTAATATATATGTAATCACTCCTGGAAATAGAACCTTCAGTCTAGATAGCCCTAAAAGAAAAATCCTGTGAAAAACTTAACAACCTTCCATCAAAACCTTTGACATTAAGTAAAACATCCTAATGATAATGTTTTGATCAAAAGTGTTTATTTATATTATTGAAATTATTTCTGACCAGGGGCATTTAAAAACAAATAAAATTTCACTTAAGTTTATAAATTATTAGATTTCATTTAGTGAACTGATGATAATAGAGTAGGTAATTCTAACATTTCCAGTGCTTCTGATATTCATCTGTAAATATGCATAGCCCACTTCTGTGCATGAGTTAAGTATTTAACTTAGTATGAAGCTGAGGTTGCTCATGCGTTAGTGAGTCCAATCTCTTGGAATTACAGGAAAATCTAATCCCCTTGTAAATTCTCAAGATGTGTTTTCCCATACAATTCCCCAGAGAAGAGAGAATGACATTATGAAGATTATTTTATATAACAATTTTAATTATAGCATTAATGAGCCTTTTCTGTATTCACTAGACAATTTGCACTATTAATTAATTAAAAAATTAACTGAATTAACATTAAATGACCAGTATATATAATATAATAATCTTTGGCCATAAGAACATTTTGACTCTTGTAGATGTCCTCTATACTTTGAAAGATTTTCTATGGCTTTCTTACAGCTTTCTTGCTGCCACGATTGAAAGCCTTCTCAAGGGTTCAAAGTATTATCATTGTTAGATTATTTCCAGCTATTCTGATGCCAGCATTACTCTATGGTTTTATAAATGTTTTGTCTCATGTTTCATTTATTTTTGCTGTGTTAAATTGTCTTCCCTTTAAAATCTATTCTGAATTTTGCAGGGTACCAGCTGTGTGATATAAATCTGTACAAGGTCTGGTAAAAAGAAAGAGTGAGAAGAATCAGCAATGCATATCATTTCATGCAGAGCCATCCTCAAATGAATTTTCTTGGTGTTGTTTTTCTTTTTTAAAAGAAATTCAGTATAGGGGACAAAAGTGTAACAGCACCTACTGATGGATTTAAAGCATGAACAGAAACTTCAGACCAAAGGAAAATTATTATTCTTTTCCACTGTTCCTTGACATGTCACGTAATGCCAATTATAAGCAACCAAAAGTTTCCTGATTAATGTCAGAGATATTTCAATTGTGTGCCTTGCACGATGGTACAAAATAAATGTTAGTGATTTAACAAAGCCTTGGAGCTGATAAAAGTAACCTAAAAAGCTCCACAGAAATTTAAGGAATGAATCTGTGTACGCAGCCCTGAGAAACTGTAATCTCACACATCAATGATAATCTCAGATGCATGACAAAAGTTACAAAACAGAATAGATGAAGAAAAAAGTCAATTGTCGGAAAATAGCAAGATTCTGTATTTTGAAGTAAAGTTAGCTTTCTTAATAAGGGAATCCCACTGGTTACTTACAACTTATAGGGGATTGTAAAAAAAACACAACTGCATGTAAAAACATTTAAAATACTATAAAAATAGATATTTATTAGCCAAAGAGTAGAATTTCTAGCAATATAAGAACAGACTCGGACTGTAAAACTGAAATCTTTAGAAGATTTTAACTCCACAGCTTCTACAAGCAATGTAGAAATTAACACAAACAACAGCTGTTAAAAATACAATCAAGGGACAAGATTTCAAGTAGTCAGAGATAGGGGCTTCTTTTCAGGAAAGGGAATAAAATCTTGAAATCAGAGAACAAAATCTAACAAATGCTCTGGAAAGGAGATATGGTAAAAAAAAGCTATTGAAAAAAAGCAGAAAATTTGGAAATGGAGTGACTACAACCAAATAGGCTGACATGAAATGAGAGGCAGTGAAAAAATTTTGGCAAAATTTGCCATAAATACTCCAATCAAAATTCTGAAATTTTCAGGGTAGAAAGATGAATAAATAGACAGGAGAAGAGCCAAAAGAAATGAAATGAAACATTAAAAAAATAAAAAGGAAAAATTCCAAAATGAAATGAAAACAATAAAAGTGAATGATCTGACAAGAAGTGCAGGGAAATGAACAGAAGCTTGCCCAAATAATCCTATTGAAATCACAAGATCTTATTCTCTTTCCTCAAAGAAAATTCTTACTTTCAGGAAAGGGAATGAAATCTTGAAATCAGAGAACAAAGTCTAAGAAACACTCTGGAAAGGAGATATGCTCAAATAAAGTGCAATTGAAGAAAATCAGAAAATTTGGAAATGGAGTAATTACAACCAAATGGACTGAGAAGGAATGAGGTGCAGAGAAAAAGACCAAAACTTGCCAAAATTACTCAAAATAAAATCCTGAAATCAGGGAAGATAAACAAAGAGAAAGGAGACGAAACTAAAGAAACAAAATGCTAACAAAAAAAGGGCAAATTCTGAAACCAAGTGAAAACAATAAAAGTGAATAGGCTGACAAGAAGTGCAGGGAAATGGACCAAAGCTTGCCCAAATAATCCTCATTGAAATCACAAGATTTCATTCCCTTTCCTGAAAGAAGACCAGAAAGTTCTTATTTGTACGATTCTTAAACTGACAAAACATAGTGTTGAGAAAATGTGACTGGAGCTTTGCAGGGCAGAGAAGTCAATAACAGACAAACCAAACCAAACCAAACAAAGGCTTCTCTTCAACGTCACTGACTTTCAGTGATTCCTTTTCTCACATTGAGACTGAATGGAGGGGAGAAGCTCTTTTGTGTAGAGAAAAGGCATTTAGATTGTCTCTATTCCATCATGCACCTTTTCCCCAGCTGATTACAAAATTCTTCTGGCCAGCTTCTTCCTTTTTGTCACTCTTTTAAGGCTAGTGGGAGTTGGCCAAAATGGTTTTAGCTAGCTTGGTTGCCTGGGATAAATAGGTGTGTACTGTGTGTGAGTCCAGATCCTGTTCTCCCACTGCAGAAAGAGGCTTTTGTGGAACAATGCATTGTCCTGCACCGTCAAGCCCTGCTACTCCTTCACTGATTAGAGCAGAGCACAAGGGGGCACATCAGTGTGCATAAAGTGATTTTAGGAAACAAATAGAGCAACCTGGTAGGGCTATAACAATATTTATGAGATTAGCTACCCTGAGGGACAACTACAGCAACAAAAATACGAGACTGAAGATAGGACCACTCAAAGTTTTTCAGCTTTAAGCACTCATTAGTAATAGTCTTAACATTTCTCTCCTCACTGGTGTCTGTCTCCTGTTCCTCAAATTTTTCAGTGACATTCCCTAAGAAAATGTCCAAAAATGGAATTTTAGTTGCATATACAGTAATAGTAGGAAAAATAATTTTTCTCTATGAATATTCTCATCATGCTAGAATTCTAGATTTTCTTCACCATTTCCCATACCTCTGACAGTCTATCAGCCTAAACTTCCCCAAAAATTACATCCAGGCAAGGGCAATAAATATAAATATATGGATGCAATTTTCAGCAGGTGAAAAATGGTGAAGCTAAACCAAAATATGGTCATGTTCATGGGCCAAAGCAATATAATTGCACTTATACAAGAGAAGGTATCAAAACTGTTTTCAAAAGATATCTGGAAGACTTCTGATTCACCATTATGTTGCATTAAAATCTCCATTTTTTTTGGCACAACAGAATTACAGGAAAAAATATTGGTTAAAAAAAAAAAGGAATGTTAAGAAGCAGGAGCATGTTGATGACTTACAGCTATAGAATAATTTTGCATGAAAAAAACCAAACAGAAGGTTGCAAGTATTGCCTCAGTCTAAAAAGCTGCTAGGAAGAAAAAAAGACAGCTGAGAATTATTAGAAGTGCAAACACAGTAATAAGGATATTGTCTCCATGTCACATTGTGACACCCCCAGGCACCTGAAAGGACAAAACTACGTCTGACAATTTTCACTGCAGCATCAGGGAACAGAGTGCTAATGCTACCCACAGGATGAATTATTGCAGGAAGGCGCTACTCTCTGATTAGCTCAAGCAGATCCCCACAGCCCTGTAACCTGCAGTGTCAGAGCAGGAGAAAATCTCTGATTTGAAACTGATAACTGAACTAGGCTGCAGTTTCCTACTGTGGTTTAATGTTCCTTTGGAAAATCCTGATTATTGTTTGCACTCCTCCTGACCAGATACATGTGTGTCAGTATAAGATCTGCAATGTACAGTGGCTTGAGTTATGTACTTTGTTGCCCTATCCTGAAGTACTGGTTGATCAAAACTAGGTGTTTAGAGATGAGAGTTACGTGCCCACTTGCCCATTTTTTTGTGAAAAGCAAAGAAATGTTTTATTTAATTTCAAAACTAATTTTGCATAAACATAATTCAAAATACAAGCCAAAGTAGGCTAAAAGTTAATAAGCAGGTCAAAATAGCAAAATAGCAAATTAAAAAACGTAGCAAAATACAGATATGCTTATGAAATAAATTCTTAATATGAAATAAAAATGTTTCTGAAAAAGGAACTGAAGGGCTTGAATGATGAATTTCATGCAGAAAAGTTTATATGTTTTTCAGACAAGAAGTTGAAACAATATACAGAAGGCAAGAGAACTACTGATAGGAGGATTTGCACTTAGCAATAGCTTAAAAATAAAACTTAGTAATCCCAATTCAAGCAGAACAGAAAATCTTGTTTTAAAAAAAACAAAACCATTATGTTTCATTTTCAAGTTGCTTTCTAAGCAACAATTTTTGTTATTCTTAACATGACTGTGTTTAGATTTCTGGAGGTCTTATACATAATTGAATATCATATTTACATTCTGTGTATTTGCAGAGTGCTCTATAGCCCATGCATAGTAAGAGACCTGTGGGTTTCAGCTTATGAAATTACTATGTTAATAAAGCAAAAATCCTGTAAAGTAACTTTACATCCCACACAGTCTACCACTAAATTAATTCTGACACTTTGAGTCATCAGAATGGCAAGGCCTAAGATACAACATTGGAAATAATAAAATCAAGGGCTGATCAGCATGGAAATGTTAAAGCAAGTGCATTGTCTGTACCCAACAGAAGCATTTAAATTATGTCTCATATAATATATGTTTCAGCTTGGAAAGGCTAAAAAATTACATATTGAATTAAAAGGCAAAGGCTCCTAAAGATCAAATGAGCACTCTTACTCTGTAAGAGATATCACTGCATAGAAGAATTTGAATAGAAATACAATAATAACTTTAACAGCAAGCAAATGCAAGTTTTATGGGATTCAAAATTCTGAGAATAATTAACAGTTCAAATTTTAGTAGAGTTTACTGAAAAATAATGATGCCTGGCTGCCATTATAGTAGAAATTTAGCTTCTTCAAATATTTAAAAATATTTTTGTGTCATTCTTGTTCATTTGCCTTCATAGCCAAGCAATGTCTTCTCTACTAATCCACCTCCAGTGGCATAATGACACTCTCATAATTCTGTTGCCAGGTATCAGTTGATTCACTTGTGACTCATGTGCAGAACACTAACAAAAAATATATCTTTTTTTTGAGAGGAAAATGGATTTTATATTGAATATATGCTGGCTAAGTGCATATTTAGTGTAATTGTTAGGTTTAAAAGACATTTTAGGACCCTCATCTGAAAGCAGAACTGATCAATTCACTCTGGCAAGTGCTGGAAATCCAACATTCAAAGCAAAAGTCATTATATCCAGGAAAGTTTCTCTCTACACAGCATTGCTTTACACATTAATCAGCAATTCACCTTACTTTTTTCAGTGAAAAAGGTTAGATTGAAAGTATGTGAAAATATATTCATTATTTTCTTTTTCCCTAAAGATGTAGCTTGCCGTAATTAAAGGTTATTTTTACTTTCATTGTGCTTTGTGTTTCAATTTAGGCAGCTGTTCAGTTTCAAAACCTTTGGTGAAAGTACATGAAGGTGGTTCATCAGTCTTAATTCTTCTTTTCTATACGAGGCCATGATACTTTCTAAATCTATAATTACACATCCTTTTACCTTTGACCCTCTAGTGCATTTAGTGCAGATGGTGCTTATTTGTACAGGAGCAGGATGCAGTGCACCAGCAGCAAGTCTGTTTGACTCATCTCCACTGGAAAGTGGATCATTTCACAAAAACACTCAGTAATACACTGTTTGGAAAGTATAATGCAGAATTTATGATTCTACATCTCAGTAGGTGCTGTAGTCATTGAACATAGCTAAAAGGGGTGCATCTGGTACCCTCTTCCCCACCAGAAAATTGCTTTTATTTTGAGAAATATTTGCCACTTAATTTGTCTTAGTGATTTCAAACCTTAGAGTCCAATACGATGAATTGCAGCATAGCAGCAATGAACTTAGCTGTTCTTCACTTCTGATGTCCCTAATTCCTTGTACTCCCAGATCTTTTGCTTAACCTTTTTTTTTTTTTTCTTTCCTTCATCTTATTCCTGAAAGTAGCTAAAAAGTTTTGGCTCAATCATGAGAACAGGGAAAAAGTTCAGCCAAAGGCAGACACATGGCATGAAGAAGGTTGGGGCAAATTATTGAGAAACTGCTGAAGTTATGTGCAAATTTAAACAGGGTGAAATTCCAAGAAAACTTGAAACTATTTTGTCTTCCTGTATACAAAGTTATTCAAGGATTATATGTTGGTTTTGCCTGCGTGGGTATTAGGATGCATCTAACACTGGGTGTCCTTAAGAATCTAGAAGTAAAGGGAATGGACTTTTTCTGAATGAGGACAAACCTCAGCTCCACAAAGACCTCTTATAAGTTATCTCACAGAAAATAGAAAATGAAAAGGCACAAGTTAGAAGTGGGATAATACACAAAACAACAGATTCTAGATGCCTCTACCTGTGTTTTTGGCGTGCCTTCTCTACAGCTATGTCTATCTGGATTCATCTTTCCCTGAGCAAGTTGCTCAACTGCAGACACTGCAGGCAACCAAAACTGTTTCAGTGGTGCTTGGTAATAATGGCAATGCTGTTTGTTTCCATTGCATTCAAAGAGAAACGTTTCTCTGGAATTCATTTAGCCCCTCTGACACTACAGGCTGCTGTAGAGATGACCTTCCAATTTATGTTTATAACCTACTCTGGACTTTTTGGTTTCCTAACCTTCAGGTTGGTTGAGGTCGCTAATAGCCATAGCTGCCCCTTCATATTCCTTATATCTGCTTCTAAATATATTTTCTTTCTGTGGCATGTAGGTTTAAAGGATATGATTTTGTGATTTATGATATTCAATCATAAGGCCTTTGTGCATAAGGAAGATATTTAAAGTATTTCACAGGCTACACATCTAAACCAGCCACTTCTTGACATATCTATCCTCAAGCAATGGCCCAACCTAGTGAGCATGTCCTATTGTGCTAACAGATGGCCATTGGTCTAGACAGCTGAGGGACATTAATTCACATTTGAGTGATGTGAATTCATTCATCTGGGTGTTAAGTGCATGATACACAGCCAAAATTTCAAACAGTTGTATTTCTTGAGGCTTTGTGCCTTTAGTTAAGGAAACGAGAAATTTTAATCTACTTTTATTATTAGGAAAACATCCACATATAAACATCTGTTGATTTGGTCTTCTTGATGTGCTCATGAGCTGAAAGATGTAATTAAAAGTAGATTCATTAATGATTATAACATCAGAGAACATTAACTAATTCCCTTTGAATTCAGGTTTTTATGCCCACAGGAAAATTGACAAATGGGGGATATTATGAAATGTTTCTGTTTAATTCAGCCCATACCAAACCAACAGTAGTTGTGTTTGATTTAGGATTTGCATGTATATTAAGTATATCTATGTACTGCACTAACTGTGGCAGGAAAATACATGGGATTTACAACCTCAGTTACATACAGACCTTCTCCAACAACGATTATGGCCTTGGATTCCAGAACATCTGTTCTGTGTGCTATGTAATCTGCACAGAGTGAAAAATACCATAGTACATTCCTGGTTAAGGGTCTGCTGTGATCTTTCTATTAAGAAAGTTGGAATTTTCTTTTTGTAAGAAGCAAAAGTGTATGTCTGCATAACTCTTTACCCCACCAAAAGAAAATCCACATTTCAAAGTCATAAAATTAACACTGTCTATGCTACCAAAACAGAAGTTATAAGTGCAGATAGGGTCTTGAATTAAAATTCACACTGGTAAATAGTTGTCCAGATATTTTATTTGCTGTAATTCTCTATATAAGAAGTCACTTAGATATTGTCATGATGTTTCAGACCACTGTTCTGTTATAGGGAGCTTATTCCCAACAATTAACTATCAATGAATGGGAATACAGAATTTCTATGCAATGTCACTAATACCAACAAAAATGTGGGCAGAAGATATAAATACTGATGATAATTAGTCTCCAATGCTGTGCTGGAGATGTATTTCAGAGTCCTATCTCAACTACCACTCTGTTTTTATTACTGTTAGTCTGTTTTGTAACCATTACGATTATAAATCATACCCAGAAATGACAAGATAAAATAGTTCCTGAAGTTTGATAAAGACACACACTAGGAAAACACTTAAATCTTAACTATACAGCTCTTGTTGAAAGCATGGAGACTTGAGTTTTACCTCAGAGGAGGATCACTATTGAAAGCTGTTTGAATCTCCTATACTGCCTGAATATGCAGCTTCAGAATAAGCCCAAGTTTCAGAAGGATAAGGAAATCTGAATTTTTCTGCTTTAGAGATTAGGGATTGGGTCAAAACTTTTTGGAGAAGGGAAACGCATGAATAATTTACTGTCTATGTGTATTTATATACAGCAGTGAAAGCTAACAAAAACCAAACAAACAAATTAATCGGTCCACTAAACTTCCATTAAAAGAATTATCTGTTTATGACCCTAGACCTGTATCTCTGAGTTTTAAAAACCTTTCTAAGGTGTCTTTCCCCAGAATAGAAGACAATTAAATTACTATGGTCATTTTACTAAAAACAAAGACAAACATAGGTATGACCATCATAGGTGTGTGCTGCTGTGAGGTGGCTATGTTTGTAAATTAAAATTTAATTTATTGCTAATAAAATAAGGAATTCATGCAGTGCATTGTTTTTTTCAAGTTCCAAAAGATATTATTCTACTGAATTCTCAAGATTAAGTGAATTTACACTAGTTTTAAAAATTTTTTGAATCATCTTGATTATAATACATGATAATTTAGAAGACTATTAGCACATATTGTTACACTGTAAATTGTATGGTCTCACTGAGAATTTATGTGAATCTTGATTAGTAAAAGATATGAGATTTATGTTTTTTAACACAAAAATTTTGTAGGACACAGAAAAGGAAAAAAACCCCGCACTTTCTGTTAAACTGCAATTATTCTGCTTTGGTGAAAAATTAAATTGCAAGGTAGCACACTGGTAATGTCTCTCAGATTTCTTTATATTGGTTTTATCTTCAGGCACAATTATCTAAACTGCAGTGTAGAATATAGTTTGGATCTATGGAGCTATGACCATTTTCTATTGTGAAAACATCAGTTACAGCTTTTACCAAAATCATACTGGCTAAAGACCACATTTCTCCTCGGTAAGATGTTTCTAGTCATTCCTAACCTGTGGTTACTGGTCATTTCTACTGATAACAGGGGCTTGAGAGAGTGTAGTGGTAGCAACAGTGTAATGACAATTCTGGGGTCAAATACCCTATTTCAGGAAAAAAAGCAAGAGGCAAATTATAGGAATTTTAAAGCAGCGTTGAGGAGAGAGGAATTGATATTTTGGGGTGAGTGTGTTCTGATTTTGGTGACTGTACAACTTTCATGACCTTGGTGGAGAAATTATCTGCCAGTAGTCCCAATTCATTGGAAGAGGAGGTATTCTTAAGGATCTAATGGAATTCTACTGTATGATATAAGGGGGACTGATTTCATGTTTAAAGATCTAGGGAAGGTCTCAAAAGAGGAAGAATCATTTCATGACTGCTCTACAAAGTCATTTTTTTTTTCATTGTTAAACAGAATAACGCCACTTCACTGGGATGAAGCAGTAGTGACAGTTTTCAGTATATACACTTTCTACTTTTGGACACCACAGTTTCTCTAAACGTGTAGTTGGGGTTTTTTGTTTTGAGATTTGTATTTCATTTTGTCACACCTAGGGTTTTAGGTTTCAGTATTCTTTCCTGCCTCTAACATTGGTTTGATGTTTCATTGAGGTTTTTTTGTATATGCCAAATTATCTTTGTGATATGGGTCACATAATAAAAGCCTTGTGAAAAACAAAGGTCTATTTGCTACATCCAAGTGATCACTTAAAAACTAAGGTTAACTGTTGGCCATCAGGGTCAGAAAACAAACTTATAAAATATTTATTATGTGATATGTTTATTCTGGCCTAGATGAAACAAATGCACAGACTAAAGAGGAGTGGAGTCTTCATCACTGGTCAAATCAAGGATGAACTGAAAATAAGCTTCCCTGGTTTTAAAAAAGCCAGATAATATTAAAGTCTTCAGAATAATTTTGAAAGCTTTTTATGGAAAGAGTCATACAAGTACTGACTGCTATGCTTTTTGCCATCCTTTAGATATGTCCTTTTGTTAAGATCCAATTGGTGAGAGGTGCCCCTGCTCAAATTAAGGTACAAAATAGACCATAAGCTGAAGTCAATTATATGGACTAATTTAACAATAATTGTGAGGTAGAGAGATAGATCAAGCAAGCATCACCTTTAGATCCAGTGGCACTCCTTGGGTGGATTGTTCAAAACTTTTCACTATTTATACATCTTAGCAAACACAATAATTAATGCTCATTGGCTACACAGTTCCCTTACTCTATTGGTTAAACAATTCCCTCACTTCTAATTGCAATTAGCCCACATGCTTTGTCTTTCCCATTGGCAGGTGTTTAGCCATCGCTGGGAGAGCAGGGCTCCATCATGTGTAAAGACTTGGGAAATGCCATCTCTCCAGTTGCTCCCCACATCCTTCTTCCCCAGTTTTATATATTGAGCATGATGTCACATGTTATGGAATGTCCCTTTGGTCAGTTAGGGTTAGATGTCCCAGTTCTGTCCCCTCTCAGCTTCTTGGCCATCCCCAGCCTCCAAGTTGGTGGGGAAGGGTGAGGAGCACAAAAATCTTTGACTCTGTGCAAGTGCTTTCAGCTGTACAGAAATGTCCTTGTTTTATCTACACTGTTTCCAGCACCAGACCAAAACATAGCCCCATATCTCCATGTGATATCTAAGAATTACAGAACCAAAGAAAGTGCTCCTGAACTGAGAGTTTACAGGTGGGGGAGCAAGCCATTAGCTCAGATTTAACTATGCAGACAGTATACCTCAAGGACATAGCCAAGAGTCCACAGAAAGATAGTGGTGTGAGAATTCATTTGTCTGCATGGAGGTAGGCATGCCTGAATGACAGTAGGCAAAATATCTTATTATTATCTGTCTAGTTGGCCAGTGGGAGCTGCATCTGCATTACATACTTCCCTGTGCTTCTCTAGAAGACTGTAAATCATTGATAAGGATAAGATACGTTCAGTCCATACACAAAATAAATGAGAAAAAAAAAAGAGATAGCTCCCTCACACCTAGTTCTACATAGGGTAGGGTTTCCAAGTTCTACAGATTTCCAAAGATTCTTTTGGAGTCCCACAGATCACTCATCCTTGTGTAAGAAAGGTTGTTTGGCAGATGGATCTGAGCATATCTATGGTAAACACAGAGCAGTAGCTGCCTGCAGCATGACTAGGTGCACTTGGTAAATGAGTGTGAGAATCAACCGCTGTTAAAATTGTTGTTGTTCTTGAAACAACCTGATAAACTGTTCCTTAGATCTAATTATTTCTCAGTTGTTGCTCTTGGGGTATAGAATGTGGCTGCTACTCTTCTATCTATTTTAATATATCTTACAATGTTTTTATGAAGAGTCACTGCTCTACTCCTAATTTTTCCAAAATTTTCATTGGGAAAGCAGAGTTACAGAGATGTAACCAATGTTATAGCTGGAATAAATAATCAATATTGAGATGGGTGGTAGAGGTAAAATTGAAACACCAGAATACCACTGAACAGCTAGGTCAGAAACCAGAAAAATCTGTGTCTGTGTGAGGGAGTGAGTCTTTAGAAAGTAGAAGATTTCCTACCAAAGAACTTAGAACAACTAAAAGTATTTGCAGTGCCGTGAGTTGTTAATCAGTCATTTTAGAGAGGCAAAAAGATGAACGAAGACTCTCAAAAGCCAGTTTCTCCATATTTCTTACATCCAGGAAGAAGGAAAAAGACAAAATGGGAAGTCCTTAGGGGAATAAACTGTTCACAAAGGAAGCTGATATGGAACACGTATGTATACATGTATGTATGTATGTATGTATATGGGCCTGTATTTTGTCTGACTTTGTTTTGTTCTGAGGCTGTCTAAATAAAAATGTGCCTAACTCTGAAACACCCTCAGAGTTCAAAACCAAACACACATCTAATTAGTTCAAGTATGCATTCTGGAAGAGATGAATTGTAAAGATCCAAGAAGTGTATGTCTAAGTTTGTGGGAGGTTCTACATTGAATTGTGAAAGAATAACAGAGACAGCACTCAAAAATGTGCTGAAAAAACAGACTAAAAGTAGTGTTTCAGCTCAGTCATAGAGGAAAGACTAAGTTATAAAGTCTGCCTTGACTGACACAAAAACTGGTCCTCCAGAAAAACAATTACTGAAGCATGCCGTTTTAAGCTTGTTAAAATTATTTGTAAAATAATTCCAAGGAATATAAAGGATTCCATTTAGGAAAATAATATAAAAATATGCTGTTATTGACAGAATTTCAAAAGAAAATGTCTTAAGTTTTTATTTGAACCATAGTTCCCTCTTTTAAATTCAGTTATTCACTTATCTTTCGGTGCTATCTTTACACAATCATAGCAGCTCTCCGGTAAGACTAATTTTCATCTGTCTATTTCTCAAAAGTATCAGAGTTTAGACTACCTGGAACAATCATTTATACCTGTCAGATTTTTGTGCAGTTTGAAGTTAGAGAGTGACAGTACCTACGACATAGCAGGGATATAACTCATATTTTGAGTATGGCTAGAAAGGGTTAACAGCACAACAGCTGTTTCACAATCATTACTGAGTTGACTAGAAAATTAGGAAAGTATTTTAAGTTTTCATTGTGTGGTTAATTATGCTGCACCATAAACTACAATATTTCAGAAGTAATATGAAAGAAAAAAAGAATGTTGTCACAAAATAAGCAATTTCAAGGTAAAATATAAAAAAAATCCAGTAATTACTTTTAAAGCTGGAGGCATTGATTCTGTTATAATTCTTTATTTAAATTACTTTATTCTACTGCAAATGTTTGATGGAAACATAATTTTCTTGTCCCATAGATGATGATGAAGTAGCACAGTAGTTTCTCAATGGGTCATTTTTATAAAGCATTTGAAAGGCTCCCCATGGAAATTTACTGAAAATTTATTTCTGCAAGGTATTTCTCCATCTCTTCTTGTGATGAATTTCTGAATTAATTTACCCTTCAGCACTCATAACCATGACAAACCCCCTACCAGTAATCACCCTGAATGGATACATCTTTTTTTAGAAGTTATCTGCATTTTTTTACCACATAACCTCAAAATGACTATGTTAAGATTTTACAACTAGCAATTGGATAGTAACAGTTCTCAGAGAATTTCATCATGGACTTTGCAGGGGAGAAAAAATCTTTTAAATACCATTACCTTCAAATAGCATTTGCTAGTTTCAAAATGCTCTCTTCTCACATGATACTACTCTCTTAATGGTGCCAGTTAAGTGTTTGGGAAGGAGAGTCCATCACATGCCCTGAAAAGCAGGGTCACATAATATTAAATGGCATGTAATTGCATTGCATGACATTTTATACCTTTACTTTTTTTTATCAGTTCTCAGGCAATGAAAATAGGCTGTGTGACAGCTTCTCATGTGCTTCTACAAAAATCCAACACAGAGAACACAAACTTTTAAGCTGTAAGAATTATGTTACCTCAGAGTTTTAAGTTAACAGGGCTAAGATTACAGTGGAATGATGCCAACCCATCATGCAATTTGTTCCGCTGACTTTAATGAAAAAAATGACTGAAACATCTGGGGTAAATCCCATATCAGTTCTTGTCCTGCTGGTGAAGATGCTGTTACTCTATGCTAAATGCAGCAGGTACATCACTGCTGTCATCACAGCTGCATGAGCTCTAAGGTGAGCCCTTGTTTGTGAATGAGAAGATGAATTTCTTTTGTTTCAGTGCTGTCAGGTACACAGTGAAATCTATAACTAAAATAACTCTCTGAAGTAAATATTTCATTTATGTTGCCAAATTGATGTATATTTAGTAAATTATTTGATAGAAAATATTAAGAGCTTTAGATATTTAGATTAATATCTATAGATTATATTGGATTTGCTGTAGTATGACATAATCTGAAATAATGTAATGAAAATGAGCTAATTTTCTAGGTCGTTTCTATGAAGTCAATATTTACTAAAATATTGAGGTATAATGTTTGTAGCATCAGTAAGTGAAGACAGATACTTTATTATGTCCTAAAACAAAATCAGATACGATTTCTCAGTTGAAACATTGCATCTAGAACAGTACCTGATAAGGCAGCTCTTGAGTTAATGAATTATGATCATTTTCTGCAAATTAAAATAGTTCAGCTTAATAAAATGTGAGCTGCTCCATTTGATTGTGCTCTGACAAAGTCAGTACTGGGCACTGCAGACTAAATTTGGACAACATGCCTTTGCAACTCTCAATGTGCCTTTAATTTCCTATTGACTATCCCTGTTGCTCTCACTATTCCATGTCAGACAGCAAGTAATTGCACAAATACAGACTTCAGTGGTAGTTAAACTGATTAAAATTGTGTTTCAAAGCTTAGCAAGAATTGAAATTCCTTTGTTGTGGGCCTACCATTTATATTATTTACTCAACAGTGCTGACTATTGCACAGGGACTGAATTAATCCAACTCTTCCCCTCAATACTGCACAGTTTATTTAAATTTTCATTGTAAACAATTTATCTTCCTGTTTAATTTTATGTTCATGAAGAAGATATTCTATATCTGATGTGAATGATTCTGTTCCTGAAAACTTTTACCTATCACATAAGAGCTCCACCTATTTGGCTTGTGGAGGTGTACCAGCTATTCAAACAGAGAATAGCACCAGTCCTCCTGATTTATTTCTTACTTGATTCCTTTATATTTTTAATCCATCACTACAACATAGTTTGCTGGGACTCTGGAAAAAGAAAGTAATCTCACTGAAAAAAGGTTTAGTGGAATTAACAGAATAAATATTACAAATAGATCACTTCTATAATCCAGCTAAGGCAGTTCCTGAGCTCCAGTACCATTAAATTCACTTTTATTTTATTCCACATGAATTGTCTTTCTGTGATTTAATATTTTTCAGTTTTCTCAGTAGATGTCACCTTGGACTGAAATTCAGGTCTAAAAAATTCTTCCATTCATTGCACAATAATTTTTTTTCCTTGCAATCAGGTGTAATTTACCTCTGTTGTATTAAATTCCCTCCCTTTGATTCTCCTTTCTGAGCTAGACTGAAATTTCCAAAATGTTTTGTTTTGTCATTTCATATTAATAATAAATTCCCTTGCATATTCACTACGCTCTTTGACTATTTTCTCTATCTTTTTGTGTTTATATAGAATAGTATCTAATCAGTTGTTAAATGCATGTTGGGATTTTATAGCACCTATTTTTCACTTTGCAGCAATTGGATAATCAACAGCTCTTGTAAACCTACATTAGTCAGTATAGGTGCTAAGAGATGATTTTAATTTTTAATGTTTTCTCAGGTACTATTAATATTGACGAGTACTGTTTTCATCTGAAAGCTGCTAAACAGGTTTCTCAAAGCAACAAGAATGTTTCTTTAAAAATAAAATTATTTAAAAACTTGGAAAGGATTGTGCAAGTGGTGAAGAGCAAAAATGCAGTCCTTATATCATTTTTTTTTCAATGTTTCCATATTTTTAAGGCCTAGAATGGTTTTGATCTTCTTTGAAGAAAAGGTGTTGCAGAGATCTTTTGCTTCTGGGTGGCCTGACAGGGGCTATGCTCAGGGGAAAAACATTTGCAGTTCTAAAACTATCATATAATTTTCTTGGTTCTTGGGAGAGACCAATAGCATAAACATAAACAAAGAACAGGCAACACTCTACTTGCTACACACAGCTTATGACATTTCACAGTAATAGCAGTGTATGACAGTAACTCCACCAAAGTGTGAAATAGATGTACATGTAATGACAGTAGGTAGGTAGTCCAAATCTCCAGTAGATAGAGCTTCATGAGTAATTTATATAAGAGCTAAATTGGTTGACATAATTTAGGAAAGTGAGTATCAGGCATTCATAGATAATAATCACTGCTGACAAAAATGCCATGTGGCTTATTAGTACACAGAAGTTCAGAACATCTGAGTTTGTTGTGCTCCATGGTTTCAGGTGTAATAAATCATAATAGCTGCTTTTCAAGGAAAAGAAAATTGATATCTGTGTGGTAAATCAGAACATTAAATGCTTGACATTTTGATGGAGGAAGGAATTATTTTGTAGCATAATGTTAAACCACCCTAAAATCATGACTTCAAACAAGTCTGCAAATGTTTTCCACCTAACATAGTTATAGCATTTTCTAGACAAAATGAAATGGCTTCTCCAATTAAGAAATAACATTTCATAATTTTCAGGGTTTTCTCTCCCCAAGGGCTAGCTTGATAGGTAAACTTAGTGGAGACAAAGGAACAGCACAAACAAGAGCATGTAAGCCTAAATTAATAAACAAATACATTTTATAATGAAGAGTACATACCAGGTCCTAAATTTTGTAAAGAGCTTGCATATGTGTTTAAGTCCACCTGCACTCTATAGGATAAACGTGTGGTTTGTATTTGGTGTCTATTTACATCTCCTTTTCAGAAAGGGTATTAAAAGTGCTTACGGGGGGGTGGGGGGGTGGGGGATGTTTCAGAACTGCAACACCTCCTTGAATGACAATTAAGTGACCTTTTTGTTTGTACTCTTGCTCTTGTTTGTACTATGATTGTTTTTAGAATTACAACTCTCCCATATAGAGGAGTCCTAGAAAATTACTGGCATAATACCATATCCTCAGTTGGATTTAAAGAGTTTTACACAGAATTTCCCAAACTACTACAAAAATGTTAAAGGAGAGTTGTTCTTTTTTTCCACTAAGTACCAGACCAACTAGGAATTTTGATACTAGTTTCAGTGGAATGAAGATGCATTTTTTACTGGATACAAAACATCATATTGAGAGCTACTGTTGGGCACCAGAGACATTCTAGTTGTTCATGTGCTTTCAGTACAAATTGACTCCTTTAACGTCTTATTCGGGTGCTTCTGAAGAATAGAGAAGCAGAGGAATGCTGAACAAAGGTAATAAACAATGAGCAGAAGCAGAAAAAGCATGGTCTCCAAGAGACAGTATTGGGGTGTGAGCATGAGCATACAAACACAACCACATCTAGCTTGTAGTCTGAGCTCTGCAGAAGGCAGGCTTCCCCTAGGAGGCAAAGCCTATTGATACAAAGCTACAGATTGGGGAAAATAAAAATCACAATTTGGAGTAAGCATCTGTTAAATTTCCCTCCTAGGCTTTTCTTTGTGTTTCTATTAGTTTTGTAAGCTATTCCCTGGTGGAGCATCTAATTTCATGTCTCTGTATATCAGTCAACTGTCACTTATGAAAACACTGCCTTGAGTCAAATCCTACAATTCTATTCCAAAAGTGTTCCCAAAACAAGAAAAAGGAGGTAGTTTTGATGGACAAGATAATACAAGACTCTAGCCTTGGTTTATAATTTTCAACTAAATTTATTTTTTCCCTTTACATCAGCCTAGATTTTTATCATTATTTTGATTTAAAGCAATTTGCTGAAAATGGGTCATATTTACAATTTGAAACCACCAAATCCTTAGTTGTGCAGTCCTGTTCTTAACAGCTGAGATCATTACAAAGGATTGACTGTAGCAGTTCAGTCTGCTTTTATTTCCTTTTGTCTTTGAAGTGTTTCAATTAAGTTTTTCTACTTCATTAATAGAAAACAATATTTCCTTAGTTTGCTCTAGGCAAACTGAACTATCTGAAATAGTAATGACATGTCTTAAGATTGAAAGTCTAATAAAATGTCTTCAGTTAAGTCTGAAGTATGCCTAAAGTAAAGCAAGAATGTGAATGTAGTAATCAGCACACCTCAGTAGGAAGTTGATTTCCATTAAAGCTTCTCTATGTTCAATCTTTATTCACCAGAAAAGCAGGTTTAATTATTTTTATCATATTTGAATAGTTTAGCAGTTACTCTTGGAATTGCACAGAGCAATTAACTGCCTTCTCTGCTATTTAGGAACTTGAAAGGTGGTGGGAAAAATAGACGTCAAGCATTCTGTTACGTGGTTTCATAGAGAAAATCCTGCTGCCATATAGGTCAATCTGACTGTGCAACTGCTATCATGCAGACGATTCAAATTAGGATCTTATTTTTCAACTGGTATGAACATAAAAATATACAGGAAAAAAAATGCAGTAAAGGACTGTCTATTGTTCAATTATATTTGAAATAAAAAAACCCCACTAAATCACTAATCTGAAACCGACTGACAAGTTATGCAGTAAAAGATACAGACAAGTAAAAATTATAAAAATCTATAAAATTTTTATTTAAAATTAAAAAAATTATAAAAGAATATAAAAAATAAAAAATTATAAGAATTAGAGAACTATTTTCTATTTCTTCATTTTAGTCTGAGAAGAGAGTACATACTGGGCAAAATGCTCCTGATGTATTTGGAGAAGACAAAGCATTGTGTCATTGTTTTGCTGGTTTTACAAAGGCTGTACACACAAACTTGCATAAAAATTGCTAATTGTTTTTTCTCAATGTTATTTTTAAGGCAACTTTCAGTCTCAGTAGAAGCAGAAGTAGATTGCACAAGAACAGATACAAAATTTTTCAAATCAAAGCATTGTTCAAATCATCCCATTGTTTGGTGCTAAAGCAATTTAGGACATAGAAAATTCCCAAAGCTACACTCCTAAAATTTAATTCTGTTCTGATTATTAGCCTGAGACACAGTTTTTCAGTTCTACTTTAAGAGAGAAAATAATTGGAGATTGAAGTAGATGGTCAAAATTATCATTTGACTGGATTTTTTCTCTGAGCAAAGTGCAAAGTGTTCCACTGATATTTCATTGTAAATACTAAATAAGTTTTTCACATGAAGTTATTTCCAAAGGAAACCACAAAATACTTATTGAAAGAGTTGGTTGTTGTAAAAATTTCATTGTTTGGAACCTTGACTCTATTTCTAATTTTCCTGCAATTATCCTAATGCTCAACTTTCTTACATCTACAAAGCTTCTCTAAGAATAGGAATGGGATTTCCCCGGGAATGCAGGAAGAAGTAGTTGCTCTTTCATGAGTTAGGTTCCACACTCACTTCCTGTCATATAAGATGATTCTATTTCCTAAGTGGAGTTGTATAATTGGGATGGCTTCATATATCAAGACCACAAGATATAGGTACAGAGTGTAGAGCAGGATGTACCACACATAAATCCATGGACGCACTTTCAGACATTATAACATAGCTTTGAAGAAGTCAAATGCCATAGTGCTATGCAAAAACTGAGATCATTTGAATTTCACAGGTGGTGGGTATGTAGGATAGAGGATTAACAACGGAAAAAGAGAAAGGCAAGAAAAGTTAAATTCCCCTTAGAGATTTCCATAAAGCTGCAGCTGACGTTATCCCTCCTAGAAACAGAAATAGGAAAACAGGTGGGTTTAGGTATGCTCTTGTTTCGTGCAAAACAAGCTTTAAAAGGTTACATATGTCCTATGACACAAAGTATCCTTCATGGAATATAATCTCACTCAAATAGGATACAATTTCAAAAGCTTTGCAAAAGGTTCAGCTTTGTGTGTAGTCCAGCTAACTGAGATCAAAGATCAGAAGATAACAGAACCCCTGCTAATCATTGAAACAGTATGCTCAGAGATAATGATGATAATTTGGATTTCTGCTTGCCTTCAGAAATGCACAATAAGAAGCCACTCATGAAGTCAATAAAAACCTACTCCATCTTTTTTTAGCTGAATTGAGTAGTAATCAGTATTATAAGGAAACAAAAGACCAAAAAACAAAAAGAGAAGCACTAGTTACATTCAATACAAGAGAACAGCCCAGGTTCTAAGGGACCTCAAAAGATCATCTGGTCAAATCCTAATGGACAAGGGAGCCTAGAAGAGTTTCTTCAGCATCGTGTCCACCCATGTCTTGGAAACCTTCAGTGATGATGATTCTACCAAGTCCCTGGGGAGGTTGCTCCAGTGGTCAGTTCTTCTTATGGTGAAAAATTTCTTTTTTATGTTGCACAATGCAAGTTGCACCTGACATCTCTTGATTCTTGTATGATTCCTTGTGAAGATATTGCCTTTCTTTCCTTTTCAGTCACCCTTTTAAGCACTGAAAATCAATGGTAAGTCCTCCCCACCTGAGCATTCTCTTCTCCAGGGTTAAAAGACCTAATTTCTTCAGTCTCTCCTCAGAGTGTAGGTGCTCCAGTCCTTTGATCACCTTCGTGGCTCTCTTTGGACCCCCTGAAGACTGTCTGATGTTTAAAATATCTTCTTGTTTTGACCACTTGTTGCATAAAAGATGTATGAGTAGCAAGCAAATGCAAGTTTATTCATGACTACTTCAAAGAAATTGTTCCTTATCCCTAAGGGTTAAATTTAATTTAGGATAGGATCGAGATTATTTTACAAACTTTGGATTTTAACTGTTACACCCCAATTCAGTGTCCAATCTGTTAGGAGTCTCAAGGCAGGTGAAGCTGGAGACTTGTCTGACAACCATCCCAAAGCTTGAAGTCAAGCAAGTCTCTGTGCTATAGAAGCTGCTGCCAGTAGATGCACTATCTTCGCAAGAAGGGACTAACAGTGACAGGAGAAAGGGACTAAAGGAGTGCCAGAAGATAGGAGGGCAGGGAAATTTATTAAGTGCATATAACTAATAGAAGACCTTATGGTGGAAATGAAGCTTGAACATCCTGATCAGGACACATGTGGAAATTAATACCCATTTAATTTGAATACTGTAGAGCATAGTGTCTGAAACTGTGAGACATTTGTGTTTTGCTAGGGAATATAATGCCCTGTCATAACAGCAACAAGGCAATGCCTTGTCAAAGAGAGATTGTTACAGCTTTCCAGACTTCAAAGCTGAATGAGACCATCACTGAGCTTCAGCTCATTCTTTATAAGACATAATTAGCACTGGTGATTTCAGACTGCAGCTGCTCTGACACTGATATGTCCAGGGTTACTACTCTAAAACACACTTTGTGATCAGACAATGGATACAGCTACAGGAAGTAGACAACAATTCTTTTTTTAAAAAAAACCTTTTCTCATGGGCAAAGCCTTGTTTTTGGAAAATTTCTCACTTCAGGGAAAAAAAAAAGTAAAAGAACTGGCTGAATATTTCTTACCTATTTTGACTTTTCAAAATGTTAACTAAACTAACTCCTACACAAATGAAAATGTTCAAATTGTAAAAATTGTTCTGAGATTGTTTTAGCATATTGGGTTTTTTACACTTTTGACTGGAGAAAAGATTAGCCTTTAAAAATTTTGAAAATTTGAATTTTCATTCCAATTGAGAATAAAGTTCTGTACTTCAGTAGTTCTCTTATGGTGGAAAATTGTTTGAGTACTATTTAAATATGAAAAAGAATAGTGAGATTGATAGTTTTGTAAATAAGTCCTTCAACAGTAGGTATTAACCGACTGAAATTGGTCATCACTGAATAGACTCATTGAGACTCATTCCATCATTATTCAGTAAAGAATTACATCATTTCTATCCCCCAAAAATTGCAGAGAAAAAGGTTATGCTATTTTTTGTGGAAGTCAGTCAAAGTTTAATAGGAAATTAACAATATGATTGTGCTGATACTTACATTCTTAATGAGCATCCTAAAATTCTCTAAGTAATCAAATTTATAAACTCTTTATGGTGCCAAGAGATGAAAACGGCTCAGTAGAATGTTTGAGCCATTTTGATTAAACAAGTGCAGAAAAGCTTCTAAAAACATTAAAGGTGAGGAAGGTGGATAGGGATGAAGACAGAGTATGTTGACAAACACATACTGAAGAGTGAGTAAATGGATTTTGTCTTTACCTTTTAAGGGTTATAAACTTCTGGTATTAATTCAGTAAAGGGCCTGGGTATCATTGCAAGCAGCTCAGTGGAAAGCACAGCTCAGTGAGCAGTTTCAGTCAAATGAATAATCAGGTTACATGAATGCAGGGTGTAGAAGGTGATTATGCCTTTAGAATACTGGAGACGATGCAGGTCTGCTTTCTCTCCCTCAAAGGAGAACTTGAGTTTGAATTAGAGATTCAGAGAGGACTAGTGAGAAAGAACAAGTGCACAAAGCAATTTCCCGAGAAGAGAGACTGAAACTACTTGCTTTGTTTACATCAAAAAAGGGATAAATGAAAGTCTATGAACTGAAATTAACTGAAAATTGAGACGAAGAATTAGAATCAACCACTACTAAGTCGGAAAATGCCAAAACTAATAATACTTTAACAGATGTGTCCCAAAAAAGAGAGAAATAATACTGAGAAAAATGGTTTGTACAGACTTGCGTAGTTGTCTGTACAACTTATTTTCTCAGAAGTAAAAATTTCATTCTTTAAACGTATGTCTTATTTCAGGTCAATTTTTGCAATTTAGAATCTTCTTATGATATTGACATTACAAGAACTCTTTCTAATGATATTTTTTTATACTCATTTGTGACTTATTTATGTTGAGTAATTGATAAATGGACTATAGCCTGTCACAAAGACATATACCTCAAGCTTCTTGTTCTTTCAGGAAATTAGCAGTTGGGACTATTTAAAATCAAATGTATCTCTAGAAAGGGTAATACTAATTTTCAAAACACTCATCTATAAAACAGTTTTCCTAGACATTTTTTAATCCCTTTCATTTTTTTTTTCTCTTGATTGCAGCAGCAACAATTTTAACGGTTACAAAATTTTGACATATCCCTTCAAAATGTCGATGTTTTATTACATATAGTTATATATTACATATGGAGACAGTTATATAAATACAGGAAGGATATATAAAGCATAAATATTTTTCATGAGTGCAACCATCTTTGAGTTATAAAAATAATTTGCCAGCATATTTACCAGGGAAAGTAATCCAGTCTTGATTTGTAGCTCAATCTAGTAAGAGATGGAAATGTTAAGCTTCCACCACACGGTCAATTTTGAACTGCCAACGAATATTCCTTCCTTCAGATCTTTCAAATGAAAACAACATAATTCCCATTGGGCGATTCCAATATTTTTTTGAAAGGATTCTATGATGCAATGTGTAGGAGTTTCTGATTGTTAGGTCAAGGAGAAAACATTTAGAGTGAATTTTCTCAAAAACATAAATGCAAACAAGGTAATGGAGATAACTGATAAATGTAACTAAACTACATATGATAA
>JAWWMU010000180.1:40638306-40650436 GCA_035048155.1 Cinnycerthia olivascens
TAAACTACATATGATAAAATAGATAATACAATATTTAGATAATATATAATTACATAATTATATTATATAAACATATTTCTATTTATGTCAAAGTCTACCAATATGGTCACTATGTGAATATTAAAATCCTTAGTTTAAACATATCTTACATCCTATTTTTTTGGTAGATACAATTTGATTTTGAATGAGACCAACAGATGATATAATGTTTTACATATAATTTATAAAATTATTGCTTCTGAAAATAAATGACGGGGTGAAGGTCTTTTTGTCACAGTCTGTCATTTGTTTTTTATAGCAGTATTACAGAGATCATCTTTACAGTCCTACAGAATGATGACCTTTTGAAAACAGACAACTTGTTACTAGATTAGCATATTAAATATGTTTTCCTTACAGTTATGTGATTCCCACCCCCACAATATCTCAATTATATACTTATGGGTAATAAATTATCTACAGACTAGATAATGGCTTGTGTGTCTTGCTGCACACAGAGTCTATTTGCTGATTGCACTCTGAATACTCAATTATGATTGTGTCAAGCTGCATTCCATATTTGCTACTGCTGCATCTAACTACTTATTAAGGACTGAGGTTAAATTAATTCTATTTCAGGCAATGTCTGTTGGTAGAATAAAGGAAATGAAAGGGAAAAGCCAGTGGTACATTCAAAGTGCGATTTTCTCCTGCATATGGTCATCTTCTTTTGGTATGAATTTGCCAACAATCAAATTAGAGTTCTGCATCTAATTCCACAGATATTTTCAGCAGATTGAATCTGTATGTTCTATTTTTTAAAGTACTTATTCAAAAGATTTTTATGGCAACTGAGCATTCAATACTGCTTTGTTTCATCTGAGTATTAGAAGAGGTTAAATTCCATTCTTATTTGGCCTGATTTTTATATAAAATACATTAACTCCTAAAATAACTATTTTCAATTGAAGTAATAGAATGTCATAATTAAAAATAGGCAGATAAAAATTTATTTCTTGCCCTAATTAAAGACGGCCTTAACCTGCTTTCTCAAACAAACTCCAGAAAGTCAGGATATCTTTTTTGTGTAATGTAAAACCAGTAAAGCAAAAGTAGATAAGACACTAAGTTTAATACTGTGTGTACTAAAATAAAAAGTTGGATAGAGCACCAAGATATCAGCTACTAGAGTTTTGAGTTCCTAGAGCTCTCCTCAAAATATAGCTATTTGTGTTTAAAATAAGTATCACAATAAATAAAGTAAATAAATATTTTCAATACAGGAGAATAGAGAGCAATAAAATAATGACTTTTTTTTTGTCAATGAATCAGTCACAGCATCCATTCAAATACTTTGTCATATCCTACACGTGAAGAACTCTTACCATGTATATTTTCAGTTTCTACTTAGACTGGTAAATTAGGAGTGCACTATCCCAAGGATCCTTCCTGAGTCAGAGGGTTTCAGAAGTATGGCTTTTCTGAATGAGTAACTGGGCGGGGATCTGTATCCAAAGGAACTTATTCACTTTATTACATTGTGAGGAAGGTGGCTACTGTCTGTATCATATGTAGGAAAAAGTGATAAGGGAAAGGGAAAGACATAGCCACATTGACTATATGCCAAAATGATCATGTTCCTAGAGACCAAATTGGATGCATTTTAATACCACAACTATTAGTAACTATTCCCTCTGAGTCCATTAGTGGATACTAACTTTTCTGGAGAATAACAGTTCTCTCTTCTATATTTCTTTGTCTTAGGTTCTTTCCTTGAATAATGCTTAACTTCTTATAACATTTTGCTGGGAATCTATTATGATCCCAGTCTTTTTGTCTTTTACTTTTTCACCATCATTATTTCTTCATTCCCTACTGTAGTAATAAAATACTCCATTCCCATTTTGAAGTAAACTCTGGCGTCTTTCACGATCCTCCTTCGTTCTTAGTGCCGTGTTTCCTGCTTCCATCAAATGCCATTACCATTTCTTGGGCTTTGAATGTCACAGGTTTGCTCCTGTCTCTTCCACTTCACCAAATTAAAACAAAGGCAAAGTTTTCATTAAAGTAAGTAATCTAAAAATATAATTAGAAATGTAGTGAGCTATAGTTCATATTTTTCTGTATGTCCCTGAAAATCTGTTAGTAACACAGGGCCTATGAATATTTGGATACCTAAGTTTCATGACAGTGCAACCTAGATATCATTGAAAGTAAGACTGCCGTGATCTTGAGAAAGCACACATAAATAAAAATAGCAAAGGAAGGAATCTCTGTAGTTCAGCAGCCTGGGGTGGATAGAGCTCTGTGGTGGAGGGTTAAAAAACATGTAATTTAAATACTAGTGTCTGTATCATGGACTAAATTTTCCACACACAGCTACAGAGTTGGCCCACAATATGTCACTAAGTTGGTATTTTGAAACAAGCCTAGAAAATTCAAAAAGTGATACGGATTTCAGAATGAAAAGTAACACCAATAATGTGTACCAAACTAGATAGTATTTCTGTGACTTTCTAGTAAACTTGAAAGACATGTTCCACCTGAAAGAAACAGAAAAAAAAGAAAGTTAAATTTAATACCACAGAAGGTTTTAAAATCTTTCCTGTTACTAGTAATACCAGAGAAGCAGTACTTTCAGCATCAATGCATATGACTGCCTAGGGAATAAAGAACAGAAGATGCTATTTCAATAATATTTTTCCAAATCTGTATAATGTTAAGCATAAATGTGATTTGGAAAATATTCTGCTGTTACTAAGTCAGCAGCATGCCAGTTTCTATTATCTCTGATACGGCCATGTGTAAAAGCTGTAATCAGGGATAAATTTCTAATCTCTAAAACACTGTAAACCCATCCATTCTTGAAAATCAGATGTTTGACTAATAAGGTACAAGTAGGCATAACTACTGGCAAAGTTCAAGTAAGTTAATATGTGATATTTTAATCACAATTAAATTTAGTTTTGTTCAATGCCGTACAAACGCACATTAATCCTGGTTATTTTTTTACATAAAGAAACTCAGATTTCAGGCATTACTTGATGCAAGATGCCTGAGCTAATTAATCTGTACTGATATATCCAATATCTTTAGATAGATCTATATGTGTGTCTATGTCTGTGCAAAATAATAATATAATTGAAGAGAAATGGATGATGCCCTGTGAAACAGGCAAATCTACAAAGCCACTAAAAGAGCAATGAATGAACACCTGCATAACAAAGAAAGAATGGACAGTGGAAACTAGGTAAGAAAAGAGATAAGATAAAAAAATATACATCAGACAGAATAGTGGTTATTATTAATAGTGGCCTGAAGTGTCAAAGCACAGGATGGGAAAGACTGGAAAACAAGTCTGGTAAAGAAAAACTACTGAATATAGATAGAGGAAGTAAAACAGCTTCAAGAGAAATGACCACATACAGATAAAACTTCTGAAAAGATTAAAAATCTAGGAACAGCTTTAAAACATTTTAACAGTGTTAAAATAGAAATTGGTTCATCGTATTGTTAAGGTTGGGAAAGACCTCTTAGATTTCAAGTCCAATGATTAACCTAGCACAAATGTTCACTCCTAAACCATATCTCCTAGTGCCACATCCCTTTGCAGGAATGGTGATTCCACCACTTCCATGGACAGCCTGTTCCAATGCTTAACTCTTTCAGTAAAGAATTTTTCCGTAATATGTAATCTAAACCTGTGCTGCAACTTGAGGCCATTTCCTCTCATCCTGTCACTTGCTACCTGAGAGAAAAGACTGGTAACTGGAAGATATTGGAAGCCCTGTGTATACCTTATATATATATATATATGTATGTATACCTTAGTTTCATAGATATTTTTGATAACTGAAAAACCAAACAAGTAATTTCAGTGATGAAATACTATGTCATCACAACCAAATGCGTCCATAGTCTTGTAGGAAGAGCATATTTGTTAACATGATCCTATTACAGCATTAACTTTATCCAACTGATCTGAAAGTAGGAAGTAAAAGCAGAGTTTAGCAAGTTGCTAAAATTGTCAGTGTACCGTCTACATTGTAGCATGAGGTAAGACAGGAAAAATCTAAAAAGAAACTGAAAAGCTGCATCATCAGTTCAGAAATGCTTTTAAAGCTTCTGATGGTAGGAGAGCCAGACCTAAAGCTTTAATATAATTTGACTTTGTGCCATATTCATTTTCTGTATGACAAATACTCAAACTCATCTGTAAGCAGTGCAGAAGGATAAGGCAATGACACAAGCCATGTAGAAAAACATAAACTATAATTTTGAGATTTGTGTATGAAAGTAAAGGAATGTTAGTAAATATATGCAAATGATATTATAATTTTCAAAGATTTAACAAAGAAATTAATCAAGGTTGCCTTACAACTATGTCACAAAATACAATATACTTCTTCATCATATTTCATTCTCATTTTTTTATCTGAACCAGTTTTTCAAAATTCCTGATGTTCATAATTTGCAATGAAACTAACTTTTAAAGTTCTCTAAAAAAGATGAAATGTTGGAGTTGTAATTTTTATTGTTATATAAATAGGAGTACATAGTGTACAATGAGTCTGACCTTCTATCATACGTTTTCTGTAGGTTTTGAAAAACTTAAATAAAAAAAGCCATAAAAACCATTCTGATATTTTGAACTGGATAAACGAAAATAAGTTTTCAAATTTTCCAGTAAAAAATATAAACATGTTCTGATTAAGAGGTCTTGAAATGCTTAAGTTTGTATAATTTCATTGTGTTATTTTCAATAATTATGATACACCATATTATGTGTCATTAAGATTAACATGTAAAAATGCTAGTTAAAAAATATGAAGATAATTGTAACTAATCAAAACAGCAATTATTCTGATTATTAAGTGAAAGTATACGTTTTTAGCTGTATTCAAAATATTGAATTAGACTATTTAATTTTAAATTTGCTAAGTTATGTGAATAAAAGCTAATCACAGGGAACACATCTGTCCTGGCAGGACTGAGGGAAAAGCCCAGGCAGATTGGCACTGATGACCCAATGAATAAAATGACGTTGTAGAAGCAGCTCCTCTGAGGAGCATCAGAGAGGACTCACCAGATCACTGACCCCAGAGGAAACCCCACCAGGATTAGTCAGCTCAACTCTCTCTTCATGAGGACATGCCTGCTCTCGGGGGTGATTGCCTGAGCAGGTACAGGACTTACTATTGATGCAGGAGGAAGAGAATTTTGGGGCACTAAAGCTTCTGATATGGCTTAAAGGGGCTATGGGAATTAGCAAGACTTATTATGGGATGCTGTACTCGGGCTGGTTAGGCCGCATTTAACACCCTCCTTAGTGGCCCATACAGGGCTGTGGCTTGGATCTGTGACAAATAAGAACACTGATAAAACACAGGAGTTTTGGCTACAGCTGAACACTGCTATCACAGCACTAAGGTTTTCTCTTTTATTCACCTACCAGTAGCCACCATTACTGAGCAGCCAGAGAAATTGGATCAAGTTCTTGCAGTTCATGTATATGTTGGTGCTGTGTCTGGTGGCGTGGGTGCCCTGCAAGGTGCTGTTTTCTTTCTGTGTTGATCTGTGCTAGCAGTGTGGGTGTGCTGAGAATGTGTCAGGAATGCTTGACACTGGCTGGACCTGGAGCCACATCAGCCTCATGTCAGTGAGGGTGGGACCTGGGACGCTCACTTGAGCCCTGAAGTCCACCAGCAGTGGACTTTAAATGGTTTAAGGTCCGTGCTCTTAACTGCCACACCCATACCAGGGGTCACCACTGAATTTTTGAAAATCTGATGGTGCAAATGTTTACCTCAATGTCCCCAGTGCTCTTGGGTATTCTGGAACTGGAACACCATCCTTTTACAGCCTTCTCTCCTGAACCTGATTTAATTTCCTTATTTAGGTGCTTCTTACAGATAATACAGTCTCCTCTCTGACCTGTACAGCAAGATCGTCTCAGCTTCAGCTGATGTGGCAACTAAAGATTTCCTCTCTGCCAGGAAAAAATCCTTTGTTCCTTCCTTGAATTAACCTCTGTTTTTAGAGGTCTTCAGAAGCCCTTTGTGTGTTTCTTCTTTGTCTTAAATATTTTCCCTTTCTAGTTTTCTAAGTCTGTGAAGAGAAGTACTTTATCTCAGCTGCAAGGTTTACACATTTATTCATGGATGTTCATCATCCTATCTGACAACTGCTAGAGATGGCAGTCACATCACTGTTAACTGACTTACTGTCACTGTTGGAAGCCCAGAGCAGGAATCAGGGACAGTATCATCAGAAAAACTTGAATGAGACTCTTAATCACAACTTTTAAAATAAATGGGGAATTTTAGACCTATAGAATAGGGTCCTGAATTTTATTGCAAACTGCACTTACTGATGTCATGCTGGTAACTGGAAAGATTTACAAGCAAAAAACACATTCTGAAAAGTATATGTGTAATACAAGAGATCTGTGACTTTTTAGAGAAATTAATTAAATTCTTATGCCAGGAATTATGATATTACCATTTTAAACAAGACTGTAACTTCAGTCTAAAATTTCTATATGCTCAAGTTTAAGATTTGCTATCCTATTTTTGCTTTAAGAAAGAAAATCAGAAAAGAATATATTTAGAAGGCAGTAATAACTATCACTAAGAGTTGGAAGTGTAATTTATGGGAAATTATGGGAAAGGTTTCCTTTTCAGGGGGAAAATTATTGAAACATGTTCAAGCAGTTTTAATCTTTCTAAATTCTGTCCAGACTATATATCAAATATTCCATGTTTAGAAGGATTGCTTTTTGTGCTTGAAGTCTTTTTCTTTTTTTTTTTTCTGAATAGCAAATTAGGATGAAAAAATTTACTTTTTTCTTTATTTTGCTTCAATTTATTCTATTTTATTGAAGCCTAGTGTTCAATTAACATCTGAGTTTAGTAGTTAAGTATCAGTAAAACAAATTCAGAAGAATGATACAGGGTGTTAGGAACTGATCTGAACTGCTTTAAAAGCTATTGCAATCTGTGGGTGCATTACTTTTTTAAAGGTGAGAATCAACTGTGCTGTACAGTAAGTGAACCTCATGAGGTCATGCTACTCCTACGCTGAGTCTGATTCTCATCTGAAGCTATTTTTTGATGGATTTTTTATGACAGGAACAAACAAAGCCACCTTGTCCAGTAGTAGAGCTGGAAAATACACATATTTCTATTCATACTTTGTGACAGCTGACTGGCAAAGGTTGCTTTGCTACGCAACACCAAAGTCCTATTGGAAAACTGTCAGGAAAGTTATAAACTCTGTTCAAAACTGTTGTTGAAATACTTTTGTCATATCATTTATTCTACATATCAAGACAATTTTTGAGTTATTTATAAAATACATAATTTAGGCTATTGGTAGAGGTTATCAAATAGGACTTAGGCTGTATGATCATAGGTCATACCTTTCACAACTTTTTATTTTCCTCCTCTTCAGAAATAGTGTGCAAAATGACATTCTTCTAATGAAAACAAACCAACCAAAAACTATGTATTTACTACATTATGTTGAGTCAGTATGAATACAAAGGAGAAATAAGGAAATAACAAAGAGGGAGACATTCACTAATGTATTAAAAATGTTTCAGTCATTGGGATAATAAATTGATTAATACAATGAAAGGAAGTGCTCAAAAACATTCCAAAAGAGGAACTTTGAACGTTTATGTGGTTTCTGCTCTACAACCAAATAGGCTTGAACTCATTCGGGTGTCTATTAGTAGGCACTTACCTGCCCTTGCCAATCCGTAACACCGCTGTGGCCACAGTGCAGTGAAAAAAATCCCCACTAGATGGTAGTGGCACCACTAATTGCTGGTCCTCCATCGTAAAACTGTTTTTTTCAATTGCGTTGATGCTTGTACCTTCAAGATCATAATTAAACCATGCTATTTTTTATCCCAATTATAAGCCTACAAAAGGCACTGATAAATTTAACAGATACTTAAATTTCCATCCTGTTGTTAACCATTTTACTAACACAAGTTGTTGGGCTAAATGGAATAAAAAAATAAATGTGGAAAAGGAACCGCAAAATCCAGAGATCAATAAATGACACTAAATGAACATAAGAAAAAAAAAGCCAAAATCTTTCGCTTTGAGTCAATTCAAGATTAAACTATGATTTTCTATAACACCCTGAGAATCATCATTTAGGGAATGGGTCTTCTGTTCTCTGAAGTCTTCAGTCCTTTACTGAATTATACTTTTCAAGACTCACTATGCTTCTTTATTAAAAAAAAAAAAAAGTTACTGTGATTTAGAAGAAAAGGTCATCCTAAAAAGCTCATGAGAAAATTGTTGTAAGCCACAATTTTCAAGAGACTCTTTGCCATTAAAGAGAGGAGCACTCTTTATAACGAAATGGTTCCAAACTGAAAATTTTTAATCAGTTCAATAAATGGTAATACTTGACATCCATCTGTTTCCAGACACAAAGAAGTGGTTCAGCAAAAACGTATACAAATTTTTTTCTACACAAATATTGCCTATCAGGGAAACATTTAAAGTAACATTCCCAGACTGCCCTGGGGAATATCAGTTGTATGTTATGTGCTTTGGCTTGTCTTAATGCTTTTCTGCCATTACCATTATATCATGTGTGTGTACACTAGCTGTCTTGCTTTACTCTGTTTTAGGAAGGGTCTCTGAGCTACTCTAGCTTCTAACATAGCCCTTAAATACATTTTTCAAATTGCTTTTTTTTCTTTTTGAAGTGCTCCTATTCATAGCCAGATTTTGCAAAATAAAAGATATAAATCTGTATCTCTGTAAAATCATATTAGTCTGCTAATTTGAAGGAAACTTTCAGTAAATCAGGGTTACTGTTTCTAGATTATTTGATGCTTGAGAAACTAAAAGGAAAGGAGCCCAGAAGAAATAGCAACAAACTAGGAATTAATACCATGGAGGAAACAAATCAAATTAAATATGTTTAGTCCATGCTTTGGGCACAATCTGAATATCCTAAGTCGAGTAAAACTCTATTCACAAGTAAATCTTGTTGCCTGATGCATCTACAGATTAAGAATGGCTTCTTCTAGAAATTCCACTAATTGTTTCCTCAGGGAGGATGTTGATGTTTATATGAGTTGTTATATCTGCAGGCAGACAGTTTTTTTAGTGGAAGTGGCTTCAAGGAAACAATTCTCTTTTCCTGGCTATAGCTATTGAATATCATGAAAACAGACCCTGGTTATCTATCCTGCCAACTTTCATTATGCTTAATGCTCATTTCAGCCTTATTTATGCATTTTTCCCAGGTGCACAATGAATGGACACAATGAATTCTGCTCTAAATATCTAAGATAGCTTCACAGGGTTTTTACCCTTGGAAAGCATACAAAACCTAGCCAGGAGATGCAGACTTCAGACTTCAGCTGAATATATGCAGTCTGTAATCTGTGAAACAACTTTGTTTCCCTGAAGCACTGAGAAATGTGGGTAGTTCCCTGCAACCTTGAGTGCACTTCGCTGAGTTTCTCTTTTTGAGAGAAGGACACCCTATCATTATCAGCTTTTTTACATTCATATTATTCTGTTTGTTTTACTGTGATTTAGGTGGTCAGAGGATATCATCTAGTGGACTTCAGGAGCCAGTTCCAGCTTTGTATGAGGCTGCTACATCTCTGGGTCCAGCCAGAGGCAAGGCTAAACATGTTCCCAACAGCATACACAAACTGCTAACAGAGCTCATCACACAGACCAGCAGAGAGTAAACTGGATATTTGACCAGTGACGTATGTTCTGCCTCTCTCAAATTATAACACAGGTAGTGAAAATAAAAAGCTTGGTAGACCATCAAAAACAGCCTTGGACTTAGGCACATGTTTAAAGTCTGAACTGTGATTCTTAATTCTCTGCTTAATTCCTGACTAATTCTTGAGGTCCAGAAACTCAAATAATGGCTCAGTTTCCCTTGGCATCTGTGCTCCATTAGTGTAAATGACGATAATATTATAGCCCTGACTCTGTGGGGCAGCTCATCTCCTAGGTGGTATCTAAATATATTCCACAGCTACAAACTGAATGGGACAATACCTATTTACCAAAGGAGAATAGAACTATTAGTTGTACAAGCTGTAGGATGGAATATAGTTCCTGTGGAATTTAAAGGATTTATGTTAAACTGCTGGCATCTCAGGGACTACAGCTCTCACTCAGGACCACAAGACCAAGGTTCAGTTTTCCCCTTTCCCTGAGGATGTGACCTGCCTCCCTGATCAAATAGTAAACTCCTCCTGCTGAAGCCACTTAATCCAAAGAAAAGCCAGTCGGGCCAGGAGAACTGTTATGTGTTTTTTAATACCTATGACAGTCTCCTAGACTGTGACATAAACCAAAGAAGGAAGTTCAAACCACACTAGATTTAGCATGAGTTGTAAGTTTTTCTATGACTCTTTTCTTTCATCTACGTCCTGAAAACAAAGAACAGCAAATTTTATTTCTCAAAAAAAAGTCACAGACCTTAGTCCTACGAAGTGTCTGTAGACAGTCCTGCAAGGAAATATTCACCTTGGTGAAATAAAGCACACTAGTTCTAAAAAAGAAAAATTTTAGATGCTTATTTCAGCTTTTCTTTCTTGATATACTCAATATCTAGACAGTCCAGTATTCAATTTTCTTCAGGCATCCTGCTGAGGGGTTTTATCCCTAAGACACCAATTTGGATTCTACTTGAAGAAGCAGGAACTTCAAAATTACATATTTAAAGTCTCTGCATTGTGGTACACATACCTTTTTTCAGACTACAGCCCTTTGATCTTTTATTATGTAAAGAATGTTCTAGTCTGAGGCATTAGTTGATTCATTTTTTTTTGGAGTGTACAAAGAAAAGTGTAAATTGTATCCCATAGTGATCAGTTTGGAATTTCTCAAATTTCAGCTGCAGGTTTTAGGTAGTTCTACATGTAACTGAAAGTCCTGCTGCCATAAAGAAAGGCTGGTCATTTCAGGAATTTATTCTAAATATTTTATAATGCAGGAAAATTAATAGGGAAATTAGACAGCTTCAAACACCGATTTCTAATAAACAACATTACAATGTATCATGTGCTAAAGAGGCAGAGAGAGAGTCAGTTTTGTTTTAATTTTTTTTGGGAGGTGAGTTTTATTTTCAGTTTGCTTTTTCTTTTAAAGGATCTCTTCTTTTATACACAGACAGATTTATGGGCAATGTGCTCTGGAAAGGAAGATTTTTACAACAAATATTAATATTTGTGATATTTTGATATTTCCAATTGAAAGACAATAACAAGTTTGAAATCTGTAGGAAAGACAATTACAAGTTTGAAAACTTTAGAATTTAATATTATCCTGGTTTAAGACTGGTTAAAATTCTTCATACATAAATCAACCCCTCATTTTCCTGAGGATAGGAAAGTGTATCTCCCAAACTCTTCCCACATATATCTTAATGTTTATACTAATCACTGACAGCAGCGTATGTGCCAACAACACTTTTTCAGATGGCTGTCATTTTGAGGTAAAATGAAAATATAGATCCCAGAAGCTACTAAGAGCCTCCATGATTATTCTTTTGAAAATCCTCTGTGACGACAGTGTAATCATTGAAAGAATAGCAATGGGGACTCAGTGACCTTGAGGACTCAATAGATTCCTGAGTTGTGATGACTTGCTTAGATAATTCTTACAGGCTTTCTCTTATTGCCATAGAAGAATCTATGCTCTTCTCCTTTCATGTCACAGGGTATTGGAGTTCTGGAAACATAATGTGTACTGAAGACTTTACTGTGCTTTGTGTGTTTGTACTGCTTTTTGTTTTGTTTCTAGAACTGTTAAATATGGGAAAATATTTTCGTATTGAAAAAGTACTTCTGGACTCATAAATGAGGGAAAAAAGTGGAAAATTAATCAATCATTGGGAAAAATAAGTGAGAAACATTTTCTGAATTATCCTGTGTTTCAAAATAAAAAAGTGAAATAATTAAACTCACATTTTATTATTTCATTAATTGTTTATGACATTGCAGTAAATTTCCTTAATTTTGAAAAGTGTTTCATGATTTCTGAGCACTTTGAGGTATAAACACTAAAGAACTATGAGACACAGTGTATCAACTCTAAGAATTTAAAATGTGGCTGTTTTCAAATGAAAAATAAAAAATAAAAAATAA
>JAWWMU010000180.1:40650536-40752694 GCA_035048155.1 Cinnycerthia olivascens
AAAAATAAAAAATAAAAAATAATATCTCTGAAAATCTTAAGGAAAGTTTAATTAATTTTTTATTTCAAGTTATGCTTATTCAACTGCGAGTACTTTCCATTAAATCTTCAAACTGTTTTTAAAGACAACTGTAAAGGAAAGATGATATTCCACATTTTTTTACTTCTTTACTGTTATCAATCCTTGACAAAAGGCTGTGATCACCAACTATGATTGAATAAGTCAATACAGAATGGTGTTTGGGGTAATAGAGTGTCAGGTTCTGTCATTGCTAATTATGTGGATATAATGCCAAGAGGACTAGAATGGAATGTTTTGCAGTTCAGATTAGAAAATGCAGTCTGCAAATTATTGCACCATGGGAAACCTCTATGTTTTATAGAGGGCTGTTGGTGACTGATGCTTTTAAAATGGGAAGCTTCACAAAATGTTGAGGAAGGTCTTTAAAATATGTTTTTTTTCATCTAATATCAGGAATATAAAGAAGAGAAACAGAAAATGGCCTAGATAAAATATGTTGTTTTCATTTAATTTTCATTTTCATTGTGAAATGCACATGTATTAGCATGAAAATGAACATGAGATTACATAAACTAACTTAAATATAATGGAATCCAGACCCTCTTCTTTCAGAAAAAAAATAAAATCTCCAAAAAAAAGAGGACAGGCTGGGAATTAACAATAAACTTTACTCATAGACTTTTTTCTCCTTGCTAATATCTGGTATTTTTTAAATCTACTGTTTTTAGGTGTCCAGTACTAGTTACTTTTTAGTAACAGCATAGTAGTATGTGTATTAACAGATGATGGGGTAATTGTAACACTTAGGAGTCCTCATATTGGACTGGAAATTCATATTCTGTCTGTTTGGGCAAATACTGTTTTCTCATAAAAAAATATTCTTTGCAGTTCTCTGACATTTCTTTCATGTTTGGGATCTGAAATTACTGGAGTGTATAAATAAGATTATCCAGAATTTTACAGTCAGAGAAACTGGGGCACTATGTGGGTAAATGGCTTGCTTTGCTTATGGCAGAGTTGAGAATTAAACCAGCATTTTCTAACTGCTAATTTCAGTAGCAAATATCAAGTACTGTGTTTGTTACCTCTTTTGGAATTTGGAAGCTGGAATTTTTTTAATCCATTAATGTAAATTCCTCTTATTTTAATAGTAATTAAGTAGATATGATAGCCTAGAGTCTAGTTTGCAGTCAGCTGCAAATTATTAATCCAATAGCCATTTATCTCAATTTTTTATGTGTAAAAAATTAGTCTATGGCTATGTCTTCTACAGAAGAAATAAGCAGACTCAAGAAGTTTCTGATTAGCCAGCTGCATACTACATTATGTGACTGCTCACACATCCTTGAATTTAAAAGGCACTACGAAAAACCTTCAATTTTCCTCTATCTTGGCTAAAAGAGTTAACTTGTTTTAAATCATGGCTTGCATAATCCTGTCCATAAGACAAATAAAGCAAATAAGACAAATAAGTCTACAAATAGTTTGGAAATTCAGCTCATGATAAAGGTTCATGGTTTTCCAGTTTATATTCTCAAAGTCTACTTGCTAAAGAAAGAGAATAATACATAATTCTTTTAAATGTTTCCAAAAAATGTAAATTAAAGGATGTAACTGATGTTATTAACAAAAATGTGTATGTTCTGTAATGTCTCAAAGTGCTATAAGACTGTAAGATTTTAGAACATAATATCAAAGCAGTTAAATAATTGCTAAACCTTAGAATGGAAGAACCATGTAGCCAAGGGTGGAATTCAAAAGACATGCAGAAGGGAAAGAGAAAAAGGAATAGGAAGATTTAATATGTCAGTGCACCTGAGCAATTAAGCAGATAAAAAAAAAATACTGACATATCAGTCAGCTTCATACACAGAGAGAAAAAGGCATAAACTTATGTATTATTGCTGTAGAAAACAGTATTTGGGCAGTTTACTCTGCTCTTTTTGACCCTCAGTGTAGCTGCCACATTTAAATGAATCTATCCCTTTGCTGGACCTGGGGGATATATGCTTCCACGGAAGTGTTTTCTCACTTATATTCTCTGACTCCAAACCCTACTTAGACAGAAGCTGGAATATCTTTTCATTCCCTTGAAGTCTTCATTTTTTTGTCCAGGACAGGCAGTGTCTTAACAAGAGTAAAAAGTAATTCTGTGTACAGAAAACCTTTGTGAATAATTTGTTTGGATATTATCATGAGCTGAAGTCAATCTTATCTTATTCATGAATACATAAATTTTGATTTTTATCAGTTTTAAAATCTAAAATACATATATCTGATTTATGTTATCAGATGTGTGATTCCCCTGTGTACCTGACCAGTTTTATTTGGTTGGACATTAGCCAGCAACGAGTGCTTATAGCCCAGAAGGACAATCACATTCTGGGCTGCAGCAATGTAAATGTGTCCAGCAAGTCAAGTGAGGTGTAACACCACCTGGAGTGCTGCATCCAGCTCTGGGATCCTCAACACAAGAAAGGTATGGATCTGTTGGAGCACATCAAGTAGAAGGTCATGAAGATAATCATAGGATCATAAAAAGGTTTGTGTTAGAAAGGGCCTTAAAGGTCATCTAGTTCCCTAGTGATAAGAAGAAAAATTCAAGAATGATTTAAAAACAGATAGGCATGGGCTGTGGTTTACATTTTTTAATGAGACTATATTCTCATTTTAGTGATGTCTCCATTGCCGTTTAAGACACATTGAATTGATTTGATTTTCTGGGAAGCAGATTATTGCATTTTCAATACTGGACATAATTGATCAATGTAAAACCTGTAATTGCTTTTGTAAATTAAGGCTCCCATGCTGAAAATTAGGACAAAGAGGTAATGAATCTTCAAAAGATTCTCTGGCCATGCGAGGGATGCATCACACTAGGTAGGTCTTGGTCTTTGAGATTTAGCTGCAGCTTGCTGTCATTCTCTTTGCGTTCAAAAAGCACAAAGTGCTTTTCTTGCCAGGGAAAGGAACATATGGATGGGAACTGCAGGAATTGAGAGACATGGACTCTGCTATGCCAGCAAAGCAAAGTTGTTCCTTACACCAGTTTACCAGTATTTATAGGTCACTATGTTCTATACAAAATTTTCCACTCAGACCCCTTTTCCCTGGTCCCCTCAGTAACACAGTGTATCTCAACCATCATTGTTGCACCAGCAGTGTCCTTGTTACATCTTCTCTCGTCAGAGCAGTCAGCGTCACCAGACATGATGTCCTCACTTTTGTTCTTGTCTTGACTTTATCTCTCCCACAGCTTCTACTGCACCAGGGCCAGGAGGTCTTTGGTGCTCTCCAGTTCACCTTCTGTAGCTGTTTGGTCTTCCACAGGGAACTTTTGTGCATCTGATCTCCTTCTGATATCAGATTTAAAATATGCCTGGATCACTTACATGGGCATAGGTACTAAGATGTGCTCCTGGGTTGTACTCTAAATATAACTCGTCTGTCCTAAAAGAAGCCACTTCATCACTTGCAATTCCATCTGTTTGATGGTGTCTCATTTGAATTCAGATGAAATTTTCTGGGTACTTTCTCTTTCCCAGCTGAGTCTGATAAAATTTTGGCAGACATTGGCAAAAACTTAAGTGTGCAATGAGTTAATAAGAGATCCATGGTGATTGAGATAAAAAGACCTTTTGGCCTCTATAAGAACACTGCTTCCTTGTCCGTACTACTGCACCACTATATTTAATTAAAATAGTATTAAATTTTCTCTGGTATATTGCTGGAGAGTCAGTTAAATAATCTCAAGTGCCCTTAAATGATAATTGATCAAGCTGTTTGGAAGTGAGTTTGGTTGATTTAGCTGCATCATATCTCTTTCAAGCTCATTTCTCTGAGCATGGGATAAAGATTTCATAGCTGATCTGCACTGGGTTTCATAGTGTGTTTGTCTTAAAAATATAATTTTGTACCTATATTTTAGCAACTCAAATATTCATATGGGCTCTTTAACAATATCCCTGACATTAGAGGAGGAAATTATTCTCTTTAAAAAAGAATGAGATAGAGACAGAATGCTCTAAATTAGTGTTATGTGGCTGAAAAATTATATGGAGAGGAATACTCCATTAATTGGAAAGCCTGTGGGAATATTCAGCCAATGAAATCCAGTGATTGACTGCATGTTGCTAACTTCCTAGACTTAAATAGATGTTGACTCATCGCAACAGTGGTCATAGCAACAGATCATTCCATTTAGAGGGGTGAGGGATGTAGAGCAATACTGGGCTTGAAATACGTTTATACTTAGACAGACACAGACACACAGAGAGATATAGATATAAACGTCTAAAACATGTTTTCCAAGAGCCATATAATCATTTTACAACCTGTTAGGAACTTTGCCCTAAGCAATACTGGTAGTCTACACACTCAAAGATATAAAATGAGAATTGAACCATTTTGCTGCAGCATTTCATATCCTGACTTTGTTCTGCTCAGTCTTTAAATCAATTGTAGATTAATCATCAAGCAAAGTCTATGAACAGAATTATATGAAAGTAGGTTAATACAGTTTGTATTGATTTGAAATACATGATTTTTAAGAGTGAAATCTGAACTTGTAAACAGAAAATTACCTATTATTTATTTTCACTCTAAGTTTTGTTGGCTTTTTTAATCAGAAGGGCTTGTAGGAATTGTAAAAGTAACATGCCAAAGTACCACCCACACAGTGATATTTTTAACGTTCACTACAACAGGAACATAATGCCCTCATCATTGATGAGTTCCTGAGGAAAAATGGTTCCAGATGCTTCATTTATAACAGAACAATTTTTTTATTTTTGAGAGAATGATACAGCAGTAGAACCACACTCTTATTATTGGAATAATCCTACAAGAAGCTTTTATGCTTCACGTAGTTCAGATGTTTAGTCCCCTGTAGCATCTTAAATAATTTAGTGTCTTTACTATTCTTGTGATAGTATCAATAAAACTTTAACAATTTATGACAGCACCTTTTTATACCTAGTGATGTAAGAATATGGAAAAATGAATTGGTGGAAGATATAGTCAGCATTTTCCCCATCAGAGCACTTGAAAAGTTGGACTGTTTTTCATCTGAACTGCTACTGTTAAATGTGTGTGTAAAACTTTTATAGGAATGCAGTACCTTTTCCCACTCACTAAACAGGCTTTGCTTTAACTGGACTGCCCTAGGAAGTTCTTAAATTACTGCTCAGAATCCTTGTTTCTTTCAATAGAAGAACTGCCTCACCTCACTGAAATTAAGATAAGAATATGTCAAATACATGTTCAGAATATTTATCTTTTAAGACAGAAAATGCATATTTTGGGCCAAACTTCTATCCTATGAGAGCAAGAAAAAAGAAAAGAAAAAAGAAGAAGAAGAAAAAAAGCTGCAGATGTCTGTATAGAGTTATCTTACTCGTTATTCAGTATGGATAAGTACAGCTCACTGGAGGGGCTATGTCATTGAAATATGGTAACATATACTGTGATGTTTTTTTCTTATTAATAGCCCAAGAGAGGTACTTCCCCCTGAAACTCAGAGTCTCTATTACAGAATTCACTTACTCAGAGATAGAGTTCAGAAATTCCCCCAGAGGGAAAATGTCTGCTGAATAAAACAGTGTCACTTCTTACAATAGTTGCCCTAATGTTTCTAATGAAATTTGAAACCGCATAGCTCAGCCAAATATAGTTTAAATTTATAGATATAAAACTATAATATATAGAGGGATAATAAAATATCTAGAATGGTGGTTGATAGCACACATATAAATTTAAACAAAGCTTATTAAAGACTATTGCTATTCATCCCTAAAAATTATTTTTTACTTATGCATTTTTTAGTATACGTTCCTATATACTTTTATATCTGAGATCACCTTATTATAATTTGTAAAATCTCTATTAATGAATCCTGTTTGGTCAAGACCAAGAAACTCTTGGAAACGTGCTGACAAGTGTGATCACTTAAATCATTAGTTCATAATATGAATATATTTGGCAAATTTCTATAATCTCATGCTATGGATAGAAACAAGCACAACAGAAACCAGTTACTTTAATCTATTGATAGAAAATGTTCTATGATTACACTGCGCAAACTAACATTCAAGGAGCTGGGAAACAGCAGCATTACCCAAAGAAATCACTGAAGTCCCCTTGACATTCAGACCAAGATCTTCCAGAGGTTTATCAAAAGGAACTTGGAAGCAGTGTTCACAAGTGGGAGTTTAAAGAATCTCTGTGTCTCTATATAGATCCAGTTCTCTTAAAGGTAAGTATCAAATCCACCAGTATCCAGGAATAGGGCACACATTTAAAACAGTTTAACCTCCTTTCCAATGCTGATAGTGTTGGAAACTACAAAGCTGCTAGGCATGCTGAGAGCTATCTACACTGTGATACAGATTCTTAACAAGCAATAATGCTTACTTCTTTTTCTGTATAATTTCTTTTTTAGTGTATCTTAATTGTTGCTTATTAAGAACCTAATGTTATTCCACAGAATTATTTATTAAAGCTATGTTTTCACGTAGAATAGCTCTATCTATTTTCAGTTATAGTATCTGAAAGGCAAAAATTCAAAAAAGATAAGGGGCTAAAGTGATAAAATGGTAAAATTAGGTGGAAAAATAACCTCCAGTGTTCTAAACACAGTGATAATTAAAAAATACAGTTGATAGAACATGAGTTGTATCATCTTTCCACGGGGATGGTAATTTAGAAGAAACTGTCTTGAAGTAAATGGAATTAGAATAAAATAAAGAGTTTGAGAAATCAGAATTTGGTTAAATCCATAAAATGAAAATAGAAGAAAAATTTCAGATTTGTCTTTCAAAGTTAAAGCAAAATACAGAATTAGGTTAGTGAATACGTTTTGTGGCATCAAGAGCTATGGTGTTTTTATGGACGTGTGAAAAAATTATACAGTACTGTAAAGAAGATGTGCAGTGATTGAGGGACATGAACCATGCTATGCAAGCAAAGTCGTTTATTACACTAATCACCAGTATTTGTAGTTCTCTAACATCCATAAAAGATTTCCCACTCGGACCCCTTTGCCTCTGTTCCCTTAGCAACAGAATCTATTCGGCTATCAAGTCCCTGTTACTCTCTTTTGCGCCAGCAGTGTCCTTGTTACATCTTCTCTCATCAGAGTGGTCAGAGTGACCAGACGTGATATCTTCACTTTTGTTCTTGCCTTGAGTTTCTCTCTCCCACGGCTTCCACTGTACCGGGGCCAGGAGGTCTGTGGCACCACCCAGCTCAGCTTCTCTAGCTGTCTGGTCTTCCACAAAGATGTATTCTTTTTCAAGCAGTTGTTAAAGTATGATAGAACATATAAAAACTGAGGATAGTCAAGAAAAGCCAGTTGCTAAATATTCCTAAGTACTATTTTATAGTAGTTTTTATTTGTGGATTTGCATCAAAAGATGCAAGAACAGAATGTGTCCCAGGACAGTAGCATAAAGACTTCTTCATAAGAACAGATGCAAAAATCTAAAAGCCATCTATTGCTGAGTAACTGTTCTTCAGGTAGTCAGTTAATTGGAGGCCAAACTATCTCATTATTAAATTGCAAAGTATAAATATAATTAAAAATGATACTTCATGGTGATAAGGATAGGGATATATGTTTTCTTCATTGAGGTAGGGATTGCATATGTTTGAACAGCATACACCCCAACTGAGGAGACCAAAGGGCATTGTAATCTCCATTTTTCAGCATTGAAATCTTATGGCAGAGTTTGGATTGTTTTTCAGAAATGTCTTTCTCTTCCACTGACTCTCAGATAAAAAGTTCGCGTCAATCTTTCCAGCGAACTACTTTGAATAAAAAGACTGCATCAAAAGGTCTCATTGTTCAGTCATTTTGTCCAAGAAATTGCAGCAAAAGTTCTGATAATGTAAGACTAAACTTAAATAATATTTCTCTCTCATGGTAGATAGGTGTCTGTCCAAAATTTTAGGCAAGCGATGGAAACACACTGTCACAAAGGACAATATATGATGCAATCCTAGGATACAGTTTCAGTAATAGGATGAAGCACTCTTTGCATTTGAAATTCTCATGCATTTCTACATCACGATGATGTACTAATATCACAAAACATATGTCATGACAGTGCAAACAAAGTAAGACATGCATATACATCATAATCTAAAACATTGTAATCTGTGGAAGTATGATGATTTATATGGTTTGAGAATAAAGTCACATAAAACTTGATATGAAAAGGTCTGAACCTATACTCCATCTAAGCAATTGCTCATTATAGATTCATAAATAATCTAGACACAGACAATGAACATAATTATCTTCCTAATCCAAATGCTATAGAAACTGCAGGACATTTCCAGATAAGACCAACTTTAATTTGTTAAAACCCCCTAAATCTCCTTGGTTTTTATCTCTAGATTTTAAATATTATATTTTCATTTTATAGATATTCAGAATTCAGATATAAGTACATTAGGAAATGAGAATAAAGAATAGACACAGATGAATGTAAATACTACTGCCAAAGACAAGTGCTTAGATTCTGCACTGCACAGTGTAAAGCCTGGCACATTGTCCTGGTGATGGTGTTTACTGGACTACATGGGGACAAGTTATATGTGCTGGTAGTTAAGGTGATTTAAGGGAAATCCTATGACAAGAATAGAAGAGCAAATTCATACAGTTCATAGCTCTGTTCACAGCTGCTTTCTTGAAAGGGAATATACCAATTTTTGATTTACCCTTAGTTAAGTCTTTTGCACCTTTTAATCAAAACCACTTGCTTAGAGATGTGAAAGAATGGGACCAGACTTTAGAGACTTGAATAGAATTATACTGAACATTCACACAAAGCAACCAAGTAGCAATTTACAGGTTTTTATGATTCTCCATATAATTGCATTATGCATGGAGCTCTGAGACATATGGAACCTTTACAGACTACACATTACACATTATCTAGTAATTTTTCAGCAATAAATAATAAGCATAAAGTATCACTCTCCATTCAAGTAGTTCATAATGTACCAGTGCTTCAAGTTGATGAAATAATCACTTTATCAAAGTCAGCTATCAGAAAAATCATGGTACTCTCTCCTTCATTAATGGATTAAGGTGAAGGCAACTAACTGATATATGAACCAATCTAAGTCACTGGTTTTATTTGTTTTTCCAGAACATCTGTAATCTGAAATTTCCTCAAAAAAAAAAAAAAAAAAGCAGATATAGCCAAGTCTCTGTGGACTTCTAAGCTTTTTTTTTTTTGCTTTTTTTCTTTTAATACAATGCATGCTTCAGCCTCCAGCCTTTCTCCAGGTTCTTATGTGTAACATCTAGAAACAAAAATTCAGATATGACATGATTTTCCAGTAGAATATCACAATTAAATATTTTTCCAAGGGCAAAAGCCATAAAAGAAAATAAAAATAAATTTATGCTGCTAAAGTAGAGTCATAGAAACTGTTCTTCAGTCCTCAGTTTATACAATATAGAAATCCCCAGTCTCTTTCAAAGCTTATTAAAAAAAAAAAACAAACCAAGATATATTTTTATTCCATGCAGGACAACGATACATCAAAGCTCCTTTTTTATTCACAGAACCTTTGTAAGTCCTTACTTCTGGAAATTATCCTACAAGTAATACTTTAGTATCTGATTTTAATGATTACAACCAGATATATTGTCATAGATGTTTTAGGTCTTTTTACCATAAATGAAATACCTGAAATTCTTGCCAGACATTCTCTTTGAGATAAGCACATGCTATGTCTGCTAGTTACTTTCCTTAAATCACAGACATTATTTAATTTTCAGCTGATTTAAGCCACATGCAACTATACTCTATAGGATGAATGGGATGATAACACAGAGGATTGGTGAATTTAAATAAATACTATAAGCAATGGTAACATAGAATAATTGTTAATATAGCATTCAGTAGCTGCCACCATTAAACTTTGTAACAACCTGCAATTGTACAAGTCAGAGATAACTTGCATTCTCAAATGTGAAAATTTGCTTTTGTTTTCATGGTTTTGCTCAACCTAAATAATGTCTTCAGTTGTCCTTGTTCACTACTGAAGTATTAAGAAACTGAAGATCACAAAAGTTTTAGATACTGCAACGTCAATGAAAGATATTTTAAGTATTCTAGATTTAGGCTCATTAAAAAAACAAGATTTAAACAGACCTGTTAAGACAGGAACAATACTTTGCTTGTGTTCTCCAGTTTGTGACTTTTTTTTATACAAAAGGAATTTAATTCATGAACATGAATTAAATCATAAGATAAAATGAACAATTGTCTCAAAGATCACTACAGTCTTCAATCACTATTCAATCATTTAGTTTAGTTTGTTTGAATTGAAAAGCAGCTTCAAAACAAGTCTAATCAACAGTTCCCACATAATAAACAAAGTGTAGCCTCAGAGATTTGTTAAGTACCTAATTAGAATTGAAAAGAAATCTAAAACATACATTGAATTATAATAAATAATGGGAATAAAGAGGTGATAAAAATGCAAGAAAATGGAGACAGTCTTGTTGATGATGATTTAGAAAAGACTGAGGGAGAAGAGAAAATTCTGTGACAGGTATACTGTTCTGGTGAGCAGAAAAGAGTTATTGGGTAGGAATATAAACTATAGCTTCTACAACCCTGTAGAGCATTCTGAACTACCTTACAGAACACAAAATGTTTCAGAATTGGCTTCTAAAAAAGTTAAATCATTACTAGAAAAATTTCAAAGTAATAGTAAGCACCATGCTTTGAAAAGCTAATATAGTAATGTCTTCTGTACTGAAAAGTTGAAACTCCTTTCTGTGCCTCATCTTCCCTATCTGTAAGACAAGCAGTGTTTATCATAATGAGTTGTCTGTATATGACTTTAAAATTTATATTAAAAAGCACAGACATGTCTAGCAAAACCTGTTTGGACATCTTTCAAAAAATGAAACCTGAATGTTTTAAAAATATTTGCAGAGAAAGGAACGCTGGAAAAAACAGTTGTTTTTTTCCAGTAGACTATAAAACAGTAAAGAAATTCTCCTTCTCATAGACCCTAAAACCCTTCAAAGTGAGACTCATGTCTGATGAGTTCAAGTAACTTTAAAAAAAAGAAAAAGAATCAAGGCAGTAAATTGTAAATCCAGAGTAACAGAAGCTGAGGATATCAACAGCCTGCAGGTGAAAATATCACTCAATATATAAGAAAGAATTATTAAAATTGTTTAGCCATAAAAAATAACTCCTTGGATTGATAGTAGTAATTCCTTTGTCTCAACTGTCAGATTAACAATTCTCTGTTATTAGATCAAAGATGAAGCAGATAGGTGCCATGTAAAATTCAAGGAAATATCTGCATGTTTTTAGAACAATCATCAACAAAGCTACAGTAGATGGGGATCACAGGACAGGATGAAATGAAAGACAGTTGGCCTAGTGTTGAGGGTAAACAGTGTGAGACAACTGCTAGCAGGAAGCAGGCAGTGGTAAACACTGAATGCTATAGTAACAATTATTCTACATTTCCATTGATTACACCATTTATTAAAATTCACCAATCTACTGTGTTATGCCATTTGTCCATTATATTACAGCTGTATGTGACTTGTATCAGCTTACAACTCCTAACTGCCTGCTGAGTCTGTGAGCTCGAATACCTGTTTTTTATGTTACCTAATGAACGTGTCATACCAGCAAATTGTTAAGGACAATTATTGATGCAGGTTGGACGCAATAATCTGGAAGGTTCTTTGCTCCATAAAATCAAAGATGAACTTGTCAGATGTGTAATAGTTGATGAAAACTTTTGTTTAAGGGACTGTGAGACAGTAGAGTTTTAATATCTGGGGAAGTGTGACAGGAGATTTAAGCACAGAAGACTTTGGCACTGATAGGCAGGAAGCAATGGGATGCTGCCGGGTCAGAGAAGGGGGTCCAGAAACAATTGGTTCATTTTCTAGGACAACCTTCAAAAAGCACTCTTTAATGGCCTGTTCCAGTGTGCAAGAAGCTGAATAGGCATGGCAGGTGGCCAAACTGGTTAAATAAGGAATTGCTGACTGAACTAAAAAATAAAAATATCATATATAGAAGGTAGAAAAGGGCTACCAATGTGAAATGAAGAAACATCACCTACATTTGCAACAGTGGACTTGAGAATGGCAAGGATGGGAAAGGCAACCACAAATTTTCCTATATATTTAATGAATTTATATAAAGTTTAGATGTGATCCCCAAATTTTTACTCTGAATGTCATGAATCGTTGCTAAAATTTGCACTGAGACAAATCTATCATATGAAGAACATTTGGGAAGCCAAGTGTGCAGTGGGACTCAAATGTTGTAGCAGCATAATCAAAGGCTTATTTCTATAACTCCAAGTGAATTGTATTGGTTACATTTTCTGCAAAGTATAATGGGGGAAAAAATACTTTGATCAAATGAAGACAAGTTACTGAATCACATCATAGGATTTAGAAAGATGAAGTGATTTTTTGATACAAGATAGCATATATATTTTTGATATAGGCAAGGATAGAATAGCAATTCATATAAATTTGAATCTAAGAAAACTGAAGCTGAATCCATGAGAGAGGAAGGGAAATTAATAACTTGACAATCTGTGGTAGGTTTATCTTCTGAAAGTGCTTTCATACAGTACTGTCCTGACCTATCTGGACTTATCTCTCTGCCAAAGGTTGCCCTGTAGAGACAGCACAGAACAGACTGCGTGTTCTTACAGTTGCTTTGGTTCACAGTCTGGTTGTGACACTCCAGCTCATAATAAAAGGAACTATTTATTAATATGTCAAAGTGCAGCAGCTGACAAGCAATCTGTCCTGCTGTAGCTACTGAGGTGGTGGTGATCTCTGGCAGAAGGGCAAGGGAACATCTTCAGCTAAATCTACACTAGTGGGTCTGACAGAACTTTAAATTAGTATTTCCCATTTCAAACTGGACAAAAATTGAATTTTCCTCTCTTCCAATTGTGCTCTAGACTTTTTTTTTCCACATTTGTCTGCAGGAAATTTTAAAGGAAAAGTGAAACATAATTGACAGAATAATTTTTAAACTACTACCTAATTGTTTGTGCCTGTCTTACACTTACATAATGGTAAACTTGCTGTCTTTTTTAATGTTTCATCTCCAAAGTTGTTGCTACAGGCTTTGAAATAGTAGTTAACTGCATTTTGGAATTTAAATGAGCTGTGACCTATTTTATTTCTTTTCTTCCCAATGCCAAAAGCACTGTCTTTCAAAACAAGCTGTATCAAATCAAAGACTTGATGAAATTTATTATGAAAAAGTGTTCACTCCTAATCCATCAATACAAGCACAGTACTGTAGTGCATGATAACGACCATGAGAAGGTCATATGAGACTCATTTGTGAATTTGATGGACCTTTTCCACACATATGTGATCAACTTTATGGTACATAAGCTTATCACTCTCCCATTCATGTTAGAAGACTTCTTAACTGCTGCAGAGAAGCCCTATTCTTGGCCAACAAATGCAGATTTTGTGGGTACTACACAGCAATAAAGATGATACTTTTGTTTGTTCATTTAAAACAACAAAAATCCATATGTGATGCTTTCATTTGTAATAAATCATTCCCAATTGGGCACTGCCTTTCAATCAGAATAATCTGGTGGATTTACATAGCCATGCAGATCAGCTGGTATTACTGCATATTTTGAAACAGAGTTCTATGGCTGCATTGTCTCACAGGCAGAATTAATGCACCAGTTGAAAGGAGGGCAGTAAGCACAACGGTATCCAGGAGATCAAGCTCTCCTACAGGATTCCTACTGGCAGTTCCTTGTAGCAAATTTTTTTTCTGCATCACTTTGGTAACTACAAATATGAGATAATAACTGTTCTTTTCTTCTCCCATCCTGTCTCCTTTATTCAGATTGTAAGCCCTCCAGGAGAGCAATACGCTCAGATTGAGCTATGCTCACTGTGAAATATCTTTATCACCTATGCCTATACTTATATCTCACTTCATCCATTTTTGTCTTTCTACATCTGTATGGTTTAAAGATAGATAGGTAGATAGGTAGATAGACAGATAGAGACAGACAGACAGACAGACAGACAGACAGACACTGTGTCCAAGAGCTGTGCTTGTTTCAGAGTAGGTCCTTACATCCGAACTTCAAGAAAAAGATGAAGAAATACATTACTTTAAATTCTGGAAAAGTATAGGGATTTATTGTATTAAGTGCAACTGCAATACATCAAGAAATTTGAAATACAGTTATATACAGTTCCCGTATAAAATAATGATTTTAAACTACAATTTCTAGTACTTTTGCTGAATATTTGTCCCCAAAATAGTGATCAAGAATAACAGAAACCAGAAGAAATAGACAAACTTACAAGTTGGATAACAAAATGGCACCTCAGTAAATTAAGTAAAAACACTCAAGAAAAAAATAGATTTTGCAGACAAATTCCTTCAAATACATTTTAAATGTCCAGTATAGTTTTATGTAAATTTTTAATTGAGATTTGTGTAAAAGAGTCTTAGAAAAAAATACAGAAAATAAGAGGCCATGATATTTTTATTAAATAAAAAATAGACCTTGTAATAGATTTTTATAGTGGATTTATAAATATTTAAAAGGTCAATATAATGTCCAGATACTGAGTTGAAGGGCTTTGTATTTCATTAAACAATTACTTCTGCCCTTTCCCTCTTTTTGAAGAATTTCTATTTAAGACATAAATTTGATTTACTTTTCTTTTCAGGCTGTTAACTGTGTCTAATTTCTAACTCTAGGCAGCAAACTCTTATGTACTTGTAAGCATACACACACAACTCTTGCAGAATGTCAAAGGAAAAACTGCTTTTAATTAAAAGTAATGAAAATTATTTTATTATTAACAAGCTTTCTGATTTTCTGATTCCTGAGAAATTTGCCCCGTACTACATCAAATATGTAGTATACAAGGAATACATTTGAGTATTTTTGAACACAACCAGTTGCATAGCCACATGGAGCTTGTTACAAACATGTAAGTCCTTTATTTACACTTGAACTTAAAGAAAAAGAGGAAGAAATAAGTTTAAATTCCATTTGTAGTCATTCCCCAACAACAGCAGATAAAATCTGTCCAGATGTTAAGCCAATTAAAAGTTTTCTATTAAAGATACTCTGCAGTAGTCTATGGGAACTTTAATATCTTGTACTAAGGAAAGGTCATACTGCCACAAAAAGATACAAAGTAAATACCATAGAAATTTGTTTTATTACCTGTTCATGGAAGAGTACTAAATTCACAAAAGCAGCACATGGAAGAAGGCAGACATCTAGATAGTCCAGGAATAGTAAAACCCTTATACACAGATTATGATCAAAATAGAAAAGTATTTAAAAGACATTCACGACCCTTTTTATGATAAACAAGGGAAGCATTAAAGCAAAACACATGAGCTCCACACTGGAACTAGAGCTTTTTTGATAATTACTTTTGTTATTATTCTGTCTACATTGATCAGAAAAATGCATGAATTAAATTGTTATATTGATAATTAAAGACTGTTATAAAAGCTTAGGAAAATTACATTACTTTTTGTGAGTCAGATGCATCTATCTTTAATGAATCAAGGACAAATCTTCTTGTTAAATTTTTAGGGAAAGGACTCAGATGATTAGGCAAATTTTTGAATATAACAGTAGATAATTGTATAAATTCAATATACATTTTCTGAATGTACATTTTGTTTGACAGAAAACTGTGATGAACTGCTGAGGAAGTTAGGCTTTAATCTGTGTAATATAGCTTCTTAATACCTGCAATAATTACTTCTGTAAAGAACTAATATGTATCCCTCTGATGAATATCATGTCACTTATGTCAAAGACTTCATTATTTTGCAGGATCAAGTGGCTATTAGTCTGTTTGTCAATATCTTAAAGAAAATTTAGGAGATAAGTAAACTCTAGGGGGAAGAAAATGAAAAATATCTTTTCCAGTCCTTTTTTGTACTAACATTTCCTAAACTTGCCAACTAAAACAAGTAAAAGAGTTTAAGGAAGTTCATGTTATTTTTACTGTTTATCAGTATCACTATGCAACTCTCAAGTCTGCTTTTAAAAGTTCTTGGCACACTTGAGCTTTGTACCGGTTTGGTAAGGAAATTCACAAAAGGGTGAATTCTGCTGTGTATGCCATTATGAAGCAGAGTGGGAAAGGAACTGGACGAATTATTTTCCTAAAGGATTTTTCACTTCCTAGTACTGTTTTCAATTACATCAGCTTCTACCATCAGAACAAAATGTCAGTGCAGAAATGCACATATCAGGAGAGAGGCAAAAACAATCTTCACAAATTGATAAATCCACTTGTAATGTGTAAAACACATCTTCATTTTTTCTCTCAAGGGAATCACAGGAAAAATATGAACATGTGTCTTTTTCTCCTCCTCTGTACTGCCTCTGTATTATCTGCATTTGGACATACTCCTTTACATTGCCACAAAAGCTAAAAAGGAGCAGCAGCAAGGCCAAACACTTCTCACAAACACCCTCACTTTATCTCTAGAGCTGATTTGATCTCTGCAGTCAAGCATACAACAATCACACTGTAGTTGAAAAAGCCTAGTAAGGCATTTTTACATGATTACTGCATCTCTGTGATTTCAGACATTACAACTTAGCTACTCTCTTTCCAGAGATTTTACAAGTATAAGGGTTTTATGGTTGTCAAAAGATCATATCTTATGATAAGATCTTTGAAAATCATTTAACCCCCACATGCAGCCTCCATGTGTCATGAAAGTTTATTTTTGAACAACAATGTTGAGCTTCAGGAGCAATCACACATCTGAATTTGGCCAGCAAGGAAACACAACCAAAATCCCTGGGGAAAATTTTGATGCACTCATTTGTCCTCCAAGGCTGTTGAATGCCAACACATCCTTTCTGAGTATGCTGTGCTATAATTCAGTGATCTTACTGAGGCCAAACCTACAGGTAGGATCGATTTTCAGCATACAAAGGGTGACCAAAAATCTCTGGAGAAGGCTGAGGACAAACTGGATCCCAGCACTTCCTGACACATTTGAGTAGTGGCTGCACCTGAATTTAAATATAAGCCACTAGGAAGAAAGAAACATGCAAAATAGCAAGTCAGACACATGTTCATATATTGCAGTGATCTTTTTTTTTGATTTTCAGCTGCATTTATCTCAGAGTTTGATCAACCTTCAGTAATGAGATACAAGAAAAAATATTCAGAAAAAATATCTGTAATAAATAGCAGCTCTCCTGCTAGAAAATGCTACTACTCATTAAGAGTAAAAAGAAAAATACAAAGGCTTTCTCTTTTATTGCTAGCAATCAATGTAATTTTACTAAATTCATTGAGTTGCCTCATTTGTTACACCTTTAGATTTTCATAATTTCCAATGTATATTAGATGAGCTGTAGAATTTTTATATTGGTTAGGCGAAAGCAGTTATCATAGCCAAAATGCACTTTTCCAGAACTGATGGATGGCTGGAATTCCCTGGCCCTTAGTTATATTTGACATCAGCATTTCATAGGAAAAATACAGGTATGATCATCCAAGAATAAAACATATTCGTCAGAGCAGTTAATTTTTAATTCAGAGAATAATAATAAAAAATAACAGTTAATCTGTCTCAAGTCCATATGTATTCCACAAAACCTGCAGCAACAATCAAAGAGATGAAAAATATCCATTCAAAATGGTTTTCATAAATAATTTGTGTTTTAGCTTCTATTCAAGATCCAGGTAACTCAGAACAGGCCCTCAAATATGAGAATTTTAAAAAGAGAAATGTTAATGATATTTCAGTCAATATAATATCTTCTTTCTTCCTGTCCATGCTTCCTTCCTGCTTCTGAAAACTTCCCAACCTTCCACACCAGATTTTTATCTGCTTACTGGACCTATTAACTTCAGATAAATCTTGTAACAGGAGACTAGAATGTACTGTGTATGCATTTGCTTTGCACATTAAACCATTATTTATTTGCATTTTCAGAAGTTTGAACAGAAATATATCTTCTGTTTCTCTTCCATAAAGAAATTAAATAACTTACTATTTTCAAAAACTTAATTATATGAACCTAATAAGTTTTATATCATTCAAATCCTCGCAGTTCCTCTTCTGCTTTCTTCCATCCCTTTATCCTCATTTAAAAAAGTGTGATGGAAGAGAAACAATATGATAGTTTTAGGGGATTATTATTTTTTATACGTTTTATAAATTTTTTAATTATTTCCAGTATTTTAGTACAAGTAAAGTATACAATTAAAGACAAAAACATTTTCCATTTAACTCCAATTTTACAGTCTGAAAGGTCTGAAAGCTTCAATCTCGTCTTCCCCCTCTTTTTAGGACAAAAATAAAGTCCAGTCTCAAAAATGATATATGTTCTAGGGACAATATCTATTCCCATGTAAGCACGGACAAACTAAAGCTGTCCTAGGAGGTTTTTATCCTACGCAGACTTATAAATGTGAATCTGTCCAAGACAGGGAAACAAAATAATTTCTGTCTGCCTAACATTAGTTGGCCTTTGTTGTAAATGGGATAGAGGGGTTTGCCAAAACAAGAGATATTATTAGTAATCATACTGCTTCAGACACCCTTAGGCATACTAATATATAACATTTTTTAAAAAAAAATTAAAAATCTCAATGAATTATTTATAACAAGAGATTTAATTAACTAACTTCCTTGCTCCTTTCTGTCTTAGATTTGTCTAGGAACAGATTGCCATTTTCACACATTTGTTTCTTATCCAGAATAATTTTTCTTAATTAATCTTTGGGTGAGTAGCTGTTCGTTAAAAATTCATCATAAATATCCACTGTTTCTCATTAATTCAAATCAGCTTGGCTTGTTTTTGTTTTTTTTTTTGTGGCAAGAGCATTTGGTTTCCCTTCTGGAGAGTAATTTTAGATTATTTGTATCAATGTATTTGTTAGGTAAGGTTTTCTACTTGGCACCAGCCTTAACAGTATCCGTAATAGACATACTTCTATAAATAATACAGTAAATGCCCAGAAATAGGTGCCTAAATATCTAGACACCAATGATGAAAAATGAGCAAAGAAAGTCAGAGGAAGCTGCTTTGCCCACAATTGCATCTCCAAGACAGACTGACCACGGCTGCCCTTTGGTGCACTGTTTGCCTGCAATGTATTGCAGGGTTCAGAGGCAGCCCCCACCCATGGCCTTGGCGGCGATGTGCCAGTCCCATTCCCTGGGAGCCACCGCAGAGGAGATGTGACAGCGAGGCACCTGCCCGGCTCAAAGCACAGAATGTGGCTTAGCAGGAGTAGCCCTGCTCTCGCCAGACGTGTTGGCACTGTCAAACAATCTGGCTGTGATTTTCTAACTCATAGCAACTCACACTGCCTGGTTTACGTAACTGCGTGAGATGACAAGACCAGCCTCCTGTGGGCACAGAGATGCAGGTTTGCTCAACAGTCCCTGAGTGGGACTCAGTGTATCTTTCTGCATTTTGTAGCTGAATACCCAGGCTTTTCTCTGCTGGGAACTCAAACTTCATGCTAAGCTGGGATGTGCCCTTGTCACACAGTGATCAAGAGAACAGAATAAATATTAATTATGTTGTAATAGACATGACTCCAGTATCCTCAGTGTGAGGCCCTGCAATTATATAAGTTTACTTGATTAAGTTGTCAAGAATATGACTGTAAGCACTGTGAGATCTATATAAACATATCTGCATGATCCAACACATATCCTGGAAAACTGGGTTAGTTCAAATAAAAGTTCTAGAAATCATATAAAATAGGCCATTTGCATTTTCATCTTACACAGTGATCTTACACTGAGCTCACTAAAGATTCTACCTTTGCATGTGATTTTGACATAGGATTACTTCACTGGTTTTTTAAATAGAAAATATATTTTCCTGAAATACAGTCTCAAAAGAATCAAAATGGTTCCATGATGCAAGAGAGTGGATGAATGCTGCTATACTTATTTACAAGTCATAACACTTTAAAAGTAACATTTCTCTTCCAGTTTGTCCTTCCCTTTCTTTTTCTTTCAAAATTGTTACTTACAGAGGTGTCCAGTATCCTGCCAGCTATGAGAACAAGACAGCTTGGGGAAGCATTATAGTCTTGAAAGCTGAAGAAACTTAACATGTCCTTCTAAGTCTAGAAAATCAATTTATAAATTATATAGTACAAAATAAAAGCATGAGATTTGGTGTAGGCAATAGATACTATATTTTACTGCTGTGCTGTGTTGTTCTCTTTCTTACAGAGCAGAGGAGACACCAAAAATACATGTTGTGCAGATTTAAACCCTGAATCATATACAACAAAAAGAGGGATGACAGAGAAAAATGCTATGTATTTTTTTCTGTAAAATAATAATCTTTAAAATTTAGTGCAACATAAATCAACAAGAATGCTTCTGCAATGCAAAAGTACCATATGCCACTAACTCTTCTCCAAAAAACAGAGACATATTTAAATTACAATGTAGAACTAAATTGCCTTGGTTGTTGTATCCAACTGGAAGACAAAGTAGACAATCTCTATTTTCTGAAGTTTCAGAAAGTAACATCTCACATTTCACTCTGGCAAAGCCTTCCCTTGTTCAGCATCTAATATGCAATAAGGGCTACATCAAATGGTTCCTGGGTCAGCAAGTCTCTGGCTGTTCTCAGTGTGAACTCTGACAGACAGAGTGTCAGAGTAAAAAAAAAAAAAAAAAAAATGAAAACAGAGCTAAACAATGACCGTCTTGAGACCACAGGTCCAATTAAGACTGCTGCCAAAATATTCCTCAGGAGGCTGGCTAATTTCCTAGAACTGTTGGTGCCCTTGTTAGCAAGATCAGTTCAATCTTCTTTTACAATCCAAAACAAAGCATATCCACACACGGTATAACTCTGTATTATTTGTGCAATTCCCATCAATGAAAAAATTAAGTGAACTGACTTGTGCAATAACTAAGAAATAATTGCCTTTATGGACAGGCTTCTCTTTACTTCTGGTTTGCCTAGTGAGGCCTCACACACTCTTCAGAACTACAGTGATCAAAAGCCCTCTTTTAAATTCCTCTTCTACTTCTCTGAAAGAGAACCTTCTTGTTCTCTTCAAATACCAGCTGCTAGCATAGGCATTACTGAGCAGAACAATATTTAAAGCAATCAAAAAACTAAACAAACACTTCAAATATCCAAAAGAACACATCATTCATTTTAACCCCTCCAACAACACTTTGTCCATGTATCAAAAATCTGAAAAACATCTACCTAATCTATGCAATTTAAGGACCATAAGAATATTTTGTTAGTACCGTTACCCTCTCCTTTTTTTTTTTAATAGCTGTGCCATTTAGTTAACTCCATCCTGATTAGCTCTGACCTTCTTTAACTCTTTAGGGTAATAATCTTTGAACTTCTTTTCTTCACAGTCTTCTGCCTAATTGCCATAGAAGATTCTATGTGTATGGTTAATAGCTTCCTCCATTGCTACAAAGACTCTCCTCTTTTTGTGACAGAAGTTTTAAAATACTCGCCTCTTTTTGTGACAGAAATTTTAAAATAGTCGCCATAAGAAAGTTTTTATACCTCCAGAAATTTTCAGGATTACACAATCTCAAATGTAGCAGCAAGACACAGTTGTGAAGGCTGTGATTAAATATGTCTTTGTAAATGCAAGGAACACACCAGATACTGTAGTTGCAAAATAGTTCAACATTTTAGAAATTAAATACTTTACAGCAAAAGTTTCTGCTTCAGTGTCAAATCCAGAACTGTGAAAACAATATTATTTAACAAGGGGCTTAGTGACAGGTTAAAAAAATTATCCGAGTCTGTTAGATTGTTGTTTGTATTACTTTTCTCTCAACACTCACCTATTTAGACTTTTACATTTAAGGTTCTGGCAAACATGGCCCAAATTTACATCATAGAATCATAAATTATGCAGAGTTGGAAGAGATCTGCAAGAATCATCAAGTCCAACTCTTGGTCTTGCACAGGACAGCCCCAAGGGTCACACCATTTGGCTGAGAGCATGGTCCAAACACACTTGAGTTCTGTCAGGTTGGTGCTGTGACCACTGCACTGGGAAACCTGTTCCGGTGCCGAATCACTCTCTGGGTGAAAAATCTTTTCCTGAGCCTTCCTTTTCCCAAATCTCCCTTTACTCAGTTTAGTGCCATTTCCTCGAGGCACTGGTGGCAATGGTGAAGAGATTGCTACCTGCCCCTCTGCTTCCCCTTGTGAGGATGTTGAAGCAATGACTGCAATGAGGTGTCCCCTCAGTCTTCTCCAGGCTGGATATTACAAATGGAGACCAATTCCTTATCTACCAAGTCAACACATCGTGGATAGGACAGCTGAAACCTTTGTTTCTTTTACAAGACGTTTGCACATATTTCTCTAGACATCACACTCTGAGACTTGACATACTACTTTTAGCTTGTTTTCCAGTTGTTTGCAACCTTCTGAAAGCCTCAGAGAGCAAACCATATCCTTGTGATTGCAGAAGTAGTGTGGAATTTTTTCCACCTCTCCAGTCTGTGCAAAATCTCAGCCTGTCCCATTTTCTTTCTGGCAGCAGGAATATGCAGGGCAGACTACAGCCTACACTTTTATCATGGCATCAAACCTGCCCTCCTGAAAGCCAGCTCTGTGTGTAAAAAGCATCTCTTTGTATCTGCTTTCTGTACAGGGAATCTTATATATGGACAAAATCTGTTTAGTTCATTCCTTTAGCTGACATTTCCATCTTAATACTATTCATTCTCTTAGCTTCAAAGGTCTAATTGCAGGCCTGTCATCCAGACAGGAACCTGTTCCTTTCTGACTGAGGCTGGTGCCTGACATAAGTGACCAAATAACCTCTAGAAGTCCCTTTCAATCTCAGCCATTCTGTGATCCTCTGATAAGGACTATATTTTGCAGTGCTGATTAAGAATATTCTGAATTATGATGTTAAAGTACCACTGCACAGAAAAATAGGATACTGTGCTTGATATCAGGGTATTCAGCAAGCGCAGTGTATTAGCATCCCCCTGGTGTCTGTCACAGCCATGCTGATACAAAAGTGCTTTTGCCATTTTAGGTTATGTTATGCAGGGTAGGTAGTGTTGCTATGACAGCTGAAAAGGTTCTCCTGTCAGCCTATGCTGCATCTCTAGCAGGAGCTATGCCAGCGTGGTTGTGCTAGAATTGGCCTTGTAATGTAGATGTGTTCTGAAATATCAATGGAGCATGATGCCTGGAAACAGAAAAGCTCTGGAAGTTGGTACTATTGTTAGCAAAAAAGGGATGTTTTGTGTTGTAAATAAAATTAATTTTTTTCCCAGAAAATGTGGAGCTATGAAAATGTGGTTGCATGATAAATGGATGAAGCCCTATGAGAAACTCTGGGCATTGTACAGGACAAGCTCGTTTTAGAGGGCATGTATGGAGGTATATATGCATTAACTTGCTGCTTTGAATTCTGAGGCAGAGGTATTTGCACTAGAGGCCCTCCTTCCGAAGACCTTAAGAATGAAATTTTAAATTTTTTGTAATTGTCAAATGTGATTTGACATTTCTATCTATTTTTACATCTCCAGATATCTTTAGGAACTGAAAAAGAAACTCAAAATATATTTTTAAGTTGTGACAAAAAAACCAAAAACAGAGTATAGAAGGAACTGCACTTCATTCTATTATGACATAAACATGGGGAAACCATGTCTGAAATGCTGTTAACTAAAAAGTTCAAAATACAATAAATGAATTCCATATGAACTGATGCTGGAAATACTGATAAAAATCAAACAAAAATTTGGTACCAGTGTGAAGCAAATGATATAAAACCATTACAGCTGAAATATAAAACATAAAAAAAATGGATAAATAATTTGAAATTACAGTACTTGTGAAGTTGCCTACTCAGTCATACAAGAAAAAGTCCTGAAATTTAGCAGATGTGTAAGTACATTCCAAAGTCTTTGATTCTTTTACAAAAGAGGCAGTCTGAAAGTTCACATGAAGCTCAAATAATGACAAGTAAACATTAAAATTTCTGAGACAAGATGGAGGATGCAAAGAAGACATTCAGTAACTCTACATCCTCTGCTACTAGGAACCCCTCTCCATTTAGCAATGGGCCCACATTATCCACAGTTTTCCTTTTGTTATTCAGAGAAGTCCTCCTCATCACCCCTAACATCCTTAGCCAGATACATTTCTAGATGGACCTTTGCCTTCCTGGTCTCATTTCTCCTTACTCTGACAGTATCTCTGTATTCTTTCCAAGTGGTCAGACTGTACTTCCACCTCCTGTGTATCTCTTGCTTACACTTGAGCAATGACAGAAGTTCCTTGTTCATCCATGCAGACCTCTTACTCTCTTTGCCTGATTACTTCCTTACTAGGATGCATTGTTCTTGACCTTGGGAAAAGTGATCCTTCATTATTGACCAGCTGTCTTTGATCCTTCTTACCTGCAGGGCCAATTCCCACAGGAGTCCTCCAAGAAGATCTCTAAGGAGGTTTACTTAAGGTCCATGGTTGCAGTCTTACTTGCTTCCCTGCTTCCTCCTCGTCTTGTACTGAGCTACATAATTTCATGGTGACTAAAACCAAAACTGCCCTCATTCTTTGCATCTCCACCATCTTCCCTGTTATAAAGAGGTCAAGCAGCACACCATTCCTTGTGACACTGTTCATCGTCTGTGACAAGAAGTTGCCATCAACACTTTCCAGGAACACTCTGAGCTGTTTGTGGTTTGCTATGTTTCTCCTCCAGCAGATGTCAAGGAAGTTAAAGTCCTGCATAAGAGCCAGGGTCTGCGGCTGTGAGGCTGCTTCAAGCTGCCTGTAGAAGTTCTCATCCACTTCCTCACCTCGATCAGGCAGCCTGCAGCAAACACCCACAACAGTGTTACCTTTACTTGTCTGACCTGTTACCCTGACTCATAAGCTCTTGACATGCTCATCATTCACTTCAAGACAGAGCTCAATACATTGCAGGTGTTGCCTCATGCAGAGGGCAACTCTACCACAGTGCCTTCCTGGTCTGTCTTCCCTGAACAGTGTGTGGTCTATCACAGTATTGTTCTATTCATGGGAGCTACCTCACTACATTTCTGTGATTGCACACAGATCTACAGTTCGTCTTGTTTGTTTCCCATAATGCATGCATTGGTATACAGGCACGTTATAGAAGTATCTGTCTGTGTCAATATCCCAGGAAGGGTGCAAAGGGATGCTCCATAATCCTGTCTTGTATTTATATTTTTGGTTGCTTGCATGTGCTGGAAGTGTCTCCTCTTGCTATTTGGGATGTCACTAAGCTCTCCTCTTCCCCCACCTTTCCTAATGTAAAGCTCACTTTACAAGATTGGCCATTTTATTGACAAAAACACATGATCAACTTAGTGAGGTGGATCCCACCTCTTCCAAACAGCTGTCAATCTCAGTAAACAGGGTCCCAAAGTTAAAAAAATCAAACACTGTTGACAACACCAATGACATGCCCAGTGCTTTACTTGGTAAGTTCATTGAATTCTTCTCTTGCCATTTACCCTAGCTGATATATTAAGGAGAAAACTATCTGGGCACCCAGACTTTTGACTGAGTTCCCCAGAGACTTGGAAATGGTTTCATTGTTTTCAATTTACCTTTGGTATCATTAGTGCACATGAGAAAGACCAGCAGGGAGGAATAGCCAGATGTGTTGACAAGCCTAGGCAGCCTTTCCATGGTGTCTCTGATTCAAGACCCGGTAGGCAACAAACATCTTTGGACAATTGGTGAGGTCAGCAGATGGGTGTCTCTGTCTGCTGTGTAGGGAGTCGCCCATCTCAATCCCTTACGGCTTCTTCAGGTCTGATGACTCAATTGCCTTAGTTGAAGCTTTAATAACTTCATCTGCAGTTTGGAGGGCACTAAACTTGTTTGCTGATGTCAAGTCTTCCTCCTTGTAAGGAGAGTGAGCAGTTTCTAGTCTTCCTCTTTTATTGACATCTGACTCCTTGTGAGATCAGGTGCAGAGGCCACCTGCATCTCTGATGTAGATGGGGGTTGAGACTCCTGTGACTGTAATATCTCTTTGAATATCCAATCTACTTCTTTCCCATACTCAGGAATGTTGCTCAATCCACTTACTTCCTTGTGTACCTGCTTGGCCTGGTGACATAGCTCCTTGACATGGACACACTTTCTGCAGAGATAATTGTCAGCCCTGACTTCTTGTACCAGCACCAGGCACTCTTCACCACCAGACACCTGCAGAACTTCACCTGCAGTCAGAAGGTCTGTTTGGGTGAACAGATGTGGCTGGTGCAGCAACACCAACACTGCTGGGTAATCAACTCCACGGCCCATAACAACCTTAGCACTGGAAGTTCAGACTAAGGCTGGAGAGAAGAAGCTGGAGAGAAGAAGCTGGAGAGAAGAAGCCTGCTCTTTTCCCTCCCTCAGCATTAACTGCTGCTCCTATCTGCTGCTTTCTGGCTCTGCTACTCTGTTGGCCTTCCTAAGGAGGGGAGCCCTTCCTGCACTCTCCCTGCACCCTCCCTGCACATCCTTCCTTGCAAACCGCTGCGCAAATTGCAAAACTCATTCTAGCTGAAATCCCCACTCATCCCCATGGAGTTTACCATAGGCACTGCTGCTGCCACCAGCTGACCGAAGCTTTCAGCTTCACCAAACTGAGGATTTCAGTTTCAGCTCATTGAAATCTGCCACAGCAACACCTATTGCCAGGTCAGTCCTGTTCGCAAGGACTGCCTGGTCCTGGTGCTTTTCTGGCAAATTTCTGATCAGTCTCTCAACACTTGCTTGGCCTTCCTTGGCTCTGGAAACCCCCTGCAGTGTTCTTTCTACTGCTGAGCCCCACAGAAGTTATCATAGCCACTCATCTTATATCATATACAAAAATGATTCAATGTAGCAAAGTACATCCAGTCATAGCAAAGTTGTTGCAACCTACATGCCTTACCTTGTAAAGAATACACAGGCTGCAACAGCAAATGAATTCTTTCCTAAGCTTGTGCTTTAATTGGCTCTTCCATTATGTTTCTGACTATTTTTGCTATAGTATAGTTTACATTCCTAAAGTGTGTGTGATGCAATTTGAAGTGGTTGGGAACAGGCAGTGGAAGGTAGGTGACATAATATCAGAGTGGAGACAATCAAGAGTATCAAGATATCAGGAGCCCTTAGAAAAACAATTGAGCCTAAAGAGTCATTGAATTCCCTGTCTGGAAAAATACCCATTTCTTTCAATCAATCAATCAATCAATCAATCAATCAATCAATCAATCAATCAATCACATAATGCATTTAAATGAAAGAATGATTAAAAATTAAATTTAAAAAATGCTCCCTATTCAACATAAGATGTGAAATAAAAATAAAATTATTTCACTCATTTCTCCATAACCAGATAATATACCACATTTATAATGACCATATGATATTTGTATCCCACACATTGCTGCTAAGTTCATTTTATGGAGCCTGCTTCTATAGCTGCAGAAGTCCAAGAGAAAAACCATACCACAGAATATACCTGTAAGGAGATGGTAAGCTTTTCTAAAACTATTTATGATATTCTATTGGGTAAATTTTTTGTTGCATGTATTCCTGATACTTAGCACTTTATAGCAGTGGTAAATACACACACACAGTTCAAACCAGAAGACTTATCTACTCACTGTCCCAACCCAGAATATTTATCACTGTCTTTTTGAGTCTGACTATAGTGCAGTTGACAGCATTCCACAGCTTATGATCTTATAGGTAAGGGAGAAACTAAAAGGATAATTGATACCTTATTAGGCCCTGTCTAGGCAAAAGGATGACATGTTTTTTTCTTCATTAATATCATGTTATGGTTAGCTATTAAGAAACATATGGTTAAAACTGTCCTTGAACCATAGCAAACCCTTGGGTTTTTTTGATCCAGTACAAGAGCAATTTAGTCTTAGTAGTCACTGCCAAAATTCCTGAAATCTTGTGTACTCTAGCTGGTGCTCTTTGAGCTATTGTCCTCTAGGCCCTACTACCAGTCCATGGCCCACTTTTATTAGGCAATGATTCCTTCCCTTAACCAGACTGAATAATAAACTGAAAAAGATTATCAGTTCAGTTAAGAAACAAAACTCAAAGATAGGTGAAAACTACAATATACATCACATAAAGGCACTGGAAATGCTAATGTGCTCTATGAGTTTATAGAGGATTTAATACTAAATCTATTTAAATACTGAAGTTTTTCATATAAGAAGAAGAACTACGGCAACCCAGGGGAAGGAGAGAAGAGCACTAATAATGTCATTATTTTCTGATATGCAAGACAAGTTGGAGAAACTATAAAGAAATTTTTTTTTTCTTTTAGGCCAAAGACCTGTGATCAAGGCAACAGAATACTTTGTTTCTTCTAAAAGGGGCTTTTATGCCAAGAGATACAGAAGTCATGTAATTTAAAACAATAATGCTGCATTTTACATGTAGGGAATATAAATTAGATTAAACCTTTGTTATAAAAAGAAAAATCTCAGAAGGAATTCTCTAGGTGACATCTTACAGCACTGAAGATGATGATGAATAAGTGCTGATGTTTCCACAGAGATGACACTGTCATTCTAGTTGCCCAGTTTTTGTGACTATTTCCCTGCTGGATCCATTAAAGTGGTATACTGTGAAGAAAATAAAATAACACCCTAATGGGACCAGGTGACCTTTATGTAGTACTAACAATATGCCTAGTTTTTGTTCCTTAGTTCTTGTGCATAAGTTCTTTTTGTGTTTTTAACAAATGCTGAAAAAGCATTTTTAAATTGTGCTTAAAGATGCAATGCTAAATGTTCCAGATCTACTTGGCTTTTCTGGTTTCCTATGGAGCTCTTCATTTTCCTCTTCCTCTGAATTTATGAAGGCATTGTATTTAGAAAGAGTAATTTAGTTGGAGAAATCAAGCGTGTGGAATTAGTTTACCTACATTCCATGTCTGGTATGCATCTGAATATTGTTATGATGAACAGTTCTTGATGAAATCTTTGGTAATATATAGACCATATAATTTTTTGCTATTAGTGACAGCTTTGAGGAGTACCAGTATGACTAAGTGGTGCTCATTCATTTAAGCTGTATATACATTTTTAAAGTAGAATAGAAAAGACTGCAGTAATATAAAGAATTTCTATAGCATATATTCACTGCTCTTGTTTCCCTCCTCACTACATTGCAGGCATTTCCACCCCCCCCCCCCAGCATGAATAATGACAGGCAATGATGGAAGCTGACAAACAAAATGAAATCATTAATATTGTCATGCTGCTGCTCTTACTGGTAGTGGAGGACACCGGACTCCTAGGGTTGGGACTGAGTCTTAGGATGGTGTGGTGGGGTAATATTTGATGACAGTAAGTCACTCTAAGTATCATGACTCCAGCACAACATCTGTAAGGTATCAGAACATTTTATACCATCTTTGATAAGAGTGCAACTTATTTAAGTTACGTAGACAGTGTACCTGGTAATTCTCCCTCAGATGGATATACACACCCAATCCCACCATCAGGGTCAGCAGAGTCAAAGCTCACATAACAAGGGAATTGTATTGATAGCTCTGAGATCCTCAGCCACCAAGGACAGGCCTTTGAACTGCTTGTGATGGATAAAAATCTTAACTCAGTCTATCTGGTTCTTTATTCCTGGGTCACAGGACAAACTTGTAAAGCAGGCTCTTTAGATAAGGTGCTAAAAACAAATGGCAGAGCAAACAGGGTGCTGCCAAATCCTTATGGCACACTATATACCCTTTGGGAATCACTGCCATTTGGGCTGCGTTTTCCTTTGGAGATTTTGCACTTGCTTCTGCAAAGCCACAGCTTTAACAAGGGGCATTGGAAGCTACCAAATTCTAAATATAAAACTATAATAAATTACAGACTAAATCTAAGTAAACATATCAGCAAGCTTCTCAGAAATGGAAACTGACATGATTTAATATCCACAGATCTATGAAATAAAGGGAAACAATGGCATATCTGAATCAAATTGTAATATTGATTTTTTTTTTTTTAAAAACAAACACAGGTCTATTTTCTTAGTATTACATCAGTGAAATCCTACACTTGCATTTAAAGTTAATGGAATACATCTTACAGAAAAAATTTCAAAAAAATATTATGTGGCCTTCAAAACTATAATATTTTTTCTGATTATCTTTGTTGGGTTTTTTTCTAAGAATAAAGTATTTGAATTAAAAAGATGACTTAGAAGTCTTTTCTTCAAGGCATGGTTGTTATAGTCAATTTTTTTTTCTATTTTAGCTGTGGTAACAGTTTTGAAATCATAGGGAAGCTGATTAATAGGAGCCTTGTAAAACTGGCAATCTGTTCATGTGCATAAATCTAAACTGAGAAGGGCCAAGTCATTTCATCTGGCACATTTAGGACCTAGTGATATTCCAGGTTCCCACTTGGTACTGGACATTGAGAGATCTAATGCAAAAAAAATAGCAGCTCACCAAATGAGGCAAAATGGATCTGTTGAACCAGACCTGTCAGCAGAGAAATCAGGTGGGACATACTTTAGGTCACCAGATAATGACGGCATTTGTAAAACTGGAGAACTGACAAGGCTGGTATCTCTGATGGACTAGTGTCCCCCAAGCGTCAGGTGAAAACTTTTCAATACTAGAAAGAAATACAGCCTATCAGTTGGCACAAACCTTTATCTAGGCAGACCTGTCCCGATGGCAGCTATGGAGAATCAAATTTGGAGGCAGAAGCAGTCTAATGAAATTCACAAAGGAGTCCTGCATGAGTGAACACTACATGTGAAGTAATTGAGCCAGCACAAACTGTACAGACTTGTCACCCATTTTTTTTCAGACCTTGCTAATTTCCAGGAACAGTTATTTATGTCCCACTCCTCAATGTGGTGTTCATCTTTCCAGAAACTACTAACTAGTTTGAAAGTAAAAATAAACCATTTGAACTTTCAATTTAGAGTTGAAGTTACAAGCACCCGAGAGTTTCTGTCTTAGGACTAAAACTCAAATATTTAGTTTCATTTGAAAAAAAACAAAACAAAAAACAAAACAACAACCAAAAAAAAGGAGCTGTTGGACATAATACTTAGACTGATTCTTGGTTTTGCTAATGAAACCTAATAAAAAAAAAATATGTGGTTTGCTTGATTTCTTTTGACATGGGTATTGTGGTTTAACCCAAATCTGCAACTAAGCACCACATAGTCATTCACTCACTCCTCTGCAGCGGGATTGAGGAGAGAACCCAAAGTGTGAATACTCATGGGTTGACATAAACACAGGTAAAGTAAAAGCCACACATGCAAGCAAAGCAAAACAATTCACTGTTTCCCATGGGCAGGCAGGTGTTCACCCTTCCCCAGGGGAGCAGGGGCCCATCACACATAATGGTGCCTTGAGAAGTCAAACACCATCACTCTGAATGTCCCCCTTTTCCTCCTCTTCCCCCAGCTTTGTATGCTGAGCCTGATGCCACACAGTCAGCTGGGGTCAGGTGTCCTGGCTGTGTTCCCTGAAGACTCACAGTACACCCCCAGCCTCCTCACTGGAGGTGTGAGGTGAGGAACAGAAAAGGCCTTGACTTGTGTAAGCATTGCTCAGTGAGAATAAAAACATCCCTGTGTTATCTACACTGTTTCCAGCATAAATCCAAAACACAGCCTATACTATCTACTATGAAGAAATCCAACTCAATACCAGACAAAACACCAGGAGGAGACTGCCAAACCCACTTCCCACTTCTACAGGAAATAGTTTCACCGGTGTGATTCTGGCAATCTGTTTTGGAAACTATCAGTCTGTCTGGCTTAATTGAACTGAATGCTTAGATAACATTTCAAGATCATTAATTTGATATGGAAAATTGATATTTTGCAAATCATTTTTCCATATATCTGATAATTCACTTGAGAATAGACTCTTGCCTCATCTTATATATATTTTCATGTATTTTACATTTTCATACATCTAAAATGTGTGCTTTAAAGAGAGAGAGAGCAGTTTTTATATACCTCCTCCAGTCTTAGATAAGACTGAAGAAAAAATTATTGGGGGAAAAAAAGTTCGAGTTCTGGACATACATCCTTGCGTAGGTTATACCATTTATTACTTGAATGTAGTGATACGGAGATATGGAGCTTGCTTGTCATCATACTTTTTTCCATCTCTTACATTCCATATCTACCACAATGGTCATACTGGTGGTATGAATCCTAAGGTATGATCACTCTGAGTCTTTAATTCCAGTAAAAGTCTGTGTTACATTTAACACAACTGGTATTCGTCACAAACCATGCAACAGACAAAGAGCCCAAAAGGTAAGCAGCAAGGTTGCCTCAAGATCTACGTAGCGGGGCAACTGTTACTTCTTTTCTCCCAGAGATTGTTGTTGCAGCAGTCATTTGACATATGGAAACTGAACCTGAGTTGAGTTCGTTGAGGTAAAATGCAGAACTCACATAAGAGCAAATCACCATTGATTTTGTAATATTTGGGAAGGCTTCTGGGTATTAGACCAGCAGAGGCCAGATGTGTTAGTTCTTACACCACTGCAGGTCTAGAGAAGGTTAAAATCCACTGGTGAAGAGAAAATACGAGGCAAGTTAAAAACAACTTTCTAGAGTCTGAGAGAAAAGCTAGAAAGCACTTTTGAAGAGGGCAAGGATATGGAAATAAAATCCTGCTTTAGAGGATTCCTGCAAAGGAAATGGATGATCAATTAACGCTTTGTATTTGTATTTGGTTTCTGCTGCCTGATTTGTAAATCATATTTGTAGTGTGATTCTCCTCCTTTTGGTGAAGAAATCAAAGCCTCTTTCATAACTCTGGGAGAGAAACATGGTGTTTCACTTAAACCAGACTCACAGCTAGAAGCTGTCTAAAGAACCTGTCATAATACTCTGTAACAAAGACATGACTGAATCACTAAACTTAATAAAGAGCAAGAGCAAACTTAGCATTCCTGGAAACTAATGATCTGTTTTCTGTTAATTCTATTTCTCATTAACTCCTAGATAAACAGCCTTTACTTTTCCTTTAAGACAAGAAAGGCTAGTATAAGTAGCTTTTTATTTCTAAACTATGACAGACAGAAAACATCCTACTGGGTATTGATTTTATTGGATGGCACGACTGAAACCTACTTTCAGATGGAAGTAAGGAATGTGAGCTTGGAGTCACATGCAGGGGCTGTTTGACAGAATGACGCGATGGATACGTCCTTTCGTTGCTATGGTGACGGCTCATCTGCTTATATGTCCAAGAAATAGGGCTTTTCATTTTTTCCTCTAAGAAGAAAAATTGCTAACTCATAATAACAAAGTGATTTGTTTTTGCACTAAAGCATAGCTAATGCAAATACCATTGCCCAGTTTTAATTTGGACATGAAAATAATATCCTAGAGCAAATAATATAAACAAATAACTTTCCCATTCTCTACCTTCTTACTCCCATAGAATTTTTCACCACAGCAACTGTTTACTTCTTCTGTGAACCTCCAATATATCTGCAACAAATTGGATTTCTGGAATAACTGACACAAGCTCCCAGAATACTGTGGTAACTTTAATAAATTTATTTCAAATTGACATTTAATTTTTTTTTTTTACTCAAGCCATCCAGATGTCAGAACTGAACAGATTTTACCAGCATTTTCTATCAGTAGTTTCCTGAATATTTAAGTGAACTCTGTTCATCTGTAGCCATATTCTATTTCTGTTTATTTTCTTCAAGTGCCCTCTGACCAGTCTTTATTAGTGGGAATGTTTACAAGAAGCTCACACAGAAATACAAAATAGAAGCTCCTGAAAATAATTTTTTTTTTAATTTACACAGGGAATATTTTCTTTAAAATTGCCTGCATTCACAATCCAGGATGAGCAATACCAAGATGTGACTAATCAGATCAATTTCATGTGTCAACCAGAAGTAGCTATTTGATAACACTTGATATCTTAACTATTTGATTTAAGATGCAGCACTATTTTTCCTAAAGCAGTAGAAAAATCAGTAGAATATTAAACAAAAAAAAAAAGCCAAAGGAAATCATGTTCTGTCTGCAAGAGCTCCAAATGAAAAATTAAATTCTCAGTTAAGATTATTTGCAGATCCATCAGTCATGCCTTAAATGTAGCTGTCATTTCACTGTAGTAATCTTCATGCTGTTTCAGAAACCCAAATAAAATAAATATCAAGAACAACCTGATATGGAAAGCATTACAGAAATTACAGATGTATCTGTGAGGCATTGAAGTCATCCTCTCATTCAACTCATTCAAAATCAGAATGCATGACCATGTTATTTTATCAAATGCAGTGGGGACTCTATGGCCTCCAGAAATTATTTGTGTAGGTTACAATAACAGTAATTGCAGTGTGACACTTATTTCCATGTGATACTTATTTTCAGATGTCCCCTTGATAAGTGTGCCAGATAGAAAAACCAAAAAAATCTAAAAATACATTTCAGTTGGCATGCAGCATCAAATCTGCAGGTACCTGTTGAAGAATAAGCCTGTTTGCTTTGAGTTGTGATATTTGTTTTAAATGGTTTTCTCCCCAGATGTATTACATTACACTGCATATTATAAAAACCCTTGTTACAGTAATGTGGAGTTATACATTTTGAATAGCAATAGTCTTTCCTGATATAATAGAATTATTTTTTTAAAAGGAAAATAGAATACATGAGTTTTCACAAATGCCTGTGAACACAAACCTCCAAATTATCATCTAAAGTCCAGAGATGAACCCTCATGCATCTTCAAAAGACTGTCCATTTTATTATAATGACGGCTTTGAGGTTGCTAAAAATATAACAGCTTTCTGCAAATAGTAATGGTGATAACACAAGGAAGCAAGGACTAAAACTTGTGGAAGCAATCACTGATGTTCTACCAGAGCCATTCCTACTGCAAAATATTCTTGCAAATTCTGTGACATGAGGCTCTCCAAGGTGTTAGATAGGAACTCACTCTCTGTTCCCACTTTACAAATTATGTTTGTGTTATTTATAAATTTGAATTTATAAACTTAGGGTTTGTTTTCATGTAAATTTTTTCACCATAGATTTTTAAATGTAGTATAAGACTAATAATACAAGTAGGCTAATAATACAAGTATGCTGAGTGCATGCCCTTTTTATCTTATTTTTTTTTTTTAGAAATAAAGTAAATTAGCCACAGGTAAACTGACCATCTGTTTTATGCTTGAGCAACTATTTCTCACACTGCAGTTCCTATAAACTCACCCATTTTAACTCCACACTAGCAAATAGCTAAATTGAAGTGAACAAATTTAAAGGCTTACAGGCCCCTTGCCATCCAAACTGTCTGTCTCACACAGGTCCAGGACCTTGCCAATACATTTCTCCAGCCCATGTCCAGTTACCTTTGCATGCCAACACTGTCTGGCTAAATTTCAGTAGTTGGTCTGGAAGCCAAGCTTGTGACGTGCTGAGGGAGCTCTCCTGAGCACACTGCCACCTTCACCTCGGTGCTGACGTTAGCAGACACACACCAGGGACCCTCTCTGTGGTCTCACTTGCCACTGCTGAGAGATCTGGGCCTGCTTCCCAGCGGTGACGTTTCCCTCTCTAGGCTGGCCTCAGATCCCGCTTTAGCCGAGGTGACATCGGTCACAGCTGGCTCTTCAGAGCGCCTCTGGCTGCAGCAGCAGGTGCTCCACTCAGCCTGCCACGTTTTGTCTGAAAGAATATGCTGAACTTTTACTGAAAATTGCCTCCCCATAGCAGACAGAACGCACCCATTTTTCTGCGACCCACATTCTCTTAGGCACGCACGCACACCCTGCACCCCACAGAAAATATCTATAATTAAGCTGTGCCTGGCCTGTGGCTTTGATCAGTCTGAAACCCACTTCCCTGGGCCACGTTCCTCACTTGCTGCTTCTCTTCAGCAAGTGTTTGTCGATGTGCACCGTACTTTGCCTTTTGGATAACATGCACCTGCTTCAGCACTCTGCAAAAGAACCTTGGCCAATGATTTTAACATCCTGATGGTCTCCCACTGCATGCAAGCAGTGGATGTACCAGGCACCGCACATGAGAGTTTTGCAGCCATCTTGATGAAGGAAAAAGGCAAAGGCCTGGTGCAGAAACATGGCATTGATAGCTGAAGCCCAGGGGTTTGGCTGGATTGGAACCAGGCACCCGGGCAAGGGGGGGGGAGGTGCTGTTTAAGGACAGCTACCTGCCAGCTGGATGCCAAGGAAGCCCTGGCCCCAAGTCCTATCAGGAAAGACATTTTGCTGTTCTTCTAATTAGCACAGTGGAAGGAGATCCTGGCAGGCAGGACATTTCACCTGGTGGCAACCAGGTACTTTTGGCTTGGCTTGTGGAGAGAGTTGGAGCCACGCAGCCAAGGCACCAATGGCTGTCTGTAGAGGTGGTGTCACATAATGATGGGAAAACTTACTTAGATAATGGCACAAATTTATATTCTGCTGGGGTAGAAAGTCCAGTTAATCACCTATAAAGTGACTGAATTTGGCCCCTTCAGCTACCTCAGCATTGCTTTGATACAAAAGCAAGAGATGTTTCAAGATAAAACAATTGCAGCAGAGCATTACTTCCTACTGTGTTTTATTACAGTGCTTCCTGCAGTTTCCATGTGTTTCACCTCATGACTGAAGGTACAGCTATAAACAAGTTTCTGTGAAATCTTATCCAAGTTTGGTTCCTTGAGAGGGGCAAGCTCATCAAACCTTACTGTTGTCATAGGTATCTCAAATCTGGAAGCAAATGTATGCAGTTACAGGCAGACTGATGGTGGCAACATTTTCTGTGGCCTCTGAAAAGAGCTCTAGCTATTTTGATAGCTGGGATCTTTCCAGTGCTCTTTTGAAATTAGCTCCCTGGAATTAAAAATATTATACAATATAATTGCTATCCATTAGATAAAAGTGCATTCTGAGATCAAAATAACTCATCCCTGGACTGAAACAGAGAGAGTTGTGTTATTAATTCTGAGGAGCACATTTCATTTTTAAAGTATGTTGTAGAAAACACAAACTGAACTATTTAAACTTTTTAAAGGTTTTATTTTTGTTCAATATATCTTTAAGAAAGAGAAGTCATTCGTATGTTTATTATTTGAATTTAGCTAGTTTTCTTAGGGAACTTAAACAAGAACATTTTGAACCTTGTGTTTAAAATTAACCAAGTAATTTATCACAAAACCTTTTTACTATAACTCAAGTAATCTTATATGACAACATTTTTTATATTACATTAAAAAATAGAATTAAATACCAATTCAAATGCACACACATTATGTTCTAGTCTGTATGTCATACTGTGGTGGAAATATGGACTACAAGTTTTATAATTGCACACTGGCCTAATACATTGAAATAAAATAACAAAAATTGAATTAAAATAGGGAACAGAATTCAACTACATGACAAGTTTCTTAGAATTGAGTTTCAAATGTAAATTTACAAAAATTTTCTCAAGTACATTATGTAAAATTTCTCTCAGAGACGTGTCTCTACCCTTTTCTACATTAGGAATGCTCAACTTATGCAGGTTCTATAAAATCCAAGAAGCTTTTAAAAAATCATGTGCTTTCATGTAATCACAGTGGTGTTCCAGTAAGCCAAAATTTTTCATTACTCACTTGAGTAAAACACTTGACAAACCTATTCCTCAGTTTTCATATAAACCAGCTTAGTCCTGCATGTTATTCTAAGGATCCAGAAAATAAATAGAAAAATCATAGTTGATCTTGTGACCAAATCATAGCTGATCTTGTGTCCTGTTACAGTGTGACAGGAAGATAGATGGTTAATTACGTGCAAGAAAAAACTAAAATTTAAAAAAATACAATTTTAGGCTACTAATGTTAAAGTATTAAATTTTCATTTATTTTATAAAGTTTTGAGTAATTTTGGATAACTTATATGACATCTTTTATGACATATTAACATTTTTTATGACCCATTAAAATCTATTGGATACCTACAGTTAAATGGATATTTTCAGATTGACGCTTTAGCAAAAAAAAGCAGGAGAATGATATGTGCCTATGTTTAAGTATGCAGCAGAATTCATTGGTATGTTAACAAAAAGAAAGAACAAACAAAAAAAATTTTGTAGTTCAATACCAATAGGTCTAAGGTCTAGTTGTGGAGTTGGCTTAGAAAAGTTTAAACTTCCAGATTAGTTATTCCTTGTACCTTTGATGTCTCCAGCCTTGTTTAAGTTAAGTTACAGAGCAAGAATCTTGATTAAGTTGATTTAGAGTGCAAGAATCTGAGTTTAATGCTTACTGCATTGTGTGAGTAGATACGCATTTGTCAGGTAAAAGAATGACTGCACATGAGTCACATAATAATTTCATGTGCAGTTCCATCCTGGAGAGGCTGCACTGGTGGGCCATATGCCAGAACAACTGACTCAGCACATGGTTTACTCCCCTGTTATTTCTGGAAAGGTCCTACGCAAGAGCTTGGAGGCTTCTCATCTGCAAGAGGCACAGGACACAATTATCCATGGGAATTTGAGTGGATAAAAGCAGTGTGGAGTGCTTCCCATAAAGGCAAAATAAAGGCTAAGAAACTTATCTGAGCATTTGCTTAAGGCTAGGAAAAAATTATGCTGCCTCTTGAATACAGACAGCTACATTTTAGTTCCCAAGAATTAACCCAAAATTGTATATCTTAAGCAGGTTACACTGTCCCCATAGAAGAATTAGCTTTTGTCAAAACCAGACTGAGCAAAATGATAATTTTTTATTCAGGGAGGTATCCTGACTTTGGTTTGTTTTGGTTTGAATTCTTGCTTATGTTCCTCTATTTTTAAAGCTATTTCTTTTAAATGTGGGGGTTTTTTAGGATTGCAAAGTTTAGCTAATGATTTTTATGCATATTTGAAATGACTGTGCATTATTAGGTTAATTTGGTTTTAATTTTCAAAACAATAACTCAGAGACAATTTAAAGGCAATCAAAATACTGAAACTTTTAGAAATAATTCCTAATCCTGAAACGGTTATGTAAGTACAGATAGAATTTGTCAAGAGTTGTATGCTGCTGTAAAATCCTGAATGATGTTATTAAACCAAATCCACAAGATTCACTTGTTCTACTGGCACATACATCTTTGCTGGTTGCCACTGAGGACTGTTGCCATGTGGAGTCCTGAAGTACCCTCATGCTTCTGCTGTCAGACCTCTGGGTTTGACTTGCAATAAATCTTTCCTAAAAGGGAATTTAGCCAGCTGTCCCTAGCTGCTGCTCTAGATTTGGACAAATGCTTGTACAGATACGCACAAAAAGAGTGCATGTATTCGTCAGTATTTGCTCATCCAGATATGCACATGTGCTGGAAGGGATGTATAAGACAGCTGAACTGAAGCCTTTCCTCCAGGTCTTCCTGTCGGCATGCACCCATGACTCCCTGAAAACCTTATAGGATCTATAGGATCAACAATCAAAATGAGTAAATTTTGTTGTACAATTGTCTCTATTTTAAGCGTTAAAAAAATTTAGGGTGGAGGGGGGGAAACAGGATTATAAAATTTGCTAATGGGAAAAAAGCCCTGAATACTTGGGAAAATTAATTTCTGTGTTTATGTTTTATGAAAATATGTTTTTGGAATATGTGCAATGTACCTGATTCTTAGGTCACCATTTCAGTTGTAGTATTAATTTTATTTTTTTAGTGTTTTTTAATACACTAATTTTCCTCAGTACTAAATAGCAATAAAAATCTCAATAAAGATATTATACATGCAGTTCATTTGTTGTGCTTTCTTCACACTGCCTGATCCTACCTGGGATTACTTGCAAATAATAGAGGAAAAGACTGACAGAGTGGAGGTGTTAAATAATAGTTGGGTGATTTATCCTCCTAACTATTCACAAGCTATTTTTGAATTCAAGTGATAAAGGAATACCAAAGCTTATTGAAGCTTCTTGTGCTGTTGAGCATGGCAGAAGTACATGGAGACAGCTTTTGCTGGTTTTCAAATATGTATCTTACTATTCACCTTCTAATTTCCTCTTGATTATGATATTTGGTGTTTTTCATTTACAGTTACAGGAGAATATCTCTCATCTGGAAAAGTCTGTCTTTTAAAGGATCAAAAATATGAATATGGTTGCACTTTTAAGACATGAAAATGGAAGGTAAATTAAAGTACTTTATTATTATTATTATTATTATTATTAATCACATTTTTGTTTAATGCCATTCTCAAGTTTTTGTGTGCTTGATTCATGGTTTGTGAAGGATTAAGGCTGGCAATCCCAACTTTCAAAGTGATTGAGGGAAACAACTCCAGCCTATCTTTTAATTCCAAATAAGTCTTGCTCTTATTCCAGAAAAAAAATCAAATTCATGGTGTGGGCTCGAGTGGGGAAAATTTATCCTATATTATTTGCAAGTAAAGCATACACGTGTTTGATGGCTGGTTAAAGGAACGGTTTGTGCTGCCTCTGCCATTTATTACAGAAGTATAGCCATGCTAGGAGTGTAATTCCTGTTGCCATGGAGCAGCAATGCATATCAATGTTAGACAAATTTTAAGATACGAAAAGAAAAATATACTGGGCTAGCTCTAAAACAGAGAAGGGGCATTTAAGCAGAAAGAACATAATAAGTCAGTCTTGAATTTGCACAAAACTTACCTTTCTTTCAGAGTGTGTCCTGATGATACATTTTATCTAAATGAGATCACAATGTCCTACAATTTTCCATAATAAAATTGAACTAGTACTGAGTACCACAACTGCATAAAATTCACCAGTAACTCTTGAAAAGTTCAGATGTCCTGTTCAAACACCAACCAATTCACACTGTCCTTGCCTGCAAGACATGCTGACAGAAATGTGAGAGGAAAAATTTTAACAAAAAGAGTGTGTTGTTTTAGCACAAATTACTTACATTCTATTTCAGCTTATCACCAGAGTTAAAATATTAAAATATTTGTTTTAAAAGGAGCAAACTCAGAAAATTCTAGATTTCAATGTCTGAAAACTAAAAAAAAATTTTAAAATTAGAAAAAATACTGCTAATTAAATTAACTTTCTGTTGCTGCAAGCTTCAAAAATAAGAAAAAACTTCACAGAATCTACCGTCACGACTCAGTTGAAATCCATTAATACCTTGATCCCTGGTATTAGCAACTGTGCTCTCTGTTGCCTAGGGAGGAAAACTTAAGGACTAGTGGGCAGTAAAATGAAAGAGTAATGGCTTTTACTATTGTGGTCCGTGCCCACCAGAGCTTCATAAACGCCACCAAAACCTTTCAGAGATGTTCCCCTCTTGCAGTACTTGTGTGTGGTGCAGCTGTCAGCACCAAGCCCAGCACAGCAAAGCGTCCCATCAGGGTATGAGCTGGAGTGGGAAGCGTGCTCTGCCTGCAGAGGAGCCACTGCGGTGCCTCAGCTAGAGCTGGCAGAGACAAACACATGGAAAACCAGTCTAAGAGAGAAGACCCACTGCAGGGTGATTTAGAAGAGGGAAGCCATTCATTCACACACACAGAGACAAGTGTAAGCAAACTCCAAAATTTTCTGTTGGCATCTCCACTACCTAGAAAACAATATGGTTAAATGAAATTAGATGAAAAGTAGGATAACAAGAGAAATGCAAATCCAATGGTTCAGTATAGCTCCCTTTGTTGACATTTGGTGTTGACAAAACAAATGTAATACATATGATTTTCAAAGGATTTAGTCATTCCCTATGACTGTTACATTCCTTACTGAATGCAAACTTAATTTTCATAGCTGCCTACAATTATGTATGTGCAGCTGTGTCCAAACATATTTGGAATATATTATCAGGGTTATCCTTGAATACTTTTTTTTTCAAAATCGGAGGAAGAACTGAAACCAAGAATGTTATAGACAGATAATAAACAGCTTTTCTCAGAATCATGGAACATTGCCCAAAAGTTGTGATGCTGAAGAATGAAATAAAAAAAAGGAAGAAACTCATGAGGCTGAAACTGAACCCTACTTTTAAGAATGCTTTCATATGGCTACAGACACTACTCCTAATTTCCTTATTTGTGTATTTTTACAATGAATTGAATGTTTTTCATTCCATCTGGCCACACTGGCATCATCCTGCCCTTAATGATGATTAGATGGTGAGTTGGCACTACCTAATATTCATCTTTAGCTGTGATCCTGCACTGCAGTTTTTTAGAACATTCAACAGTCTCTTGGCTTGTCCTCCTGAATAGACATACTTTATCTATTAAAAACAGTGAGTTTGTTTTGTTGGGTTTTTTAAATTAGGGTATTGGTTTTTACCTGCCAGCAATATCCTAAATAAGGAGAGTAAGAAAAATTATTTTTTGAAAGCTATACTGGAGCTATACTCTATCTACTGGAAATACTTCGATCATATTTTATTTCAAATTTCAATAGAAATATTATATAAGATTGATTGTGTCTTTTGATTACTGCTGTCCTGGACAGCAGTGTTCTAGGAGTATGTGAATCAAACATCAGTTCTGCCTAGAAGGAGTAAACCAGAAACAATTTAAGAAAGAAGTAGGAGAGTACTGTTTCGGACCAGTCTGATTGCCTGGCCCAGCTAACTGCAGAAATTTGTGTAACAGACCTTTAAGTCTGTTTGGGATGACAAAACAGCCATCCTCTGTGTCCATGTTTCATGGACTTTCCATGACAAAAAAATTTCCCAATGAACATAAGCCTTTCCACTATGGGCCGTTGTGTTTCACAGGCTGATTCCCATAGGGCGAGGGAGTGACAATTCCACTACTCCTGTCAGATATGCTGTAAAGAATCAAAAGAGAAGAATGTTATAAACAAATTTACACAAACAGAAACTGCACCCACGCTGGTCCTTTCCCTCAGGCTTGGAGGTTTCGGTGGCTTTATAGCTCTACAGTTTCTTTATGACTTCATCATTTCAACAAATAGAAGCATAACAATAATTCAGAAGTACTGAGAAAGGGTGAATGTTAAAAGAGGAAGGGCTAAAGGTTAGATTCTATGTATAAAACTATATTCACGTGTAGCATATAGATGAATTGAATCTTTTAATAAATATTTTCTACAATACTTAAATGGTTTGAACTTCAAGTGTTAATTTAATTGTAACTGAAGTAGGAATAACTTGCTCTTTTTAAATAGACCAATAAAACATTCATTAGACTAGCAGTAAAATCTTGGTTCATTTATAAGACAGGCTCCAGTTTTTCCCTAACAGTATTTTGACGGTAACATCAGGGATGGTTTCTTACTAACTATTTTTTATTGCAGAGCTTCTCTTGAAACAAGGTCTGTTTTCTTCCTTTAAAATCTTTAGGAACAGACAGTTATTGTCAAATGCTTCAACACTTAGTGTTGCCTGTTCTGAATTTGACTTCCCTTTCTGATGCGGCTCATCAGAGACTTCAAGTGCAACCCTTATTCTAGCAGTTATTTAATTCCTCCCTCAGAACAGAGGCTGGGTTCTTGACATGTGGAGAAAAAGATAAGGGATAAATGGGGTTAATGAGCACTTAAAAATAAATACTTTAAAGGTTATAAATCAAGGTTTATATTCAAAGAATAGAACCCCCTAGAGTTATTCATGCTGTAAATTTTTATGCTTGTATTAAATCAGAGATTTTACAGACTGACTACTACTGAAACGATTGTATTTAATTTGTCTGTAAGATGGTATTAAGTTGATATCAAACTCCTGTTTAAAACACAAGTGGTCATAATAGATCACACCAGGACAGGGACATTTCAGAGTCAAGAGCACTATGGCATAGGTTCATTGGTATGAGCAGGTGGAAAAGGGACAGCCAAGATGATAGCATGGTCAGAGATGAGGAAGGAAAACATCTTCCCTTGGGGTTGAGATGAGAAGGGATTATTTTTGGAAGGACATATATTTCTAACAGTTATTCTGAAAAGATTGCATCAACATCAAAATTAGTTTGGAGAGATGACTGGTATGAACATAAATATTAATGAAACAGTTAATATTTCTGCTTTCAAGCTAGGTGAAGTTTATGGTAAAAGAAAAGTGCATGTTAATAAACTATCAGGAAAGACTAGAAGAGAGTGAGGGACTTATTGGCTTATTAGCTATTCAGCCAGTCTGAAACAGAAATTTGGGGATCTAAGGGATATAATTGGTTTAATGTGCCTGTAGTAGCTGTGTTTCTTTATGCTTGATATAAGCATCTACTTGAATAGAATCTTTGAGGGACATGTGATATTACATGACTTGAGGTTTTTAAAGCATGTATTTATAGTCCACAGATCTACACAATATTTTTATGTAACTTTAGAAACTATCACAGAGGGCTTAATGAAGTTTTTCCACGTTAATTTTTAAGCATCTGGTGTTGTACCATTAAAAAGCAAACAGAATCTTCTTTCTGTAAATCAGTGCAATTGTTTCTTTGTACCTGTTTAGGGTTTGTGTAGGCAGTGTTCTGTGGCAGAATAAATCATAGTCTAAGTTGTGTGGAAAGATACTTTGGTCTGAGACAAACATCTGATAATATCACTGTATTTCTCTGACTTTTATAAACTAGCTGAATATTTTTACATATCGAAGAGGAGTATGTACTTAAGTATAAAACCTTTTAGAATCTAGAAACAAATGTGCAAAGGAAAATTCTTGGTGTGATTAAATGAAATCTGTGTGCACACATGCAATATAAGCAGAAAGAATAATGGCAAATCAACGTCATGTCTCTAAATCTCTTAAGTTTGTTACAATTTTCTGCTAAATAGTTGCTACCTATACAATTAAGATTGAAGCCACATAAAAGACTGATGACATTTTTAAAATTTATTTATTAAAATGACGAATCACAGAAAGAGGTCCTCTGGATGAGGTTAATTTTGCAGACCATTACCAGGCAGATTCACATTCTCCTACAACTTAGATATCTGACAGTTGGGAAATTTCATAGAAATAAAGCATATACTGCTTGTATAATAGTATAAAATAGCTAATTTTTAGATTTATGGACTCTAATACACCAAAATCCTCAGCTGACATGAATTAGTGAAGCTGTACTGGTTTATGTGAGAAGAAACTCAGACACCGTTTCTCAAAGGGTATTTGGGTATAACTTTTGGGATAATATTTTGGAATAATGTATATACTTTTATGAACAACATGGTTCTCAAAATGTGCATACTTTGATCAGTGTTTGGTAGCTAGGATAGTTTGAGTGATGAGTATTTTATTCAATTGGGAAAATATTTTCTGTGACCATTATTAATGTAGGTACTTCTTTTCTGGATTTACTTTTGTTTCTATTAAAAACCGTAAAGGCTATTGACTTATACTGTGAGTCTTTTCCACCCTATACACACTGCAATCTCTCAGACACATATTTGAGGTAGGAATAACATTTTTAATAAGTAAATTCGTAAAACCACATAATGAAACTCTTATTACAGGCAAAAATTTGAGATACAGTACATGGGCTATAAGCCAGGCCACTACTTTAATATTTTTCTGCTAAGAAAGTTGGCTATAGCATGTATGATTTCCCAAAAAATTACAGACAAAATTACAAACATTTGTAGTTCTTAATTATTCATAACCACATTAATGATACTTAGAAAATAATTAAAGAATAGCATTACTACCGTTTATGAACAAGTTGTTCAAACAAAAGGAGGCTTTGAAATTATATTTTAAATTGGATAACCACATATATTTATGTACTTGTGTATTACATTTTAAGGACTTTTTAACGATTATTTTTTTCAGTGTCATGTAAGAGAAACAACAGTTCCCTTCAGTATATCATAGTTAATCAGATCTAACATGATAACATTTCAAAAGTGGTCAAAAAGAAGAAAAAGATGTGACGATTATAGAAGGATACACTGTACACGGATACAGATTGTTCATGATAGTCTCTTTATTATGGGTGATTCATATATTTGCCTTCTAAAACAAATTAGAAGAAAAAAGAAGTAAAATCATTGCTACATATTATGTCTATTGAAATAACATATGCTTGTTTCATATCTATGCGCTTGCACTAGCCCAGTGGTAGAAGAAAATGTGCAAAGAGGAAATGTGCAAAGCTACTCCAAATGAAACTACATTGTTGCATACAGTTACAATTTAAATACAATAACTACCCTGTTTGATATTAATATTTTCATTAAGATTCTGTTTGCTGGTAAATATTTAATAATGCCAAGCTTCTTTGTAAACGTGAAGTTTGCAATGTAGATGACCACCAATAAAACTATCTATCTGTAAGGGTTCGAGGTGTGTCGATAAGATCATATTCAGATTGTCAACATAATCAAGACTGTGATATAGGAAAGGAATTCTTGCAGGATAAGGTAGCACTTAATAAGGCTGTAAATCTTCAGTGTGTTGCATACGGGGAGGGGGACAGGAGTGTTGCACTGTTCCTTCACAGAGGTCCTTTGGCTTCACTGGGGCTCAGATCAGAAATGGATAGGAAGTAGGAAAGGGATGGGCCTCTGCAGATGCCGCAGACTCCTTAGACTCTCATGTTAGGAATAAATCTGTCCAGGGCTGGTGACTGCTATAGGACAAGTACACTAGCTAAACCACCTGGATAGAACTCTTAAAAATGAAGTTGTGCTATGCTAACCTCTCATACAGGGGAAAATTTAATGACTCGGAATATAAAAAAGCATGCCATGGCTCATCCACTTTCACAGAAGCAAGTAATCTCAGATGTTTCAAACTGCATTCCCTTAGAATGGGCATCATTGTTATTTTCATCAGTCATCTTTATGCTGACCATAAAGACTCAGATCTTGTGAGATGTTGGCTTACATTGTCATGCTCATTGCCACTGAGCAGCTGGCAAGGCTGCTGATTGTCTTGCATGAATCACTTTGACTCTTTTGAAGCAATAGACTTGAATTAAAAGTAGCCATTACTGTAAAGTTAAGCCTCGTTCACTATTCTTCTACTTTTGCAATGAGTAGTTTTGCAATCCTTACCTAAAATATGCTTCAAAATGGCAGTAAATGTAAAAGTAATCTCAAGAGGGCAGCAAATATTATCCAAAGTTTTCATCCATAGTAATTTAAACAAAATTATAAACTCTACCCCCAAAGAAGAACAAGAGATAAATTTCTTAAAGTTATTGCTATATTTAGCAGCTCATAACATCACCAACATGCACATTTCTGTGACTGAGATTTAATACAAATATTTCAAAATACAGATCTGAAAAATGCTTTCCATTTTTATTACAGGCCTATTCAATAAAATATATACCTTTGGTATAATATGTTCTGTTGTATATAGCAAACCATTTTCATTGTCATCAAAAATATATTTTAGCACTTGCGAATTACAGGGGACTTTGATTCCTCAGATAACCCACATGTTGGACACAGTATCTTGAACCTGCTCATAAATATGCAGACATGATACGGATGTACATTTTCTGTAGGAAATGGAAAGGGAAAGGTCTTTGAAAATTCTAAACTTACTAATGATTAAGCTACTTTACTGTCTTTATGCTACTTTCATAGATTATAATAAGACATTATTTTCATTGAAAATATGCTTTAAATAAGGCAATTTTTGTAAGAATTTAAACAGTATTTTTTCTTGCATGAAAAACTCATTTACTTGTAAGGTGGTCATATCTCCTTTGTTATTCTAAAATCACTACACACAAAGCAATAAAATTACAGAGCTAAGCATCCTCCAAGGATGAAATCACAGTGAAGAAAGCTGTGATATACTTTATGCTGTAAATCATGTTGTATCATATCATATGATGATACCACAATAGAAGAGAGCTGGTTATTTACACAGTGGTTCTGATTGGAAAATGTAAACAAAGATGAGTCAAGCACCTCAGCAATGCATTGACTTGCTAGTTCATATCCAAGGTTTTACAATGTTGTTCATTTTGTTCCACTGATAACTTGACATGAGGCACCTGTTTTTAAGGTAAGAAACTGGTCAGATGACGAAGTGTCAGTGGGGCTTTCAAGTAAATATGAATCCATTCCCTTTAGTTCATTAGTAAATCAAGGGTATAATAATCTGTGATCCAAGAAAGATGGGATGCTCTTAGGTTTATAAGCCGTTTAAGGAGTTCAATGACAGAATGACAGCTGTTTTCTATGACATATAAGCTCAAGAAAATCTCCAGTACAGTAAATAATATTTTAAAATAACTGTTTAAGTAAAATTCACACTTTAACATAGATTAACAAAAGTCTGATGGCTATTCAGAAGCTCTTTGTCCCACTGACATTGTTGGAATTGGCTTGGAAAAGCTCAAGTGTACTTGAACATCACCATAGGTATAAACAATTGAGCATTAAAAGGTATGACAGTTAGAGCTTCTTTCCAGAACTAAATGCTCTTTCTTTTTAAGGTCAATTTGAAGGTGAATCCTACTGTTGTGAATTACTTTTCTCTGCCAGAGGACTTCATTATAAAGAGAGATTCATTGTTGCAGGAGACAGCCTGGCTTGCTATTCTTCCTCACTTCACACTGTACTTCCCCTTACTGAAGAGGTCCCTGCTGTCTGTGGAAAGTCCTGAGAATCACATGTTCCTCTTTGTACCACTGTTACAATAGTATCTTCTCTTTTCTGATATTTAAAAGTGTCTAAGTGTCTATTTTTTTCAGGTTATTACACTGTGTTCGTAATTGTGTTAAACACCTAATTATTAATTTGGAAAGTTTATCTGTGGCAGATTGAAAAATATCTGCCTCAAGTTATTCTCAGGAGATCAGTTTCAGAAAGATGTTAAATACTCATCCTGTATACATGTCTTATTTCCCAGTGTTTCATGGGCTTAAGATTCCCCTAACCAGACAAAACTGCCATACACGACTAGTACTCCTATTAAATGCATTAATCTTCTTCTCACAGAGATTTAGAACTTCTGTCTTGTACGCAAGTGAGATATAAGAGTTCTTCCTCACTTATGTTTCTAGAAGGTGTTTCCCCAGAAACTCCTCTGGGGCACTTCCTGATTTCATGAGTTACTGTCTCTTCAGAAATAATGGTCATTTAAATTTCTCTTCCCAACACTCCTACACTTCTTTTTCATGCTGAAACGGCTTGAGCTGATGAATCATGGCTCTTTTCCTTCCTTGCTGTTTATCCTCCTGCCCTTGGAGCTTTGAAGATAATCATTCAGGCATGTTTCTCCTCCTAAAAGCTATTTTAAAACTGAGAAGTCAATTGAGAAGGTCATTCCTGGGAGGGCTGGTGAGGTTTAATATCCAAAAAAATTATATTTGTGTCCAAAGTATATTTGTTAGTATCAAAGAAATACAGATAGAGGTACTTATCAAAAATCCTAATGAATTTCCAATTACTTTGATTTTTCACTTCACATCTTGTAATATATTACATAAAGGTCTGATTTAATTTTTAAAAAGTTTTCAGAGATTTTAGAATCAGGACCGTAACATGGACAGAAAAAAAAGCATATGAAAAGTGGCAGGAATAGTTTTATGATTTGTTTTAGTGAACCAAACAATATGGATACTTCTGATTCGATCTCTTTCTAGGTGTTTATCTCCATCTAAGAAAAAAAGTAGCTATTCATAACTTTTTATTCCCTCAAGGATATCATTATGTCATTGTACAAGGGATATACCTTTGTATAATAGGATTTGTATGTATGTCAAGGCTCTGTAACAAGCTTCCAAACACCATGCAAGAAATTTGATCAAAGTGCTTTCAGTGTAGAAGATATATCTCACTATAATATTTAACAGGAGGTCTAATAAAATGGACACATTTTTTGGATGCTGTTGAGTGATAATAGTAAGATTCCCATTTTCAGACAGAGTCCACCTTCACTTGATTGTTGTTTGTAATCAGCGGAGAGGGTTTGCTTCTCATTCTGTCTCCTGCATCATTAGAACTATCCTGGAAAAAAACTTTCGCTGTACAAAAAGTGACAATAATTCTCTTGTATTCCCTTCTGAAGTTCTGGTTCAAGAGTCCATATACTATAGCATTAAGGCAGCTGTTGAAATATGCCATGTAATAACTAGACACAAACAACCACTCTGGAATCCTAGGGATTACAGTTTTTGGGTTGACAGCCACTGCAAGGCCTATAAAGTTCAAAGGAGCCCAGCAGACTGCAAAGAGTACAAATACCACAAACATGGTCACAAAGTTTCTGAAGTCATGTGGTTTCAGCCTAGGGTTGTTATCTGGTTTAACCCTTCGCCTTACCTGAATAACGAGGATCCATATTCGCAAGTAACAGAAAGTAACTACAGCTATGGGAAGCAGGAAGTGGAAAAACACAACTGCTATAGTATAAGCTGAGCTCACAGACTGTGCAAATGTACATGAGTAAATCCTGGGGTCGTACTGCAGTGATCCCACAAACAGGTTGGGCACGATAGCAACAAATGTTAGGACCCATATAAGAACAATATAGCACAATGAATTCTTGTCGCTGTACAGCTTGTCATATTTGAGACTGTGGCAGATATAGCAGTACCGATTGATAGCGATGCCTGTAATATTGAAGATTGATCCAATGACACTTAGGCCCATCAAGAAGCCACTAATCTGGCAGTGTAGGTATCCCAGTTTCCATCCGTTGTGAAACACAGATGTGAGGACCAGTGGATAAGGGTAGATAGCTACTATCAAGTCTGCAACTGCCAGGCTTACAACAAACACATTTCCTGTAAAATAAATATAAAAAGGCAAGTATTAGTTTTTCTTTTGCTCTTTTCTGTCATTTCTGCTCTCATTATATTAATGAGCAGCCTCAGTGGAACACTTTAAATGTAATTAGTTTCTACTCTCTAGCTCAAAATTCATTGTCATATATCAGAAACAAGACACTCATTTTTATTTTAAAAAGGTAGTTTAACTTAAAGATGCACCTTTTGAAAGAAAACTGTCCTTAAGCTTATCTACCATGATCTATTATTTTTATCATGTCATTTCTTTGGTTAATTTCAATCACACATACTTAGAATTCATATAAAATCAAAATATTCATAACTTTTAGGCTTGCTTTGGTTTTCAATAGTCTCTCTTGAAAAATCAGCAAAAATATTACTAATAAATTTCCAAACTCACATTTACCTTCTTTATTTAACTTCCTTTCTTTATACTAACTAGCCCTTAACTTTTCCAGTCCTGAAATTAAGATCTCTTTTCTCCCATTTGTATTTCAAGCTTCCATGACTAGTATGACTTTTACATTATTCTCTTTGAATCTGCTGTCAAGTACTTAAATAATGTTATCTTCTAAGAGACTAGTTGAACACAGACTCGGTTGTCTTTCCTAAAGACATGCTCTTCAGTAAAAAAAGAGGTGCTGGGCAGTGGCCTAGACAGTTCCCAGACAGTACTGATGCCTCGGTTTTTTCTGCTTCCAAACTGGAAAATTAAGCAATGAAACATTCTGCTGATTCATTTTAAAACAAAGGGAGATGATATTTTTCAAAGACAGTAGAATGCATCATGTTTTGAATTCATCCTTTGAGAATAGTTTATATTTTCTTTCTTTAGTTGCTTAAATGATAACCCATCTGAATGCCTCCCAACCATTCTAAGAAGAAGCTCACAAGAGATATTGATGTCACTTTTATTAATTTCTTTAAAATAACTAGTACATGTAAAGCTCTAGTTATTCATGTCCATAAGTACAGAAAGCTATCAATGTTATCTATACATGCATGTCTGTTGGTATATAAATTCATATGTACATAGGCATTTGATATTTGCAGTTCTGAGATTATTCATGCAAGATTAAATACGAACTTCTATTGCAACCTGTAATAAAATATATTATTAGTTTCAGATGATGTACAATTTCAGTGGTAATCCAAGGTGGCTTTAGTGAATTGTTTTATGCATTTATTTTTAGCAGAAAATATATAAACAGATAATAGCAGTTAGTGGGAAAGGCAAAGGTATCCATGGACCAATAGGGCATTTTAGCTGCTAAAATTCTCAAACTACTTTTTAATATATTGTTTTCAATATCTTCAAATGTATAATCCTTTACCAATCTCAGGCTTTAAATATCCAGTTAAAAATGTTCAATCTGCAAATACTGTCAGAGAAAGACTTAGAAATTATCTTTCTCTGGACTGTTGTGTTTCAATTTTGATACATGCACAAAAAACCATAGTTGATATTTATACAAATGGTCCCTGGAACAAATGGCCTCTATTAAAACACTGCTGCACTAGTTTTCCTTGATTTAGTATCTGGATTTATAAATAACTTTCTTGTGATAGTGTCTGTAGCTGCTTTGCCTTTGACTGGGGATTCACTGCCAGACTGAAATATGCTTATCCTGAAGCCTTTGGCAGAATTCCAGATCATTTCAGCACAAACATCAGAGCTTCGCTGAGGAGAAGATGACACAGGAAAAAAGCACTGCTTTCAGAATTCATCCTTGACATAGTGGCAATTGATACAAGAACAAGAGACTGTATGAAACTTAGAGCTCTTTGTTTATCTGATGAATCAAGAAGTGGAAAGTAAATGAAAAGGTGCTGTTGGCAGGTTTTCTTCCCCCCGTCCAGAATATTGCAGGATTGATGAAATGGTAACATACAAACTTCAGACACTTATTAAAATGTAATACTTGAAAGAATTCTATTTGTATTTGCTCATTAACTTTCTGCTGAGCTGGAGACTGCCTATCCTGAACTTCTTTCTCTGCCATCCACTAAAACTTCTGCTGCTGTTCACCATTATTATTGCTAATATTGTCATTATTTACCCACTTTCGTCAAATGATAAGGACAAAGTTAAAAGGGTTTTTTTTCCCTTTAAAAGGCATTTTATTGAAAGGTGACAGATGGCATACATTTCTCTGAATAGTTTTAGCTTTGGAAAGAAATGAGTCTAGGAAGAGCAGACACTCTGAATCAACCAAATTTCAGGCTTCCATAAACTCATGCACCATGGTTGTTCCAGCTTTTTTCAGCTGGCTGCTGTTGAATGACAAACTGGAAATCTTGGCAACACAAGCTGCTTCATGTGAAAATTGGAGGCTAGCAGGAGACTAGCAGGATATCCTAGTAGCCTCTCATAAAAAAAAAAAATAAATAAGGAAATCATGAGTTTGGGAATCAAGTCGCAAGTTGCCAGCTCATGGTTAGCATGTCAGCTGAATACATAAAGCATTGGGGGTGGAAACTTCTTGGAAGCCAGCTACCTGTTTGAAGACAGGAATTTTAATTTCCCTTTCAGGAAGGGTTATTTTAAAACTTGAGTTCAGATACATTTTCCTTATGAGCACAGAATTTTTTTGATAAGACAGAAAACTAAAGCAAAAAAGAATTTGGCATTAATAAGATGGTTGTATATTTTGAGGTTCATTGTTTCAGACCCTGAAGTTGGGTATGAAATGAAGTTGAGCTTTCATATGTTATATAATGAACAATTTAAAAACATGATCCTAGCTTTAGGTTGAAAAATATTGCTAATTTATAAAATTACCATATTATAATGGTATATTTTGAAATTAAACTCTTATGTTTGCAGAATACTTGGCATTTTAGAGGTGCGTATCACAAAAATGTGTACAGGAAAAGGTTAATTTTTTATCTTCAGATTTAGGTTTGAACAGAATGCTATAAATGAAGCCTGAAGTTCTATATTGAACCCTTCAGAAAGGCCACAAAATCAAAATCTCAAATAACTTTTCCTTGAAGAAAAAACATTCATTCTCTTTTAGAGAGTAGGAACACGTTACTGTGAAAAAATGTGATTTGTGTACCTAAAGAATATATTATTATGCATTAACATCAGTTGGCTGAACTGAGAAGGCAGAGGTTGAATTTCTTGACTTTGACATAAGCCAAATAAGCTTTAATAAATTTAAGCAAATGTTGTGCAGTGGATGTATGTGGGAAGAAAGATAATCTAGTGGTAACCAGCTTGAGCAGGCTGTGTTTTTTGATGCTGTCTAAAGCAATGTTCCACTAAATATTTTCACCATCCTTACTGAAAAAGAAGCCTTTCTGCTCAGCAAACACATAGCAACTTCAGATCTACCTGCTGAATATAAAGCTGCATTGACGTAACAGAAGACAAACAAGTGTTTTCCTAGACAATTTGACTTTTTCAAGAGAACAATACAACATTAACTGAGTGCAAAAATCATGACCCTGACAGATTATAAGAAAAAATGCTTATGGGATTGCCAAGATGTCAAAATGAATATAAGAGCCTCAATGAGAACTACATGATGTAGTCGTATCAGTGGCAACTTGTATTTGCAGAACATATACAAATTACTGTGTGGGTTGTTATTCCCTAGATTTAGTGCTAAGTATATCCTGAATGATAATTAGAAAGTTTCCAGAAATTTCTATCAACTTAAATATGTGTAGAATATTAACAGAAAAATATTAAAGTTACGTAGAATAGGTGGTGCTGAATGCCAGCCATAGACTTAGAGTGGAGGGCTGAACATTTTGCCAGCAGGTCAAAAATGACTAATTCTTCTGGAAAATTTAGGAGAACTGAGGGTGATGTGGTCTACATCACCAGAGCTCTTTCCTCAAGTGTTAGGACTGTGAAGTACTTTTCTGAAATATTTAGTCTGGGGAAATAACCTTCCGCAAAAAAGGGCAACAGCTTATGTATGGAAAAAAACAATAGTGTTTTAAAGCATTAGGGAGATGCCAGCTAGAATATTTAGTACTCAGTAAATCTGAGTAAATTTTAGAAAAGATCCCATATTGCTGGAAATATGACTAAGGTTACTTTTTCTCCTTTTTTTTCAAAAGTAATTTCTATATCTTTTTAATATTAGTTGCCAAGTCACTATTCTAGTTACCTTTTTCAAAATTTTTCCTGGATAAACAATGCTTTGGCTTCTTACAACAAACGTTTTCCACAAGTCATCATATTTTCATCACGTAGTTAGTTACATTTTGAAACACATGCCATCACTTTTCCATTAGTGCTTCAGGTTGGACCAATTTTGCATGAGGGTTTTAGTCTTTATGCCAGCTGGAGTTGCTTTATCTTTAAGGTAAGACTAAACAGTACGTGCAGCAGTCATTGAAATCACATACAAGGATTTTTTTTCAGTGGCCAGAGTCTCAGACCTCCAATGTTTACTTGTTAAGTATATCTTTAAGGAAAAGGTGCAACTGGACCAACACTGCTTAATTTTAGAAGATCCAACTTAGTTTCTAATTATCAGATTCATGCAATTCTTATTTATTGCCTTTCCACCACTTTTAAGATATTGCCAGATACAGTAATTTCCAATTCTTTCATAACTAGCCTTAATTAACAGGATGCTTTCCTATAAATTTTGATCATGTTTTGTAGACATTGAACTGTATTTAAATATCATAATGACAAATTTATGTACACAGTTTTTACACTTCAAATGGCACCAAAAAAAATATTTATATTTTTAAGTACCGATTTCTGATCATTCTAATACTTATACCAATTTTCTTCAAGGATAGCTTACAGATTTTTTTGGCATTATGAAATGTTTCTGATTTATCTAACCCTTGTTCAGGATGCTAATTTGAAAGTTTATGCTCCTAGCTGAAAACAAGACTGTGATAGGTGCTCACCACTGAATGCCTGCAGCATCAGGAACTTTAAATTTGATACCTCATAGCCAGGTACAGCATCAGAGAGATGAACTTTTTCCTTAGAGAGGCATTTTGTCAGACCTCTGCTTATTTAATGACATTTCCATGCACAAAATGGTGTCCCAATGACAAATATTAAAGCTAGATTTGTTTCATATCCCATGAACAATTTGTCCCTGAATGTTGTTCCATTAGCACCAATATTTCACTTGTAAAACATCAGAAACAACTACAAAATCAAGGAATGAAAGCTCTTTTTGTCAGTGCCTAATACAAATTTAATAAAATTTTCTTGTACATGTATCCAGAAACAGATCTCAGCTCTACTCAGTATTTCTTCTACCTGGGAGATCAGTCAGTCAGAATGTTTCAAGAAAAAGATCAGTTCATAATTTTTCTAGCATTAAATTAATACTGAAAAGTTGTTGTACCTGGGTTGGGTTTTCACAGAAATCATACATAACAAAAATTGCTAAATTAAAATAATTGTAAGTGAGGACAATGACCATAGCTTCTTAGGAAAAATCCCAAAGTCAAGTAAGGTTACCTAGACAAGCAAGTGTGCAGTCCTAACTTCACTGAAGAAAGATTTGAAATGTCTAAGAAACTAACAGTCCTTGCAGCTCAGCATCAAAATGGCACAAAACAGCTGAGCAAAAATGTAGGAATAAATATTACATAAGCTCTAGTTACTCCTGGGAGCTTCATTCACTTTACAGATCATAATATCAACTCCCCTAGATCTGAAAAGCCTATTTTTAAACTAAAGGCACTATTTATAAATCTGTCCTGAATCAAGAAGTCCACGTGCACATTAAATTTGAATAGCGTGATGGGCCTGTGGGTTTTGCTTCTCATTAGCAAGTTAACCCTGATGCTGCAGGTGGTGACGCAGGGAAATGTGAAAGGTTTAAAGCCCATAGTCAACCTTGTAGCTTTAAGCATATGTAAGAAAACCTCTGTCTTTCCTTTTAAGCTGGGAAAATACCTTGTATTACTTCATCATTTTCATAAAACTTCATTCGAATGTACCCTTCTGTCACACCTTAGAAGGGACTTTCAGACCTTCTATCATCTTGTTGGGATGCTAATTAAACCAACAGGGCAATTAAAGACATTGCCACTGCCTACAGAAGTAATTATGATAGGCAGATAACTTATTAGCACTGAGGAGAGTATTAAATATTTGAGATTTAAACTCATTTACAATCTTATTAAAGTAGAAATACTTAGTGTCAGGTAAATTCAGATACTGAAATTACCTAAGTAACCTAAAAATTTAATTCCAGTTAATAGAAATTATAGTCTTACAGGTCTGGACAGCTGGAGAACTACATAACAGTACATTAGAGAGATATTGAAGAATAGATTTGTTAAAGAGCTATCAGAATAATCCATATTGTAATGCTTTGTTTCACTGTGCTGAAACTTGAAGAAAAATTTACATAATCAGCACAGCATAAATGAAAGATTACTGATGCATTCAGAAAAGAAAATGCTATACTGTATTTAGATTAATTATCACACAATCTTCCAGCAAAGCTGTAGCAACAATTAAATTTGAAATGCCTATGCCATCTTCTGGCCAAGAAAATCAGACGCATGAAAGAGTAATTGGCAGAAAGTAGTAGTGACAAATTATGTAGTATTTAGACCAAAGGAATGGTTGTGTATCAGGTCCAAGTTCACTGTAGCCCAAGAGTATGCAGATGAGATTAAGTGTTTTTACAGGTATGCCAAATAACATACAGTTTTTTAAGATTTTATCACCCACCATCTTTTTCTGCAGTCCCATGGTACACATGTGAGTGAGAAAGATCCTGCTCTCCTTTTCACAGTCTAAAAATATTTGTTGCTGCTATTTTTGGTGGTTCAGTCATGAGAGGAAAGTGATGTGAGTTTACTGTCAGGCACAGAAGGGAATTGAGTCCATATGCTGGATGAGTGCTACAGACTTGGGGATGTTCCCTGCCTCTGGCAGTTTTGTATGACATGCCAGGGCTGCTTTGAAAATAACTCTTATATTGGACCTCTCACATGAGAGGCATGCTTAGTCTGCACTATGTGGCAGATTTAGGAGGTGCATGGAATATTGAATACCTCACTACTGATAAGACTGAGGTACTTCTGGGTATGCCAAGAAGGGCAGCACTACCTATTGGATGAATTTACCTGACATGAAATATTAAGCACCTGAGGAAAGCAGCACCAAAGAAAAGGCCTAGATGACCATTGCCTATTTAGGCACCTAACATAGGACTAAACAGGAGTTGACATTGACTGAAAACCTCTTGTGAAACTGAATTTTAAAAAATCTAAAAGTGGTCAGGGCCTGGGTCTTTTTCAACAGCTTTTAAGAAATGCCACTTTAAAAAGCACTTTAAATAGCTCTCAGAGCTATAGTGCACCTCAGGATACGCTCATCTTTCTGTTACATTATGCAGTGGCATGAAATATTTTGCTTTGAGATTCTACATAGTGGGTTCATGTCCAAGATATTTTGCCTTAGAAGCAGCAGCAAATTGAACAAGACTTCTGTTATTTTACAGGAATGTCTAAAATTTTATCACAGCTAATACCTATTTACCTTTGTAACAAGACTGTATTAAACTGGCACTGTCATAGGGTTTTATACTTTTAAAACATTGAAATAAAAGATAAAAGTGACACTTGTCACCCAGCCAAGAGTGAACTAAGACATAACATAAAATATCAAGAAGTTTTGTAATGACACTGACATGAATCAACAAATCCTGCTGTCTTACAGGTGAAAGTTAGAAACCAGGGCAGGCAGACGTACTGGTGAATGTCTCAAGTTCTGTGACCCCGGTTTTGGCTCTGGTATCTGCCTGGCCTGTTCTTTCTACAGCTCACTGGGTGGGTATGTTTTCAAGGTCGGAACATCTATCCCCTTTGAACACCAGCTTCTTCTATCATGATGACAATATTTCAGAGATCAAATAGATTTGCCTGAATAACTTATCCACTTATACAGAAGGGAATTAGATTACCACTTCTGACTTGATCTTTTCTATCTCTAATTTCTATGATTCATTCAGGAGGAAAAAAATCCTGTGGACAGCCTGTTCTCCAACAAGGTATTGCCTAGATGTTACAGAACACTGAGGTTCAGCAAGATGTATGAAACTGATTAGAATAACAATACTGCTGATGTCAGAGGGTCACGCTACTGAACTGCATCACAGTAGAATCAATGTGAGAGTACTTTTCACCCCTTCAACTGTATTTGCACTAGAGACTGGAACTATATGGAAAGAGAGAAATTATACTGTTCACAGTAATATCAGAGCTCAGATAAATGAAACTAATAATAGAGTTCAAATATAGGAACAGGCAGAGATGGATACTTATGAAATATAATTATGTTTTGTGTCTGTACAATATCTCACAGATCTGTCAGGACTGATGCTAGATAATGTGAAGATGCAGTCTATTGCCCTCCAAATTCTAATATGTATTTTGAGAAAACAAGTTAGAGAAAACAGGAGAGTGAAGTTGCAACCACATAACCGACAGGAGAGCCTGACAAGAAAGGCTTCTAAACTACACAAAACATTGCAAACACAAAATCCCTTTCCTGAATTTCTTTGAAAGTCACACTTTTATGTAACAGGACTTTGTGGCTGAATTTGTCCAGAATTATTCATGGGATGGAAAAGAAGTTTAAAAATTCTCAAGAGAGCAAAATAATCCATTTTCTTTCTGTTATGACTAACAACTGTATAGCTGGTCATTCAGCCAATGTAGTCAGTAGACAGCAAAGCTAGTAAAATGAGTTCATAAAATAGTCTTCCCAGTTCTTTCTCTTAAAATCAGCAGTGGTAAGACACCTGCCAAGAAAGTGGAAAATAGCATAATGGAAAAAAATCATTTATATGTAGTTGCATATGTTTGTTTACTCTCCCCTCCTCTATCCATTCTCTATTTGCCTATTCTTCCTTTTCCTCCTTTTCATGTTTATTCCATCACCATGCTTTTTTCTCTCCTCACTGGCTTATGACCCAAAACCTTTTGTTTCTGACAGAAGCCTTTTTCCTCCATTTTCCCCTCTTTTTCTCTCTTTGTTGCCCCAAATTTCTTAGAAAAGGAGAGAAGACACAGATGAGTATCATACTCATTCCCACCTTATCAGTTTGATGACTTTTAGAGTGTATTCCACTGTGCCACTATCACAGACCCAGGTGACTTCAATTCTTCCTCCCTTCCTTTCAGTTCTTCATATTCTTTATTGTGCTACAGCAAAAGTCAAGTTGAATGGTCCCACACCAGAGTGGAGCAAGTGAAATGATTTTAAGTATCATGGGGAATTCACCAGAATAAGTGCTATTTTAATATTGGTGGGGTTTGTTTATGAAAGTAACTGATAGTATCAAGAATTCTTGCTGTTCTATATCATCAGAAATGCATTACCACTGCAAAATGAAAGATGGGCAAATAAGTAGAACATCCATATGCATGGCAACAAGGTGAAGGATCTTAATATCCATCTTCTCTACTGTTTGTCTTTTTATGATGGACATTTAAATCAAGGAAACAGAGTATGGGAAAACAACTCTGGATTAAAAGAGAGTGAAGACCCCAAGATGTGTAGATCCTTTCTTCTGTAAAAAGATTTTAAAACCTTGTGAAATGTGCTCCAGCTATTGGGTCAAAATACACTCTTCCAGCCCAACACTAGACACCCATACTTATACTCCTTTTTCTGTTGTTTGTACATGTCCAGAGACTGCTAGGGAGAAACCTTTACTTAACACATTTCTTTTGTAATTTGATGGGAACCCACACTAACAGTAGGGTTTGGCATCATCTCCAATGGGGTAAAAATGTGGTAAGAAATACAAATTAGATCTTAAACAGATTACACTGAGTGTCAGGCAAATTCAAAATATGGCAAAACAACAAAGCAGACAACTTTCTTAGAGCAGATATTCTGGATTGTTGCAGCAAGCAATTAAAATGATAGCCCTGGCAATTTAAATCTGTCAAAAGCTTGGAGGAGTATATTTTTCCCCTTTGTATTATTAAAAACAAATGGATTTAGATATAGGATAGATTTATAAGAAATTAATTTATAAGAAATCAAGGAAGAATAACTATAAAAAATTAATATAAGAAATATATAAGTAATCAAGGCAGAAGGTAGTTTATACATTATTGTCCTGATTCCTTAATCATAATTTTTTACCTCCTGCACAGTGTAATTGACTCAGAAACAACGTTTGTTTGCTTATATTAGATTTGAACTTTAAAATACACTGTTGATTAAACATACAGTTGAAATTTTGTATTAGAGGAGGAAAAAATGAAGATTTTGCACTTCCTTAAGTAAAATCTGTATTTTAATTAATATCAAAGAAGTTGCAGAAAACATACACTTTATCTGCACCTAAACCCCCTTGTTTTAGTTTTGGGATTGTTTTTTTTTACCCAAAAATCTAACTTCTAGTCCTCTCATAGAACTACAATTGATATGAATGAATAAAATTCTCAGTTTTCTAATGTTATCTCATAGCAACAGTCTATAAAGAATTTCAGATAAAGTTTAACACTAGTGACATTTAAATAACTATACATTGCTTTCATTTATTCTAAGGCTCCCCAGGATTCTTATTTTTGTACAATTTAGTTTCTTCATTACAAAAGCAACTGTCAGAACAGACAAAACAGGAACAAGCTGACTATAGGTTTTACAGAACTTTAAAAACAGTCTTAAGTCATTTTTCCTGTAATTCTGCAGACAAATAAAGGTATGAATTTTTTTTCAGTATTTCTTCTAGACAGCCTATATTAGACACTGTGACTTCACTGCAGGCAAAAAGACTAAGCTATCCTAAATTCATGCCAATACCCTTACAATATACAATGATATGAGAAGTACAGACTCTCCTGTACATCACATAGTTATTCTGTAACTCGATGCACTATTATAATTGTAGGCAATTAACATATCTTCACTTAAATTTCAACTGAATGATCTATTTTTTGCTATCAGTTTGAATGATGAAACTTTCACTGAAGTTGGCTCTTGGTTGACCAGATCTCTGGAAGTCATGAAAAGGAGACCTCATTTACTGCTTGTTTATTTGGGTTTTTTTCCCTTTTTCCCTGCATGATGGGATTTTTCATACAGAACAGAATAAAATTTTCAAGCAGTAATTATTTTAGAGAAAACTAGTTAGACAAATAGTGAGGTATGATTACCCTTTGACATCATAGAAGATTTCAGGTACTTTCACATTGTACCTTAAATAAGTGAGGTCAACTTGAAGGCTTTTTCTTCTCTTTAGCAACTACTGATACAGAAGTACAAAATTTTTCAATATCCTCTTGATTATTTAATTAGAAAATACATGAATTTTACATTTAATGCTTATTAGAAATAAAATGGGGTTTGGATTTGTGCCTTTTATCTTAACAGTATTAAATGAAGTTCTTTATTGAGAGCTCCCTTACACAGAGACATATAATTCAGCACACAGATGAATTTGTCAAATAATTGAGTCATTAGAAGTAGGCTTTTGAAAAGAAAAAAAAATGGCTAAAATAATGATTCAGCTAACTCCACTGACAAGTTGAAGTAGTGTAAGTGAGCAAATATGTGGGTCATTGCATTATTGAATTGTTATTCCTCTCCATCTTGTTTTAGTAATTTGCCTTTTCTCTGGGTTTCACTTTCATGAAGAGTGGTGTAGAATTTCTCATAAAGCATTTATTTTTTTATTGCTTAAGACTAAACTGCTTGTTTATCAGTGAATGTAGTCAAAAAACTATGAGTCTATGGCACTAGCTAATATGAAAGAAATATATAAATGGTGTTGACTTTCAGTACCTACATATGTCTTCAGAACTTATCACTCAGTGTTCTTACTTAATATGTTGCACAAGACTGTCCAGCACAATAATACAAAACTGCTGAAACCTACACTTGTTGTCAAAAGTATTGGATTTTGTATTATAGTAATTTTAGTGTTGGTGCATTTAAAAGCTGTGTTGTGATATCTCATTTGAATTATTTGCACCCATTGATTTTTGTTATGACTCAGAAGTACCCTAACTGATAACTGAGCACTTTGAGAAACCAAACACAATTTGTAAAATTACATTCAATACCTCCAGTGTAAAAATGTGAACCCTTTCACTGTGTGAAAATAAAACAAATCTGGAAAACTATACCACCATTATAACCTTAATCTCATAATGTTATGTATATAATAGCTGTGGAGCTCCTTTCCTTTTTAATGCCTATTTTTTTCTCTGATAGTCCTTTCTATCTTTGTTTAAATGTTAACAAGAATCTTACAGGAAAAAAAAAAAAGCTTTTAACCAAGCTGAAATATATAGACAGCTAAAGATAGTATCCTTTTAAATATTCAGTAAAAACGTTTCCAGTTCTCCCTCTGAACCTTACTGCTCAGTTCTTCATCTTTTTTTAGGCACAAGCTTTCTGTGTGCCAACATAATTCATTATTTAACAAAATTTAGCAAACCAGAAGTCAACACTACTACTTATGAAACTAAAAATAACAAACTCAAAGAAATGTGGGATAATGATCTCAATGAATATTAATAAAAAGTATTTTTATGTTGAAAGAATGCCAAAAAGTAGAAGTTCTATACAATTAGTGTATAAAAAAGATGTCATGTACTTATACTGTGTTACAAAACCTGACTTGAAGTTTATTGTGAAGAAGAATGAGTGGTAAGGAAGCCTTAGCTTCAAAAAGCACTGAACAGTAACTTTGCATTTCTGTACTTTGTTCTCTTAGGTAATAATCATCTAATTTAATTTTTAAAACAATATCTTTATAAAATGTTCTAAAAAATGCTAAAAGGTGGGGGGAGGGGGGGAAGTGTCTTTCACATATCATCTAAAACTGCCTAGATTTACTTTAGTTTCAGAAAGATTGATATTTAGCTTTGTAGATTTCTTCAAAATTTTTAAAGGACAGCTTGAGCTCCTCAGAGAATCACTTTAGCTGTTTCCATATATAGCACAAAAATGTCTGCTTTAGTACATTAATGCATTTTTTTAAACTAATAGCAGAAGGGCTTCCCCTAAAGATCTGACTAACAGCTTTCATTTGTGTTGTGAAAAACTGGTCCGTTGAATCAGAAGTTATTTATTTTGGTAACAGGTAAAAAAATACTCCTTCTAAATATTTTATTGAAGTTGTGTGTGAAGTTGAAATCATTGATAGGCAATAGTAGAACTTGGCATTATAGTCACTTCTTGATAGACTTGAATTCATATTTTAGGAAAGTCCAAGTGGAATTTTTGTTTATAAATTCCAGTATCTGGAATAGGACTGTGTCAGCTCTTTACAGTATTTTTTGATATATTTTCTTAACAGGCTTGCTTCCTGCAAGTTTGGTGTGGAAGGATGTTAATCTGGTCAGAGCTTTAAAACAGATCAATCAACATTCTTACAGCAAGCTCAGTGAAGAAAACCACGTAAGACAGAGAACAAAAAAATCCCCAGTTTCTCCCTGCATTTTTTTTATTTCTAAGGCACCTCCTTTCTTCCAGAATTGATTCCTGTCAGTCCCATACTTTGATGGTCCCCTGTGGTTCACTTCTCATTTCTTAGGCCTGATGTGTTTTCTGTTCCTCTCAGCCATCCCACTTTCTGCTGCAGCTGCAAGTTCTCTTCTTGATGCCTCCCTGTGCCTGATCTTCCTGTAGGCTGGTGCCTGCTTTTACTGACCCTGCCCAGCTGCTTCTGAGGATGAGTAATTTCCCCTTTCTACTGGGAGATAAACCTCACCCATATACGCCTTTACTAACAACGTGTGGCTAGTAGAGTGAGGAAAAAGGTAACAAATACTCTTCTTCAGACTTAAGAGACAGAACAGCAATTAAACTTTTCATTCTAAAGACAGTCCCTGAGAATGTCTCTTGCAAGTCTGCAAGGGATTAAAAATCTATGCCAAACCACTAAGTCAAACAAATGAATAGACACATCCAACCTTACTCTTCCAGCATAAGAAAGTACTTAGTTATACGAATTTTCAGTAGAGGCATAAAGCAAGAAGCTGTAAAAAGCAGGACCAGTATCAAAGGAGCAAACCAAGTACGGTTTAGCTTATCCATCAATGATTTGGATGAAGGGGAAGATGCATCCTCAGCAAGTTCAGTGAACACAAAGCTGGGTGGAATGGCTGATAACCCAGAGTGCTGTGCAGCCCTTCAGAAGGGCCTTGACAGCCTTGAGAGATGGGCAGAGAAATGGATGTACTTTTCATAGGATGATGGGGAGAGACTTGCTCCACTTCCCTCCTGCCCCAGGGAACTGCATTTTGGAAAATCTCTCCACAGGTGAAGCATGAGTGCAGCCAGGTTCACTGTGAAATGCAGCCTCTCATGCTTTGATTCTACCATAACAGTAAAACGGTTGTTGAACAAATGTTCATGAAATTACTTAGCATTGCAATTGTGATTTTTACCACGGAAGTACAATAATAGCAAAAACAAATTTACTATGTTGGGATAATTAATATCCTGTGCATTTTAGCCTATTTTTGCTCACCTAGATCACAGAATCATCAAAGCTGGAAGAGAACATCAAATCCAACTAATCCAAACATCAACCCAGCACCACCATAATAAACCTTAAATTGTATCCCCATGTGCCACATCCAGACATCTCTTGAATATTTCCAGAGATGGTGAACCTATTACCTCCCTGGGCAACTTATTCCAGTGCCCAACCTCTCAGTGGTTCATTCGGGTTTTTTTCCTAATATATAATCTGAACCTCCCATGCACAGCTTAAGGCAAATTGCTCTCATCCTTTCACTTGAGACATAGCAGAAGAAATCAACCCCCACTTCACTACAAACTCCTTTCAGGTGGTTGTAGAGAGCACTGAAGTTGTCCCTGACCCTCCCTTTCTCCAGACTAAACAATCCCAGTTCCTTCAGCCTCTCTGTAAGACTTGTATCTCAGCCCTTCTCCAGCTTTGTTGCCCTTCCCTGGACTTGCTCCAGCACCTCCATGTGTTTCCTGCAGTGTGTGGCCAAAACTAAACACAGGATTCAAGGCACAGCCTCACCAGTGCTGAGTACAGTGGGACAATCCCTTTCCTAGTCCTGGCCACGCTGACACCATTGGCCATGGCCACCTGCACACACATCTAGCTCCTGTTCAGCTGGCTTACATCCAGCACCCACTAGTGGGGCACCTCCACTGCCTGGGCCACTTATCAGCTGTGTCAGGCAGTTCTACACTCTCCAGACACTTTCTAGATTGCCTCTTCTCTCCTCTGCTTTATTTCTGGCAGGCATCTAACAAGCTGAAGTCCCCCAAAAGACATAGTAGAACAAATACAGGCTACATGGTGGGAAAAAAGTAGGGACTGCCATGGATTTGTGTCTCTATAAATAGGGAAAATTATTTGAAATCACTGTTTCTCCTAGTTCATAATAAAAGTTTAGTTGTTGATGTAAATTTGATTACAGTCCATTCAAGATTTAAGGTTAAAAAATCATGCTATACATGGCTTTAAATTACAAATCAACCTCATATATTTCAGTTAATTGCACAAATTTAGAATATTAAGACTAGGTCTTATAGTATTAAATGCCTTCATTAGTATTTTATAATTTATAAGCACACACATAAAATGATTCACCGAGAAGACATTATTACATAGTGACCTTTTAGTACACCCTACAGAACCTTGTTTACTGAGCTTACTGAACTTCATAGAAATGAGAAATCCGAGTCCCCAAAAGAGCCAATGACAGAAATCTAGCAGAATTATTAAACCACCATGAATACATTCTGTATTGTATGTTACTCACACTTATTATTATTGCACACAATCAAGCCCTTCAAGGAACACGTGGAAATTTCCAGTAGCAGTTATTACTGCATTTTATTGTTTTATTTATTTCATTCACCCCCAAAAATCCCCTTAGAGTGCAATGATATTAAGGCAATGCTTTTCTAGAAGAAAATTCCAAGAAACAATAATTTTATTTTTTTTAAATCAAATCCAGAAAATGTAGCATTGATATAAAAAAGTGTAATGGGGGCTTAGTAGACTGGGTTTTTATTTTAAGATAGTATCTTTTTATATTTCTGTTTACTAATTTATTATGATTCAGTTTCCAAAATTAAAAAATGAGGAATAACATATTTCCTTTAAAAGTAACTATTCTGAAGACTGAATTAATTTCTTTGCATTCAAGCATGTTTAAGAATGAATAAAAGTACCCATAGAGTCATTCATATAAGGTTCTGAATAAGCCTTTGAAGTAAATTCAAGGGTAAAAAGACAGATATCTCAATGCTTTGGTTTTCATGACAAAGATTAAAGAAAAGAAAATAATGCCTTTTACAGAAAGCAGAAATATTTCACTATCTGGGCTGAACTTTGTGTACAGAAATAAATTGAAATTCTATGTGGAAAACTCTCAAACAAAATACCAGAGAAATTAATTATGGAGACATGTCACTTGGTCTGCAGGATGTTTCAGAGAAAAAATCATTCATTAAGTTCTTACTTTAAGTGTCTCTTCGGCTGATGGGTGATGCTTTGCCTTGCTATACTATAGGATCAGTGTTTGCTGCAAAGAAAGCCTAACCTTCATTTTCTGAGCAAAGAGATTATTTTTTAAAATCTCATGGTTATGAGACTGGATGAAGAGTTTAATTAAAAAAACCCTAGTACCTAGTACAGAGAACTTTGTGTGTTATAGACAAAATTTAACAAATTTAACATTTGTTGAAAGGTCAGAAAAGCAAAATTTCTGTTTTCAAAACAATGGCTGCATTCATTAGGACAGGGCTGTTACTAATTCTGGGCTTCCAGTAATCTTAAGAGAGCTGCAGTGTGGTCATGTCCAGCCTGACCTGAGCCAGCAGAAGATATTGAAGATATGTCACTTCTATAGACAGTAAATTGATGGATCACTTCCAAAATTATACTGGCTATTAATATTATTATTATTCTGCTTCCTTCTCTGTTGTTTGATATTTTTCTCCCCTTCTTCTACCCACAGATTGAGGCACAAATAGTGGAGGATATGCTAGCTCTAAATGACAAGCTCTGCTTTCAGTGCACGGATGCTCCAAAACCAAAAAGGATGAGGAATTTGAAGATAATTTAATTAGAACCAATCCTTTTGCTTTTTTTCCTCATATATTGATGCTGGATGGCATGTGGGGAAAGATAGCCTCTGAAGAAAAATGTTACATATTCCTTAGTCTAGTAGATACGTGAAAGGATATCACAGTGTCCATCACTACATGATGGATAGCTTTTTGTCCTGAAGTTTTTATGCCATGAAGTTAATAAAAAATTGGTGCCTTAGCCAGGGGCAAGTGTAAATTAAGTGAATTTGAATATGTTTCTTATCTAGTTGCTGGAAATCTTCAGAAATTATAATATAAATATCCTATCCCGGTGATCTTGACATCACAAATACATGGCAATGTTTCATGGAGGTTGTGCTAGAATTTCCATAAAAAACTATCAGAACCATTAAATACTTAAAAGAATTGGAAAAAAATGCTTATGTCTTTCATCAAAACTTTACCATTAAACCTACCTTCAATCTTTCAGGTAATTTTTTATTCTAACTGGAAAATACTTTTTGTGTCATTAAATGTTGGTGCAGTCACTGAAGTTAACAAATCTATCAAGTCTGACATTTTCTCCTGCGAAGTTAACTGCTCTGGGAATAGAATTGTCTTATTTGCTCTCAGTTGGGTTGTGTTTAAGAACGAATGCAAGTTACACATTAGATTTAGTAGCTTGAATGAATCTTCCAGTTATAGCCCTGTATTCATTTGGCAAAGGCCAGCTAGCAAAGAACATAAAAAGTGAAAGGGCCAGAGTTTGTCCTAACATGCATTCATCTTATCATCTGTAAAAAGGGTTCTGTGTTTGAGAAAAATTGTAACTGCCATGATCATTGTAGGAAAAGTACTGCCACTGGATTAGTTTTCACCCTTTGGTAAACAGAAGACAAAGTGCAATGACTGTTATGTGCCATTTCTCTGTATTTTCTTGTGATTGTATTGGAGGAAAACTTCTGGGTCCAAATGTGTTTGCTTAAGGTAATCGACAAAAGCACAGCAACTTTGAGGAAACCGTACATGGTTGCAGGCACTGAGAATAAATCCATTTAGTAGTTTCTCAAGTTTAAAGTCATATACATTTGACAATGTGTCCTTATCAAGGCCTAAAATCAAACATTACTATTCTGTAGGATTTCACATAACCCCAATTTTATTATATTGAAATCTATTCAATAATATCAGCATAATACCTTGGTAAAAATAGAAACTCTTACTGAAAATGATGATTATAACCTTAATAAGTTTAGTTTTTAACTTTTATTTAATTAAAAAAAAAACAGTTTTAACATCAAATAGCAGGAGCATTTTAAGATCTGTGCATGTCGCATTTTCAGAGAGCTGACAGAATATAAATAATCCTCTGGTTCTGTGGCTTGTTTCTCATCTGTACTGCTCTTTGTATGTGGAGACTGGGTGAGAATGTTCTTTAAATCAGCTCATCCATCATGATGCAAGATACTCACATTTCTGGCTTTTAGATCATTTGGGAACAATATGCACAAACAAAAGAAGGACTTAAAAATGAAGCATGTGTAATTCTCAATTCATAATGACATATGCTATCTACTATAATACATATAACTTCAGAAGTTACAATGTTTACCACAGGAACAAATTTCTGTTCTATAAACTGAACAGATATACTTTTTATGAGACTTTGAGCTTTTAGAGGTCTATCTATTTCTCATATTCACAAATTCCATGCTATTGGGAGACTTTGCAGTTCAGCATATATGAAATTTCTGGCCAGTTGTTTGAGCTACAGGTCTGTAAAATAATAATTTTTAGTTATTTCCCATACATATAATAATACCATAGTATTTCAGGGGATATTGTAACTGTCACCAACTGGAATTCTGTTTGTTAGTAACATTTTATTTTGGTTCAGATCTTACTCTGTACATTTGAATAAAAGTCACTATAATTTAGGAAAAATCTTTATTTTCTTAGTTATTATTTCTAATCATCAATATTTTTCTTGGTAGATGACTGTGAACTTGAATAGAGTTAAACACTGAAAATAACAGACAGCTCTTGTAGTCAGCTAAATCAGAATCAGTGAGTGTAAGAAGATCTGCGTAGAAGGAAAAGGTAAGTACTTCCGAGTCCTGAAAGCGTGTCTATGAGCCAATATGCCCAAATATTTGATATAGACAGGGATCAGTCTTGGAGGAAATATACTTAAGCTTCTAAACACTTTCCTTCTCCATTAAGCTAGAAAGTGTAGAGATAAAGGCTTTGGCTCAGGTTCAGATCATATCTATATGCAAAAGATGGCTCTGAAATCAGTCACATCTAAGGAGAGTAACTTCTCAAGATCCTCAGCCACTTCCAAGTTTTTCTGAGACAAAAAAAAATCAAGTTACTTTGAATTTGCATATTGGACACCATAATTCTGCCCACTGACTTTTTGAGAGAGATGATCATACTACTCGTGAAAAACTCTGCAAAGAGCCAGCCAAAACCATCATTAGGAATATGCTTGTTTAATTAAAGGATGCCATTAATCCAGTGAACGATGTTGCCATAGAGAAGATTTCTGTTGCTTTACAAAGTTTAAATTTACATTTGAAATATGTTTTAAAAATATTTTAGACAGCTTTCAAGTGTGGATTAAAATATAATGAGAGAACCATATCCAAGGTACTTTTGTCATGCAATAAACTACACATAGTATTTACATGCCTCATTTTAAATGATATTAAAAACCAGTCTGCTCTCAAAATTCAATACTCAAAGGAAAGTCAAGTATAAAGTTGCAATGACATCTTTAAAATTTTTTTTTTGGAAAAACAGATGGGTGTCCAAGTTGAAGTCAAGAATTTTTCCTGAGCCAATAATCTGTAAATTTAGCATTTCATATGTGCATCCATGAATTAGCCCACAAAAAGTATTTTAGTAAAGTAGTAAATTAATGACTTGAACACAGTGCAGCTCTCTTAATGCTTGCATCTGTAGTCTAAATGCAGTCCATCTTCAAAAGTTAATCAGCATTGGATTGATGATTACAATGGTTGCTTCTCTTTTGTTGATTTGAAGTCTGGTGGACAACAAACTCAACATGAGTGAACAGTTTGCTGCTGCAGCAGAGAAGGGATGCTGGGTAGCACCAATGAGGGCACCACCAGCAGGCAGAGAGAAAAAAATCACTGTGCCACTCTGCTCAGAGCTTGTCAGGCCACACCTGGAACACTCAGTTCTTTTCAGTTTTGGTCCCCACTATACAAAAAAGAGGTGTATGGGCTGGAGAGAGCCCACAGAAGCGCCACAAAGGTGACCGACCCACTGGAAGTCTGTGAGGAAGCCTGAGAGGACCGGGTTTGTTCAGCCTTCAGAGAAGAAGGCTTGGAAACACCTTATCAGCATGTTCCTGAATTTAAAGACTATGATAACTCCCATTTTACAAGGAGTCACATGGAAAATGTGAGGGGTGATGAGTACAAGTTACTCCTGGGAGGATTCCAATTGGACACAAGAATTTTCACGAGGACGATCTGGTCCACAATAATCTGTCCAGGAAAGTGCAGGATTCCCCAGTGCTGGACTAAGATTCAGCTGCACATGGTGCTGAGACACCTTGCCTAGACTCTGGTTTTACTGTGCTCTTACCAATAAAGATTAATCCCCCTTGAGGTCCTTTCCACCCTACTGTCCTACGTTTCTATGAAAATATTTCAGTTAAGAGAGATGACTTGGGAATATGCAGAAGTAACTGGAATTTTTTATTTTTTATAAGAGAAATTATTACTGGATTAGTAATCAGCTGACCAAGTAGTAATCCCTTTCATCCCTAGTCTTCCCTTTCAAAACAAAAAATTTAACTTATGTAAAAAGTGATTTAAAAAAAAATTACTAAGGAGAAATCTTTTGTAATACTCCAAAACTGACCAAGTAAGTTCACAAGCTAGCAACCCAATGTATGACAGTACTGAATCTTTACTGTCAGTTTTTAAACTAAGATATTATGAAAACTGTCTGCAATATTTGACAGTGGTCTATTCCAAGGAGTAAGCAAACATGTTTCCTGCACTTTGAGTTGCAGTGGAAAGTTGGTTGCACGTATATAAAAAAAGTACTTTTCAATCTACTTGCTAGTCAAGACACAGAGATGACTTTGATTCCTACTACTCTGTGGGGAACTGGCTGGAACAGAGTCTGCAGTCAATTTAGCTGCATCTGAAATGGCCCCAACGTACAACACAGACCTCCGAAAGGACCATCCAGCTGTGCTAGGAATATGCATAATGTAGACTTTAATTTTGTTCATACAGAAGTGGTTGTGTAGGCTGGTTACACAGCCAACACACACAATTTGAAGAGTGGGTGTAGTAATGCTTTGACAGTGGAGACAAGAGGGATAAGAAGCTGCAGCAGATTCAATCATAGCCTTTTGAAATAACTTTAGTTCAGGTTTTCAAAGCTGCATTGAATATTTAGACTCACATTTTGTACTAATTTTAACTGGAATTGGCCATCTAGCCGCTTGAGGTGGCTTTACAAATATTACCCATCAATTACTATTTTACTCCAGCAGCAGTTGTCCCAGTGTTATACTAGGCACTACCCTGGGGTTGTTAACAGAAAGAGAATAGAGGAAAAAATACTTTTCCATCTACATGAAGAAAGCAAAATTGAACAATCTTGGATTTTTTTTTCATATTTTATACCTCTTGATAATCTTTTGCTGTACATACTATGATGAAAAAACAGGATGCGGTAAAATTAATTGACAAGCATCCTAGCAGAAGGATGAATCTTGGATTCTAAATACTAAGAAATCCTTTTTAAGGTAAAATCTTTCAATATTATAAAACTTAAAAAAAAAAAAAGCCTTAAAGTCACTGATGTCCAGATGTTCTTTTTTCTCATGTTTGAAATTTTTCAATCAAATTTGAAAGAGGGTCTCAAAGTCACTGGTGCAAAGTTTCTATGAGACCCTAGTTCTCAAGGAAGTCTTCAGCCACCCTGATTTCTGCAAGAAGCATAACACAGAAGGACTCAAGCAACGTAGTTTTATGGAGAGCACCGAAGACAACTTCCTGGCACAGGGAATTGAGGAGCCATAAGTCAAGGTGCTACACTGGACCTGGTACTTATGAACAAAGAAGAACTTGTGAGGAACTTGAATGTCAGAGGCAGCCTTGGCTGCAGTGAGCAGAAAAGGGTGGAGTTCAGAATCCTAAGAGGTCAGGCACAAAAGCAAGATCACAGCCACTCACTTCAGCTTTTTCAGAGGAGATGGCCCTAGACTGCAGAATGGTCCAGGAGAGTTGGCTGATATTAGAGGACCATGTACATACGTCACACTGCTGCAACAGGAAAGAAAAGAACATTGTAGAGGCAACATGAAGAAAACAAAACTATGCCAGATTTTTCATTTTGGCTTTTTGTACTACTTCTCACCTACTGTACTGCTAATTCTCTCCATAACATTTTGTGCCATTAAGGATTACCTGTAGTACTATGAAATAGGACTGACACTGAGTACAGCACTAAACCAGCTTGAATTGCACTTAATCATTATTACTAGATTAAAAAATATATTTCCCTGTTTCTTCTAGATTGCACATAAATGTTTCTAGAGATTAAAAACTAGCATAGCTTAGAGTCCAATACCAAAAACTTTATTGGTTATGATTTCAATACTGGAAAAACACTGCATTTGCAATTGACAGAATATCTATGAAATAAGTGAAGACAAAAAAATTAGAAGTCACGGAACAAAATGGAGTTTTTTCTGAATATATATAATCTCTTCCATTAGGACATCTCTTTGTTCCCTTCTAGGATAATTATTTAAAAAATTCTATGCATAGTTATGCAACTACAAGAGAAAAATCTTGTCGTTATATACACACAAAAAATAATGCTTACAAACACATATATTTTATGCAGGTACGTGATGCCAAATTGTCTCTGGTGCAAATATAGAACAAGAAATAAAATGGAGTTAGCTGTGATAAAGGCCTCTAGGAGTACAAGAGAAGTTTATGTCCATATCAAGTTAGTTTACGGCAGAATTCCGACTTTGTTACAAAGTTGATTTTTTTGATAAATCATAGTATAGACAAACTTGTTGACTAACAATGTTAGAAAGCAACGTGATAGAATAGTAGAAAATGAAACTATTTAATATAATCAGATCTCAGTGACAACTCTCATTCAATAGGGATTTATTTTCCCCTTGTTGAACACACATCAGCTCCACTGATATTAGCAGGAGTGATTTAAGCTTCTTTAAAACTGAAGATGGCATTTAATAACAGCATCAGCAATGGATATTCTATTGGATAGTGTTCAGATAATCCAACTGCTCATTTTTGGAAATCATTGTCTGGAAATTGTTTCAGCCTTTCTAAGTAGTCACATTTGCTATATACTGTGAATGAAGCTGTCCAAAACACATGAAGTGCTCCCTTCTATACATCATTCCATTATAGATGTATTACTTTGTATGTGTTGCTTTGGTTTTTTGAAATTTTGAAGAAACTACTCAAAGAATTTTCAGAAAAATTTCTACAAATTTACATTTGTAGAAGAATAAATAAAAGAATTAAATCTTCCCAGTTATTCAATTTAGCTGTATGGAATCCTGTCTAAACTCTGTATTTGGCTGTCTCTCTATAAAATTATTTACTTCCAGATGACTAAACCAGCCAATTTGGTTTTAGAGCTCTTTTCCTTCATGTTCAGATACATTTACACTTTAGAATATAATCTCATCAAAAATTTGAGGACTCCTGATAAACAACAAACCAATCAAATAATTTTGGAGAAAGGTGTCAGCTTTTCACTTGTTATGATCACCTTTTTGTACCTTCATGGCCCCCAAGTATACTTGCAGCCTTGTCTTCTCACCTACCAAATGAGTATCAAATAGAACTTCATATTATTCTTTAGTTGTCGATTCATCTTTTGTCACCTAGTAGAACTAGCACAGCATCATTTCTCACTGTACTGTAGCACTCAGACAAGGGGTAACCAATTATATTCAGTAATTCTCCTGGCTGACACTTCTATTTAGCTTTCCTCCCTTTTACTCTGTTTCTTGCATCTATCAGTATGAAAAACAGAACAACACACTTCTCTGCCCTACATGGAGTATTCCTACACCTTCTGCCAAAACCAACCTGCTGAGAGTCAGCAAAGGAGGTAAGGTAAGAGATGTCTTCACAGGATAACCTGGTCTGAGCTTCTAAAATGGACCTCAGGTTCAGAGGCAACCAGAAATCTAGTTTATTTGGGCTCCTTTGACAATCTCAATCACAATTGTCAGCAGTACAAACAGCAGGTTGTATTAAGGAGTTGTAACTGAAACACAGAGAAAGAAAGCAGGAAACAACTAACACTGGTTCTAACACTGTCCTATATGTCCCTTATGGCCTATAGTACTAAAGATATTCCAGCACCTGGGTTAGAACATTTTTTTGGCTTAGTTTGTGGAGCACACTTGCACACATCTGTTATTCTTCCTGTTACCCATTTCTGCTTTCTATGCCAGTCTAGGATAAAACACCACTGAATTTTTCTAAAAATCTCCTGATTATTTCTAGTAAAATGTATTGCAACATATATTTGGATATGAATATTCAAAGTATTTGGATTTTGCAAAGCTCTAAGTATTCCAATTTTGGGGTTTTTTTGTGGTAAAGCAGAACATAAAATGTGAAGTTCAAGAAAAAACTTGTCAGACTTGTTTTGAGAAACACAATCACGAACATAGAAGAAACCTTTGTGCTCATGAAAATTAGGATATATTTCATAGATAAGAAAAAATGCAGTTACTGTGAATGAACATATTCACAAGAACTTATCCATACATAGAAATTAAATGAACCAGCTACCATCACCTGAACAAAGTTATGATGTTTAATTAAAATGCATTGTATTTTAATGGATTTTCATACTCTGTAAGGATTAATCAGACTGGATCACATCTTGATGCCATCTGACTATTTAGTAAGGAATACTGGTATGAACTCCATGTCTGAGTGCTAATTCAGTGAATCAATAACAATATGATACAGTATAATTAATCATTTCCTGCTACAACTAAAAAATCTATAACAAATGTATTATACTCTGCAACCTTATTCTGAGAAATGATGCATAAAATGGAATACATTACAGCTTAGTTTGAATCTTAATGGTCTAAAAACATGGAACATTTTTCCCCTCTAGTGTCTGGTAGTGGAAATGACAACGAGTTGAATGCATTTCTTCATTTTAAAAACTTTTTTTTTTTAACCTATACATTTTTTTTTATATGAACACGTTAAAGTCTAAAAATGCATTACTTTGAAATTATTTTATAATAAAGAATTAATATCTTAACTCATACTGAAATTTTTACAGAAGTTTTATTGTTGATGTCAATGTGCTTTTAGTTTCTTTTTAAAATAAGGAAGTGGGGAAAATATGTATCTACAGAAATTTCAGATAAATTAAAGTCACATCATAGTACTGAGTTAAAAGCAATTATAGCAGATGTCAATTGAAACTTGTATTGATAATGTGGGTCTTTAACTTTTGGAAAAGCTCTAAAACTTCAGATGTATCAATACAATCTTCACTACAAAGTAATAGTTTCTGGGAATAGCCAGCATCTGTTAGCTTGCAGTTAGAGCCTGATCTGCCCCATCCAAGCTTTATATATTTAATACAGTGAAGCCATAAATTGATCCTGGCACTTTCTAGAGCAGCCAAATTCAAGAAATCGAGAAGAGCAATTCAAGGTGGCTTCTATCTGTACCCGTCCCAGACGAGTCCTGTGGAGTCACCAGGGAGAAGCAGGCACCTGGTCTAGGGACTGAGAGTGCATGTCCTGCACGTGGACTTTTCCACTGTGGGGGGGTTCTTTGGGGGACAGACAGAACCATTAATGGCTACTGCCAGTGTCACCACAGTGACCGGATTTCCTCACAGGCCATCCTCTGAACTCATCCAGCAAGTGGCAAACATTATAAAATCAGGCTAAACAATGTAATGTTCCTAATTTTCTGCACTGAATGTATGTTCCTATAGAGTCTACAATCTATTGTACAATTATATAAAAATAAAGGCCTTTTTGTGTACTTGGGACTTAGCTGGATTTTGCTAGCTTTTCTCAGCTCTTATTAGAGGAGTCTACATTTGAAAGCCTGTCTGTTTTCTCCAGGTGTTATCTTAGTGAAAGTTATTCCTTTTGACAAAATTTAACTCAGCTAAATTTCTGTAACTTTTCAAAATTAGTCAGAAATGGCAGATTTTGAAGATTGTTTCCCTTGGAGTTTGAGTTTTTGGAGTTGGGGATTTTTGTTCCTTTGTTTATTTGTGTTGGTTTATTGGTTTTTTTCCTAAACATTTGCTAAGTGTGAAAGAGACCAAGCTAACTTCTGCACACTCAGATTCCAGAGGCAAAAAATAAGAATGACAACTTCAATTATTTTATTTTCTAATCAAGTAAAAAAAAAAAAAAGAGGTAAAGAGAAGTAAAAAGCTGTAAAGTTTTGTCTTTCTTTTCTTAGTCCCGCTGTACCTCTGTTCCAGCTTGCATAGAATGTTCCAGCATTCATTGCTTTGGCTTCTGGTGTCTTCATAATGATTTTTCACACTGCTGTGTATTTATTGAGAAAAATGAAACTTCATACCTTTCAATAAAACCTCTCACGTTGTTCCTTCTCTGCTATAATTAACAGGCCTCTCTCTTCCTCTCAGTGATTCAGATACACTGCATATTTTTATGAATGAGTAGTTATCCCAGTAACCAAACTGAAACTCAGAAATAGTTACTAGGGGAATGGAGCAAACAGCAACCAGATGTTTTATTAATGAGAAAATGACAGCTCTCAGAAAATAGTGCTCATTATTATCAACCTTCTGTATGGCACACTCGTGAAGATTTGAGACTTTGTGAAAAAATTAGATGGGGAATTCTGTCTCAGCTGACCAGCTTTCTTGAGAGATTTCCATGGATTTTATAGATATCTATGATACTGTACTCCTAATTGAAGTACTTTGATTGCTACTTTACAGCAAATTTGGTTGTTACTTTAATCTGTAGACATTTTGGTGTCTAGTTCTTTGACACAATACAGTGCATCTCCTGTTCAGGAAATTGCCTGGGAATTTTTGGCCTAAAAAATACTCATAGAGGAGAAGGAATTCCTGTATATGACAGACTGTTTTATTTTGACACTCCTATGAAGGCAAAAAGAAAAGAGGAAAAAATTTTATAGGAATTTTGTTTATAAACTTAAATACAATACTGAAGTCCGTTATTGTTTAAAGTATTTGGCACCTCAAATTAGAATGAAATCAAGTAGCTCGTTTCAGTTAAAGAGGATGCTGATTCTAGTAATCCTCATGGAAATATTCTTACAAAAGTATGTCAGGTTTAACAAAAATTAATAAATTGCATTCCAAACGAAGAAAGTTTCAATGCCCTGTAGCAATCACAGAAAGATATATTTTAGGTACATCAAGTAATTAATGTTTCTTATGGAACTTCCAAATTGAAAGATACTGCAACTTATTATTTTTAGTGTACTTAATCGAAGATAAATTCCCCACAGGGAAAAAAAGTTCAAAACAGCTTGATGCAATAATACTGCATGATTTTTATTGTAGTATCTACCCACTGCCAGAAACACTGCTAGCAAAGTACTTTACTTTCAAAATCTCAAGAAGAAAAGTCTTACCAAGTGTGAGTGAGCTGTAAAAATCTGACGTTTGTTGAACCTTTGGCTAAATAGTGCCAAAGGAAGTATAAGTCAAATATTTTGCCTAAAATGTCTCTTTAACAAAATTCCTCAGAGTTTGCTGTAGATGAATTAACAAACAGTTGGTTGCAGAGGGAGTTCTCTGTAGATGGCATGCTAATGAATTCTGACAGGCTGAATGGTGCAAAGATAATGGGCTGAGCTGTCCACTGACTGTAAAGCAGAAGATGGTTAAAGTTAAGACTTCAGAAAAATACCCCCCAAAAATGTAACAAAAGGAACAATTTCACTTGGGGTTGAACTCCACTTTCTCTACTAATGATTGATGTGTTAGTCAAATTCAAGCATCTGAAGTTTGACACCAGTCTCCTGACTTGCTGCATAATTCATGATTGTTCTAATATTGCCATTCACTCTTCTTTTCCAAATATGAAGCGTCAACCAACATTTACTTCATCATCTTAATATTGTCTTTGAAATAAATTCAGATTTAATTAGGTATAGAGAGTTTTTATTTTATAATTTGATGGAAAACTTTTTCAAAAGAGAATTCCTGAAATTAGATTTCAGATGATGAGAAAAGATTAAATAATATTAGAAATATCTGCTGAGGAATTGTTACACAGTTTTTCTTCCAGAAGAACTGTCATTAAAATCATGGCTGATACAATGAGGACTTTATGTAATAAAGGTGGCAAGACATGTGAAAAGGTTGGAAGAATTTTTTCAAGCCTATAATCAGTAAAAAAATATGTAGTACTTCTAACATTGAAAAGGAAGCTTTGCTTTTAGAGATGTTATGTGCAAAACAGATTAAATATCTCAGAAATTGCAGCAGAAGAAACAGCATTTACCCTATCCTCAGCAGAATGAAAATCAATCTAAAATAGATTTTTTCCCATTTTCTTCTGTAATTGTTTAAGTTTGCCTGCAAAAAGCACACTGAACTGTTCTAGACAGTGACTTGTGTATCATTCAAGATTCGGTCCTCTTATCAGTACTCAAATATCAACAGACCAAGGTGCTTTTCCTGGACATAATTACAAAGAATAAATAAATTCTACAAGACCAAACCAGGAAAAAGGAAGCAGAATCTGAATTTAGCCACATAACAAACTTATCAAGCTTTCATAATTAGGCACTGAGAATTCTGAAAGAGTAATGGATCATTAACATCAGTAGGGTGCTGGAAACAACTTTCAGGGGAAAAAAAAAACAAACTACACTTCAGCAAAAAGATAAAGATTGTTTTCAACACACAAGTATGGAAATATTGTTAAGCCATTAAGCTTGCTCCTTTCAAGCTATAGAAAAAAAACCCCTTATTTTCTTTAATCAAAAAAATCATAATATTAAAAGTACTTTTTTATTTTTCACAAAATTATGATCTATCTTGAAGCAAAAAAAAATCTAATATAATTTAAAGATTTTTGCCTTTACAAACTTTAAGCATTTCAACATATGCAGGTATTTTTTTGCCAAAAACATCAATAAGATGATTCACAGGACCCAAAGTAGATTTCTAACAGGTCAAAATATTTTGAGAAGTTTCTTCATAAAATCTTGGGTGAAGGATAAAGGGCAATTGAATATTTCTGATATTATGTTATTGGAAAAATGATTATATATTTTTAGTCTTTGTATGCCTCACAGATATGTGACAAAGATAGGCTCCTCACAAACTGATGGTGATACTTTTGAGTTCTCTTCATCAATTTCCCATGTCATTAGAAGCGGGAAGAGAAACAACTCTGAAGAGAATGGGAAAGTAGCTCCTGTGTGCATGGCTGCCAACTCAGTTTTTACTCCATAACCTTACAGCACAGAATTAAGAAGATTCTGAAATCCAGAAATGAATTGACCAAGGAGATCCTTTTCCAGGGTCATGTTAGTGGAGCTGATCCTGTGTTAGGCAGAATAAGAGGCAGATTGACTCCCTGACATTTTTACAACAGCTGTTTTCTCTCATCCCTATAGAATTAGACACTTCCAGTATTTTGGGAGCTATTAATGCTGCTTTCTAAATTTCCCAAAGACTAAATGGTTAATGAAGAGACACAGAGTGGAACAAGTCAAAATTTCCAACTACAAATAAAAGTGTAAATATATATATATATTTTAAGTACCCAATAATTTTTAATTTTCTTTTTCAAGTCATGTTTATACATTGCATCCAGTGTTCAAAAGCCAGTGCTATGTCATAGATCATTTTTCAGCCACTGCTATCGGCCAGGCAGAAATCAGGCAGCAATCACTGTGGCCATATAATTTCTAAACTGTTGAAAATACTGCTGTGAGACATTTTTCCATTCTGGATAACTACAATGCAGATGGAGTCTGAAGAGACTTTCTGCTTCATGCAGTTGTTAATGATATTATTCACAAAGCACATACATCAGGCAGATTTGGCTTGACAGTCCATGAGGTAGCAATCTCACCTCCTTTCTAAAGAGAAATGATGTTCCCTTATGACAGTCATGCTCTTTGAAATTTTGGGAGGAAAAAAAAAAACCTGCAAAAAGTGACATTTAGCTTAAAAGATGTGATTAGGAGAAGGAATCACTGACACTAAACAGTCAACTTGTTTTCTTGCTGAAAATGGTCAAATTTGTCATTTTCAAACCATCCATTTGCCTTTACAAACCAGAAAAAAAAGATGACCGCTTCATAACAAGAGCTTTTGCATGAAAAAAATATTGAAAGAAGGGGTAAAATGTAGAACCACCTGGGAATTAACTTGAAAACAACAAAAACATATATGCCCCAGAAAATTTAGCTGAAATTTCTTTCTGAATTTTGGACTGCAATTGATGTGGACAGCTTTGGCCTCTCAGTACTCAAAAAACAGCATCACAAACTTTATTTTGATGAAAGGCAGTTGCCTTTATTAATATGACTTTTGTGACAATTCAAGCAGCTAAGGATAAGCCAAAGGGGAATGCAGTGTGTTGGAATAAATTTTGATTTTAGATAAATCCATGTATTTGAGTGACTGGAGCACGGGCATAGGAGGCACGTAGATTCAGTGATATAAGAAATCTTTCAGTTGCTACTGCTAGAAAACATGTCTTGGGAACTTCATTTTGAATATTTGGTTTACCAGAAGAGTCAAGTCATTTGAGCAGAAAGTGCCTTGAGTATCTGGATAGAAAACAAAATACTTTTGCCTCTTCCTAAGTATAACTGGCACTGAAGCTATTTTGCCCCTACATGTTTAATACATCAATCATGATCTGTTTTTGTGGAGGTGTTGCAATAACTATCAGAACCTCATTACTATCTGAAGTAACTGAAGTATTCCTGGGACTTGTTGCAAATTTAATGTCAGCACTTTGTTTACATTTTAATCTTTGGCTCAGTTTAGACAAGAAAGAAAAAAACAAAACAAAAAAATAGCTTTCAGTTGCAGACACTTCAGTAGTGACATGCATAGCTATGTGCTGCAAAAAGCATTTCAATGTATGTTAGCTTCAGGAATCAGCATTGTTTGACTGGGGCATTCAATATCCTTAAGATATTGCCCTTAAAAAGAATGTTGTCTGAAAAAAACAAAACCACAACAACCCACCAGTGACCACCTTTCATCCTCTTCACTTGCAGAAAAACAGTCATGTAAAAAAAAGAAAAAGAGACTTCATGTGAGTTCTCTGTGAGGTGACTATGTTTGAAAGACAGCAGGAACTGAGTTTCTAAAAAAGTCCTTACAGCAAACTGTAAAGCCTTGCCTACCTATCCAGGTTTTTCTGAAGAGGACAGAATGAACTATTTCCCAGTCAGTATCTCCCAAAACACAAAAAATATTTTATCTCAAGGAGAGAAAATTGCTAATACTCACAAATCTTCACTCTAATGCTTGCCCATAACAGTACAGGGGCGATGTACACAGTACACTCTTCAGCTGGAAAGTTTTAACTCAAGGATGCTCCTGTGAGTCCAATTTTCCTGTTGTTTTCTCTAAAGTTGGGGTAGAGAAGCTGGTACTTGCTTTCCAGCTCTCAGTTTTCCTGAACTGCAGTCTTGGAGTGTCAATACCTTTGACTTGGGGGGAATTAACTGGGGGTGTTGGTTGACACAAAGCTCAACACGACGAAGCAATGAGCACATGCAGCCCAAAAAGCCAATTGTGTCCCGGGCTTGTGCATCCAAAGCAGTGTGGCCAGCAGGGACAGGGAGGGGATTCTGTCCCTCCACTCTGCTCTGGTGAGACCCCACCCAAAATACTGCATCCAGCTCTGGAGTCCCCAACATAATAACATGCACCTGTTGGAGCAGGTCCAAAAGGAGGGCCACAAAGCTGATCAGAGGACAGGAGCATGTCTCCAAGGCAGTCAGACTGAAAGAGTTAAGAGTTGTTCAGCCTGGAGAGGAGAAAGGTCTGATAAGACCTTAGAGCAGCTTTCCAGTACCTCAAGCTGAGGGAACTAAGAGGAGTTAAGGATGTGATTTTTTGATTTAAAGCAGATTAAGGAGAAAACTACCAAACTCTGTAGCGGCACAGACACCCTACTTTTACACAACAAAATGTGGACAATACTACTGCTATTAAAATCCACTGGGAGAATCTCAGTGCAAGGTAAAAAAATCCACACAGCTGAATTCACAGGAGCAGATGGCTCTGGATTTTCATACAATAGCTGAAATATGACACTGAATTAAAAAGAACAGTTTGAGGTACTCAGTCCATCTGAAATTAGGTTTGAAGATAAGTCAGTAGGTGTATTCTCACACATTGAGAGGGCAGAAAATGTGCAGCCAAAGCTATGCAGATGTTAATTAGAAATGAAATTATTATTGTAAGAGGTGCTGCTCTGAGCAATATAAAAGATATCATATAATAGGGATATATTTTCCTTAGTGTGATATACACAGTACATAAACATCAAACAATCTTTCAGTCTGCCACATGTCTTGCCCAACTGTAATACAAGTTATAGCTCTGACACGCATCTGAAATGAATGATTAGCAGAGAATTCTGGAATACTGCTTTGATCAGACTTCAAATAATAAATAATTGCACAAACTGAGTTCACAATGGCTTAATTGTAACCCTTTTAAGAAAGAACTCTCTTTTTGGTGCTTTTGCAATGTTTACTACATAGAAGCTCAATCCATGATGAGCAGGATAGATAAAAGCATGAAATTGATAATATTATTCCTATTGCTATGTAATTTAATTTCTGTTGCCATAAACATAAGTCTCTTTCATCTTTTTCCTCTGGTTTAAAAAACACTTTTTCAAATTGATAGATAAGGGTTGTGGAAATGAAAGACTCTATCCATAATTGTGCTTTCCCCTTAAACTGGTCATGAGAGTTTCAATTTTTAATCACTGCACTATAAACAGAGGGACCACTGCAATGTTTTGTAGAAAATTTCTGTTTATAGTTTACAGCTATGCTAAGAAATCTGAGCCATGATGGTGGTTTGATTTGTGGTTTACTCTGTGACCTCAGTTCTGCTACTTATTTTCTTCAGGGACAAGATTTTTCAGGAGTCTTCTCTGATTTACTTAGCTTTTATGAGAGAGAACATTTGCTTACTAGTACCAAACTAATGTTTTAATGTAAAAACTTGTTCATTCTCTGACAATAATACTTTTAAGTCAAAGTCACTCATTAGCCCTTAAAATTAAGATCAACATATGAACATCACTGTCAGCAGAACAGAAACTTTCCAGAAGGTTCTGAAGTCTGTAATTTAAGTGGCAAAGACCATAGCTATAGGAGCAAACAGTATTAGCTTTTCTTGTAGTGATTTTAAAGCTATGCCAAGCCTATATTATATGACTACTTTATGGCTGTCAGTAGAATTTTCACACATGCATAGTCACCAGTGACTGGGATTTCACCTTGTTTACAAGGACATAAACAATTTTATTAGAAGTTTAAAAATTCACAAGCTAAAGGAAACCTGTAAAATTTACTGTAAATCCATTCACAGACATCCTGCAGTCTTCTGAATGGGATCATCAGCCATGGTGGTCTTAAGAGAAAACAGACAGAACTGCCTGTAAATAAGCAGTACTTCCCAGAAAGTACAGAAGAGTGCTTTTTTTGAATAAACACTTAAAAAAAAATTGTAACTTCTTTGATGGGAGTAATTGAGCAAGGAGAGATATGCACCTCAAGCCCATCTACTGCTTACAGCAGAATGTCTTCTGTGAAGTTTCTGATTTCAACAGTATGAAAAGCTATGGAAGTGTGGTGGAAGAGAAGACACTCCACCTGGTAAATGGAGGTTTTAGGGCCAGTTCTGCAAAGAGCACCACAAGTTTTAGGTACTGATGCAAAAAGTAACAGAAAATATAATCTGGGACATATTAGACGTTACTTGAATTGTTATTTGAGTGAAAATGTCTAAGAGCTCTATTTTCATTGAAGATAGGCAATATGGAGCAGAAAAGTCAAACAGCATGGCTAGAAGGGCTGACATAAAGCTTAAAGAATTTGCACGACCTATGGAACTTGTATCACTAGTGAATGATCTTCATGACATATCAGATCAAAAAGACAAATGGACATAGGAGTTTTAAAGGGTGTTATATGAAAATGCTAGAAATTAATATGTTTTAGAGGGAGGTCACAGTATCCAATACCTGTAATCCAGTAACAAAAGTTTAGTTACAGCTGTACTGAAAAGACTATGCTGTAGGTGAACCAAGGATCAGCTGAATCACAGTCTCATGAAATCCCCTAGATTTGCCATCTAACTTTTTCTTTGATTATTCCAAAATTATACATTTTGGAATAATCAAAGAAAAACAATAAAGTAAACATCCCCTAACACTTCATTCTATCATCTCACCCAAAAACAGCTGTGCAACTTCAGTTGTATGAGCACATGATCATGAAAAAAAATCTATTACATGAATAATTTCATTTCTTGAAGGTTTATTGGACATATTCATTGAGTAAAACACTTTTGTAATCAAAAAGAATTTATAATAAAGGATATTTGGAGAAATATCCAAGTGTTTCAAAGTTATTCATGCATCATGTGAGGTACATTTACAGAATTTCACAAGCTGCACAAAAATTGTTTAAAAATATATGGGAATATCAAGATTGAGTTGCATAATTAGAGACTCATGGAACACTAACAAAAGAGCAGGGAGAATTTAAAACTTGAGGATCAGAAATTCATACATACAATGATATATCACAGAATCACAGAATATACTGAGTTGAAAGGGACCCAGAAGGATCATTGAGTCCAACTCCTGGCTCTGCACAGGACAACAGTCTGCATCCTATATAAAGACACAGATTTTGAAGTAACGGGTCATAAATGTGGGAAATAAAATCACAATTTGCCATATTCAGAACAGGTGACTTACCCCAAACATAAATTCACAAATCTCTGCCTGATCTCTAAAGTACTACAGAATAAATAGCACGTAAAGTTTGGGATTCAGACAAACAGTTTCCCTCACAGTATTCAGAGGTTCTCTCAAGCATTTTAAAGTGACTGAAGTCAACATACTGCATTACTATGGATACCCACTTTACAGAGATAATAGGTCTCACTCAGGTAAGACAGTCTGATGCTGTCTTACCTGACACATCTAAGATGTAAAACAATCCAAAAAGCCCAAGGTGAGATAACTTTAGTGGAAGCAACAGTCCAAAATAAGGATGGTTCTTCACTTTCTCTCAAATACTCTCAAAAATACTTTCTCTCAAAAAGTTTTATGGTGCCACTGAAGTTGAAAAGCTCCCTTTTTGCTATACCTAAATATGCTAAACTAGGCATGGTCAGGACATGCGTCCATCACACAAATCTCATTATGCAGCACGTGAAATTCTTCGAGAGGCTGTGGGCGTTCCTGAGTATTGTATATTTGACATGATTCATATGCTCCTTTAAAATATATAGAAGTTTTACCAAAATGGACTTTGGCCAGTAGATTCACAAATACACCTAGAAATGGAAGAATCATATCAGTGTATATTTGTCATGAAAAAAGTTAAAAGCACAGCCCCAAAGCATTCCCCCAACTACAATTTGTATTGATCTTGAAGATCCTAACAGAGCTATTACGAAATAAGAAGAGTCTATACACTTAAGCAATGTTTAAGATCAGATGATCAAATAGGTGATGCAAACAAATTAATTGTTCTGAAAAAAAGAAAATGGATATTTAAAACAAAAACTCAACTAAACTGTGCATGCTAGATACACAGAATAAATATTTTTTTATTCTTTTTGGAGATGAAAATCAACAGTGGCTTAGTGCAATACTGACAAAAGAACCAAGAGACTAATTTAGGGACACTACAGGCATCCATGCAATAGCTAAAGAAAGGATACAAATTCAGAGAGAATATAAGGAGACACTGAAGAAAGCAAGTGACAAAGTAGAAAGATGGATCAGATAAAATTGGGGATGTAGTAAAAGAAATTAAATGCATTAACTACATGTTCACCCTATGAAAAACCAAGTCAGGAGAAAAGCTGTAGTTATAGTCTGGTACAACGCTTCTTTATGGCACAGAGGTGCTGTGTAAGATGATATTTTCTGCAGTTATTAAGGATAAAGAAACTTTGGCTCTCATACTGGGACAAAAGACCGTTCCAGAATGAAGCTGAGAAATGTTCACGAGAACATAAAGTATTGGAACAAGTAGATTGAGTAGCAGAACTATAATGCTACATACAAGCCACTATCACCCAAATAGTGAAGCCCAAAAATAGTTTAGAAATTGAGCTCTTACAATATTACAACAGTAGATGTAACAGGAGACAGACAGCTGCAAATAAGAAGGAAATTAATTGTTAGCTGATAAGAAATTACTTAGCATTGCACACGCCTCAAAAAAAGGTCAACAAACATATAAACAGTATGGGTCCAAATACGACAGATGTCATTTCCAGATAGTAGTTAATTTTCCTGGAAAAGGCTTCCCAAGCTATGCTGAGCATTACTTCAGTAATGTTGAGGAAAAAATTGATCATAAAGTCATATTCCTATTTCAGTTTGCATAGAAAGGAATTCGGAGGTCATCCTAGTCCTCTTTCTTTTTTAAATACATGGCTAACTCTGTCTATGACTTTCCGATACATAACTGCCTGTTTATCTTAAATCAGCATGTGATCTAATATCTTTCTTGTGCTGGACTAATTTTTTACACTGTTCAAGTTTAATTGAAAAAGCATAACAGAACTGACAGAACTTTAGAGGCTCTGACAACTAAGGATCTGTAAGAACCTTTGGCATTGGTGGCATCTTCAGTTCCAGAGCAAAAGACATAAAGTCCAATTGGGCTAGGACAGAGTAGACTCTAGAGAATATACAGGACCTTAAATGAGAGTCACTACTTTCAACTCTCAAGATTTGCTAATACTAGAATTCTGAAAAAAAATCATGTGATTGGAATATTTGTTCCATACTTAGAAAGGCTTTACTCTTATTTTTTCATTACTGTCTGTCACCTTCTTTTGGTATCAATGGTTTGCACAATGCATACACTGTTACTGTTTGAAGGGCTTTATAGTGTTATCAGGGAAATCAGTTTAGACCAAAACAATAGTTAACTGTGTCAGTAAAACTGCTAGTTTTACTACAGTAAAACTATAGTTAACTGTATCAGTATCACTAGTGACAGATAAAAACATGCAGTGATTATTTTTATGGATTGCTAAAATTAGAAAATGGGAATTTCGGGTTCAAAATTATTCTACCATTTGCTTCACTTCACTGAGATTAAATTCAAAATTCCCATTGATTCCTTTCTCCACAGCCCCTCCTCTCTGAACAGTGCCAGCACACCATGAAATTTTGAAGGCAATGCTTATTCAATAAAATAAGCCATCTAGACAATTAACAAAGTATTAGGTACTGGTTTAAAAAGCTTAACTCTGAGCAGACTGTATTGTCCAGTGGCCACAATCCAAGCAAAAAGTTGAACAGCAAGAATCAACAAAGATGTCAGTAAATCCTAAATGCTACATTTCAGATTGTTCAATTCCTTTTCCCCAACATACTAAAAAGTCCTCTTTTGAAATTGTTTTTACTGAAGTTGCATTGTTGCTGTACTTTCTTCCAGATACTGTTAGTAGCAGTCATTAATTGGAATGCTATCAAGCCTATCTGTACATCTAGAAAAGACTTCATAGCTGAACATTCCTGGTGTTTCACAATGATTTGTAAACTGAAGGCATTTGATGTAGATGCAAAACATATGAAATGATAAAGTGTAATTTTTAAAGTCATTGTTTCCTAAATGTAGTCATAGTTAAAAATGAAACAGGGTTTGACATAGAAAACATATATAGAAAAAATTGTCTAGGGACTGCAAAAAGCAATAGGAGCCAATAGATTTATATTTTCTATACTGATAGCCTGAAAATCATGCCATAAAGCAAGATCTGTGAGAGGATCAAATGAAATGTAATGAATTATAAGCTTTAGCTGGGAACAGATATAGAAGAATGCTCATGACAGACAGAAGGACAAAAAGGACTGTCCTAAAAGCAAAAATCTCAAGGAGAACAAGACAGAGGCCACACATATGCAAGTGCTCGGAAATTTAGTATTCAACATGTGGACAGAGACTGAAAGATAAAGGTCACATCTGAACTTTGAGCATGGATATGGAGTCAATGAAGTCTACAGAGGACTAGGAAGATAGTTCTGGAAGACAGTAAGGAAAAGGGAAACTGATGTCCTTTCATTAAAATTTCAATAGATTTTTTTAATTCTGCTCCTCTGAAGGAGCAAAAATAACAGCATTGGAGAAACTGCTGCCATTTGTTGTTGAAGAGCTGGAAAAACCACCTAAAGCTTCTTAACACTCCAGAGGAAAAAAAGGAGAAAAAAAAGACAAAATTAACTACTCCTACTTTGTATTATAGATCTTTATGGCATGGTGGATAATATGCTGTTTAGTTTTACTTATGAGCAACAAAATGTTTCATTATCCCTGTCAGATAATAATCAGGTACAAGAACTGAATCAAATGCATTAACAGTGCAATCTAAAATGATCAGAAACGTGGTGGAAGCAAGATGCCATGAACAAAAGAGAAGACCCTTCTGGGGTCTTTGTAACAAGGTTTATGATGGCATCCATGCACATACATTTCACAGATGGTGCAGAGGTGTCTTTGAGCAGATGTACTGCTCTGCACGGTGGCTGAGAAGAATTCCAAGTTAGAGCTAAAAACTAAGTTGAATAATTAAGTTCAGGGCAAATATGTCAAGGTACTTATCAACTGTACCTAGCAAATGACACTAACAGCAAAAAACTCATCCTGAAATATTCTGGTCTCTGAAGGGTCCAATCCCTTTTCCAGAAGCAAGAGAAACTAAAGAAAGCAAGAAAGAACAGCACCATTTTGAGGCTGCTGGCTGAATGACACCCTGACCGAAATTACCTCGAAGGAATGAAAGTTTGCAGTGAGGCCCTTTCTGTTCACCACCAGCACTGTAATTTCTGCAGCTGCAATCACTGGCTGTGGGGTGGAGTTTTTAATCCCGAGAGCAGTCTCTGTTAAGCCAGAGAGACTCCAGCCCCATACAGGGAGACTCCAGCAGTCATACAGGTACACACGCAAACAATAGTACCTTACTTCTAATAACCAACTCAATAATTACACCTGTGAGAGGAAGGCTGAGCTTAGGATTACAGACTAATAAGTGCCCTACCATAGTTGACATATTAATCTAATTTTTCCCATTACACTGCATTCCTAATTTGTCAGCTCATATGACTCTTTTCTTACCTCAGTATAGGCTCAGTTTCTGAATATAGAAGACACAAAATAATTTTAATTTTACAGATGATCATTACACAGCCATTTATTTCCAGAGTACTAAAAAGTCAACATTTTATGTTTCTATAAAAAAGTATTTGATCACATACTGCGTTTGCACTTATCAAATGAATATGTAGAAATGTTCCAATAAAATAAATACTTAAAGTAATGCTGGTAATGTCTTCAGGATAGATATTAGCTTAAATGAAACATAGTGGAGCTGCCTTGCAATGTTACTACTGAAAATTCATTTACTTCATTGGAATACCTGTATAAGAGAGTAGACCAAAAAAAACAACACAAGCAAATTCATGTTTTGGAGTTTTATTTGCAAGACAAGCAAGTTTCTTGTTTTTGAGTAAAATAAGCAAACATTCTGTCCAGACATCACAATGAATGATCAGCAATTCAAAAGACAGAAATAGGTAAAATCTCTGTGAAATTTGAAACTCAGAAAGTTTTCTGAGTAAATATGGGGACAGGAGATAATATAAATGTCTAAATATAAGCAAAAGATCTTCAAAATCAATTCACTGCTTTGGTGATAGTTATGTCTGCACTAGAAAGACGTGCTCAGGCAGCTTTACCCCAGGAAGCATTCTGGCAGCAAAGCCCTGCCACTGCAATAGCTTGAGAAAAGTAAAACAAAACACCCACTAGCAGTGAAAAAAGCTTGCAGTGAAAAGATGCATCACTCTTGTGACAGATGGGATATCCCAGTAAAAAACAAGCACCAATAATAAGCAGATTGCAAATTCTACGCCCACTAGGTTACTTAGACTTATCTTATACACCTCATTTTTTTCCATTCATACATGTGCATGTCCATATTTGTAAGATTCAGATACATCTTTAGGTCACGTTGAAGGTAATAGCTGCAAGTGGTATTAACAAGGTACAAGTGCAAGGTTTGCACAACTGTGTAATCTCCCCTAGATTGTCACAAAGTTAAGCATTAGAAATTCTTACCAGCAATAATTACAAAGGCAGCACTTCATTTAAAATGACAGTATTCCTAATTGCCTTACGAATAGTGCAGCATCTCAGAATTCTATTTTTACAGAGTGTTTAAATACCAGTTTTGACAGAACGTGTAAAAGAGACCATGAGAGAGAGACCCAAGTCAATAATAACTCTAAAAAAAAAGAGCCTTTCAGAAAAAAAAACCTGACATCTACACACAGTGGAAAAATGTAGGGAAACAAAAAACCAAACCAAAGGAAAACAAAATGAAAAATTCAGTAGCAAACAATTTAGCAAGACTAGTGCAAAGTTGTTCTTCAATATAGGAGTGGTCACCTTCATGCCATCCTCAGCATAATACCCAATGGGTATGGATCATCCAAAGAAAAAGTGCAATGAATGGAAGCACGACAAATTCATAGCAACATGCAGAAGTAATTGAACAGAAGTGGGTATGTTAGGTAAATACAAAGTATTTTTAGAGATTACCTACAAAGGAGACAAGCATTATGGCACAAAAGTGCAGAAAATCAAGGTAGTTTCCCACCAAACAACAAAATGTTCATAGTTGACAATATTATCAAGCACTGCAGCAGTGGGATGAACTGGATGGGCAAAAGAAAAAGGAATCAGAAGAGCTGCAAAAAAACAATAGTATGTACACAAATTTGTAAGTGAAAACACAAAACAACCAATTTGTTTACTAAAAAATTGTTCAAAAACCTTTGCTGCAAGAGTAAGAAAATCTGACTGCATTTTGAGCTCTACATTAGATATTTAATATATGCTAAGACATAAATTGCTGTCTTCTCCATACTTACCAGTATACAGAGATGAAAAGCTCTTTTACTGAGCTTGATGAGGATTACTTTTTTAACTCTGTAGTCCTGAAAGTTTGCATCCAGAACAGTTAGAATGAGTTTGGCCAATGAAGATTATGTGTACATGACACTCATCAGTGCAAAAATTCCCGCGAAAGCTGTCTCAATAACCATGAATTACAACAGCACTGAAATTCTTCTAATTTATCCTAACTAAAGCCAGCACCTGCGTCTAGGTGGAGGAAAAGTAAAGACTACTGTCCTCCCTCCCCTCAGGAATGCTGAATATTGTTCTCCTGCATATGAGAGACTCCAATTTCTGGAGTGTGTATAACCATAAGCAATACACAAAACTATGAGTTACAATGTGTCTGTCAGCAGATGTTGCAGTACGAAAAAAAAAGGTTAAATGAAAAGGTCCCTTCTGCAAAAACCACCAAATTAGAGGAAATGTTTCTGGACTATCTATAAATTCATGAAACTAAACTACACAAATTTAAGCAACCTTCAGTTTGAAAAACTTCTGCTGAATTACTTCTTCATGGTAAAAACCACAAGGATTTACATATGTTTTAATATAAATGTGGTTCCGTACCTATCCAAAACAAGACACTGCCACTGCTATGAAAATCCTTAGCAATGGGTGTTACCTCATCAGGAACAGAGAATGAGATGGGTTTATAAGCACTGCAGAGATGTTCAACAGTACAGCTCTTCAGACAAGGGGGGAAAAAAAAACAACAAAAGAGAACTGAAAAATTAGTGGTCACAGACAGCTGGACTGAGAAATTTCCAAAGGAACATCAAACATAGATGATGATATAATTCACAACAGAACCACCCATCTGTACAGCGACGCTCCAGCAGCAAAATCCCAATTTACTTGATTAATGAATGTAATAAAGAACAATGAGTTCCTAGAAAGTAGAAGAGGGCGAATATATCAAGAATATACTTGTGTGATCGGACCAGACAACTCTAGTACAACTGCCCTTACCTAAGAAACATCTCCTACATGTAACCCTAAACAGGACAGCACTGCAGCAGTAATCATTGGTGGTCTCTTGCGCTCTCTTCATTCCCAAGTATGTTCTTGAAACATCAATTTTCAGACTGAATAGCTTGCATACCTACTACACATGAGATTGTAAGTGGCTTCCTACAATACATTCACCTCAGGATATATAGGTCAGGCACTTACAACTCTTACCTGTATTCAGCTTTATTAAAACACTCTCAGTTATCCAAAAATCCTATTCCAACTCCAGAGTTAAGGAAGATTTCTCTGCTTACCACACTTCGGGTTTAAGGTTATGAGCAGTATAGCAGCCTTCTTACCCACTGGCAAGTATTGCAGACATAAAAAGTGAAGCGAGACAGGCACTGACCTTGGTAAGATGTTTGCTATTGATTCCAGTAAAACCAGGATTTCACTTTCAGGGAGTTTATTTCCAGAGATAGGGCATACTCCTGGAGGTGGTACTGTCTTGCAAAGGGGAAAAGCTGTTTTGTAGAAAGACTAGCAGAACGTGATACCAACCTTTCTTTGACTAGCAAAGCAACAGCTAAGAGGTGATACTTTTATTCTCATTACAGGAAGAGCAATGCTATGTAATATTGCAAAAGCACATAAACTGACAGAAAATACATTTAGGCAATGAGAATCATAGAATGTGTTGGGTTGGAAGGGACCTTAAAGACCATCTAGTTCCAGCCCCCTGCTATGGTCAGGGACACCCTCCACTACACCAGGTTGCTCAAAGCATCGCCCTTGAACACTTCAAGGAATGCAATACCCAAAACCTCACTGAGCCACCTTCCAATGTATCAACACTTCTTCAGTTGGGGCAAGGGGATTCCAAAAGGATTCCTATGAACACTTACAACACCTGAAAGTTGTATTTGATGATTAAAAAGGTCCCATTCAATCCTGTGTTCTAAGTGAGAGCTAATTCAGTGACAGAGATTCAGGGAAGGTTCAGAGATGTAATATGGAATAATGGAAACGTGGGGAAGAATCTAGGTTTGAAAAACTAGATTAAAATTACATGAACCTGAACGTCAGTCACCACACATTGCAATACTCAAATTACAGAGGGCAGACTTCAACATTACACTGTCAAAGATAATCTGGAGATATCTTTAATGTATATAATTACTATAATTAAGACAGAGCATATTAAAGTAAAATAAACTTTTTTATTTAGAGACCACATTAATTCTTCATCCCAAATGAAATAAAAATGCAACTGAAGGAAATTATTCATTTGCATTTATGCAAACTTTGATTCTTCATTATATACAACTCTCATACTTTCATAGTCCTAACAAAAATATCACACCCTAATTGCACCGGACTCTTACCTGTGAAAACAAACACAGTTTTGTCTCCCGAATACAGAGAGGGAGATGAATGTGTCCTTAAAAATCAAGTAAGATTAAGGCATAGAGAACTGTTCATCAGCTATTATGGAAACCAGAAACATAAAATGAAACCTGTAGTCACCACTGGGGAAAAAGAACATTCATAATTTTTCTCAGAAGGTGTACATCTAGTGAAACTTCAGCATGGTGGGACTGGATATCAATTTTCAAAGCTGATCCCTGCACTCATGCCCATTCACCACTTTGGTTCATATCCACAGAGTTGGCCACTTTGCCTGGCAGAATAACAAAGTTCTGGCAGCTGCACCATAACCTCAATAGGCTTGCACTTGGTGCAGCTGAAACAGCTGACTAAAAAAGAAGTCACATTGACCTCGATACCAAGCACGGAGCTGTCCTCTGTCAGCACGGGGACAAACCACCTCTGCTTGGTAAGCACTCCCTGAAGACAAATCAGTTTTGCTAAACTCGCATCTGCAGCCAAAAAACAATCCCCAAACAAACAAACAACCCCATGGTGATATGATATAAATAAACCTTATATTTCAGCACCACACGTAGAATATCATGGACACATCATGCTGGATGGGGTTTCTGTAGGTCTAAATGAAAACAAGTACATATCCAGTCCAACTTTCACAATAAAGTTAGCTGAACAGTCACTTTAAAGGCGTTAACTGAAAAATATAATTAATCTGAAAGCATCCATAAACCTTTCCAGCTGCTTAGCCTGTGTTTGACTTGAGAATTTCAAAGCTTGGTCATGCATATAAGTGTTTAAAATTGGCTGCTTCTATTTTCTCTCATTTTAGAGAACAGGGGTTCTTCAGATAGGGTAGAGAATCCAAATGAAGTATTGAAGGACTATAGTAGAATTATAGCAATGGAAAAGATGAGTCCTCTATCACCAAGGAAACCCAATCCACCACCCTGCCCAAAACCCAAACAACCAAATTTAAGTCTCCAACTCAAGCATAGGATTCTCTGATATAATCAAGACCTGAACTTTTATGAAGACCAGTACTTTAATACCCATTCTTCAAAAAGCATATCTAACTGTACAACCTGGTACTGTACTAGGAAATTTTTAAAGTGAAAAGAATGAGCTGAAGATTTTTACTTCTGGAGTTAGGTGTTTCTCCAAGGAAGGGAAGAAGTTTGCCTCGTCATTAAAAAAACATATAAAACATGAACCTTTTTACACATACTGGTCAATTATTACCACAAAGCTACCTAGAAGCTATAAAAGTCACTATCTAAATGCTGCAAATACGTTTTCTGATTACTTTCAGTTGCTGCTTTACTTAAAAAAATAAAAAAATTAAGAAGCTTGCAGCATGCTTGTCATTCGAAATTAAGGGCACTGTGAAGTTTATTTGCATATTTTATCCATTCTTAAAGAGTAAGCAAGAAGTTAATCAAACCTTTTTCTCTGTCATTTAAGGCAGAAATCTTGATTATCCTATCTGAACACCTGTGACTTCGGGAGGGCTAGATTTGGAGAGAACTTTGGATTTGTTTAGTAACAGACTTTGTATTATAGTCCCAAGCATTACTTAACTACACACATTAAATATATGCTTATTTGTTCAATCAACAAGCAAACATTTTTTTGCTTTGCTAACAATTTGTGTTCTGTTATCCTGAGGAATTCTTAGGAACACTTGCCCTCCTGAAACAGAGGTCTGTAACTGTTTCTCAGGAGTGGAAATATGGTATTTAAAGCAGCTCAGAGATAGAGGAAAAACTGCCAACAGAGAGGGGGACAAGTTCTTACTGACTTTGCAAAACTAAACTGTGATGCACAGCAGTGAATTGACACAGCAAAGTTTTTACTGTCCTAGGAAATCAAGCCTCACCAGAGAACAGAATGGATGTTGCCACACCAGCACTGCGTGCCTACTCTTGGTAGCATTTCTGCCACTAACCTAGACTTGCTGATGATGTTTGATGACTGGAAAGACATGAAGTATCTATGCTGTGAAAGAAAATTCGATAGCATGAAAAGAAACAGGAAAGAGATAAGAGCAGAAGCAAAACAGATATTGCTAATGAAAAAATTAAAGATGAAAAAAAACTTTACGAGAAAAGGGAAAAGTCCCCAAAAAATAACCTAAAAGAGACAGCAAATAGTAGCACATATAAGTATCACTGCCCACTGGCAGCAGCTAACTAGAAAAAAAGCAGTGTCTCCAAAAACGTCAAAATGCAGAATCTTGCAAAAAGAATAAATAGCTGAGCTTGACAGACACATTAGTAAGAATAAATTATTAATTATTTGAAATACTCACCTCTACCTTTGGGTCACTAAAACCACAGCACCATTTAAACAAGTCTTTGAAGTAAACCTTTGGTTCAGTAAATTATTCAATCAAAACCAGTCTGAGGAACAACTTTATTGAAACTGTATTTTTATGCTCAGTTCTGTTCAACAATTGGCAAAATTCAGCATCTCCTCTAGACATTTTCCCTTCTCCCAAACAGCTTACCATTTTTAATACTGGAAGTTATTAATTTCTGAAATACTGTTCATCAACATCTCAGTTTTTATCAGAACCCTGAATTTGTGCTATAACGATCTTCTAAGTTCTCTTCCTTGAGTCAAGTATTTGTCGGGCTACCCATCATCTCTCAGGTCACAAAATGAAGTCCAAGGTTTACCTGTGACAAAAAGAATGACTTCATTAGTCTCAATTCACAACAGGAGTTTCATTCAATAGATAAAACAATCTTTACTAGAGCATTTAATATTATAATTTTAAAACTAAAAAACAAAACATCATCAAGAACAATATTTTTATGAAAAGGCTGATGATATCTCCAATCTGGTTATCAAAAGATAGCTCCATTCTTATTTTTAAAATTTTCATTCTAGAAAATGCATTAAGAGAGGAGCACTCTTCAACTAGATTCTTACACTGCTTAAATCAAAACCCAGGGCGAGTTTGAAAAACCTCCAAAATGAAATTCTGACTGATAGATACCCAACCCTAATTCTGCAGTGACTGTACTATTCAGCAAAGACTGAAAAAAACCCAAAACCATAAGTAGCTGTGTTACTTAGTTCTTTCAAGAGTGACTTCACTGATCTGATGAGATTACCCTTACTCAAGATTATCCTAGAGTTCATTGTATTCTTTTGAGCACTCACAGAGCTGTCTTCACAGAACTCTTGGGATCTACAGCAGGTGAGGCAGATTGAGCATATAAGCATTGGGGTCTTTTTTCCTTTTGTCATTGCCATCTCATTCAGAAAAGTAGTTACCACACACAGGCAAGTTTAAGCATGTGTGCAGTCCTAATGAAATTAACTATATCTTGTTGCCCAGGGCCCTGTGGCCTCAGCAATGTCAAACTTTCCTCTAAGCCTTCTTCACTAGTAACAAAGATTTGGCAACAAAACATTTGGGCCAAGGATGTGGAAAACTGGAAAAAAAGTACAAAAACCCAAATACACCTATCACAGAACAGAGATCAGTGAGAAGTGGTCAGCTTTCTGCCCTGATTTGGTGCTAGTTTGGCACCAGTCCCTGGATTATCCCAACCCATGCCAAGTGTTAGCAGACAGGACAGGCACACAGGAGTGAGGGTGAGACTGCTGGGACTCCCTTCTTGCCTGCTGGAGGCTCCCTTCCCACACTGGACTCTGTTGGAGGGGGTAGTCAGGGAACCTTTGGACCTCAGTACACGAAGCACCCAGGAAAAAAAGCAACCCGCCAGGCCAAGAGAACAGTTTCAAAAGGAAGAGAAAGAAGAGCAAGAGGTATAATACCATTCAAGAAAACGTTCTTCATTGACCTTAAGAATGGTCCAGTCCTGCAATCATTGAGTTCCCAAATCCACCTGTCGCCAAAAGATCAGGTGTGTGCCGACATTTTAATGTCACTACCAGAAGACTAATCTCCATAGTCAAAGACTTAGCACTGCTCCCTCACCTTGCTCTTGATGCATTGTTTTTCTTGGTGTGGGTAACAACAAAGGCATAAGGATACCAGCAATCACCAAATTTGTGTGTAGTGTTACATAAATTACTTAAATGATCTCGGTTTTCTGAGATGCTCTGATTTGATGCTGACAGTCTCAAGTAAAAATTTCACTTGTTAAAAGTACCAAGAGTTCTTTAATACACCTTCCCTAAGGCTAGTTATTGCATGTTCCCAGGGTGGATCTGTTGAATGACCTTATTTCTGATCTATGAATATTTATAATGGTAAATGAGACCAAGATCTACACAAAACTTCCTCTTAAAATGATCTATTCTCATTCTTTTTAAAAAATAGTTATTAAAGAAGGCACATCAGTTTTAAGTTCAAGTTGCATGAATATGCTACCAAGATACGGTCATTAAAATCCTTATGCCTTGAATGTTTCCCTTGAAGTTTGTTTCAAAGTTAAAAGATTACAGATATCATAAACCAAATTCAGTCTTTGTGTAGGTCAGCTTTAAAATGCAGCTGTTCCCATCAGGACTGAATTGGTGTCAGTCACCTCTTGGATTACAAGCCACCATAAAAGAAATAACAGACCAGAACGATGAAACTTATTACAAGTCAAGTACATTAAATAAAAGAGGATCCTACCAGTTGCATCATCAGCTTCTGTGTCTAGAAGAGCATCTATTGAAGCCATGCTTGTGCCTATGAAGGAGTCTGTAGTATCAGACACTCCTCGCTTGCTGAGACAAACTTCTTTGAGTTACTGACTTCTCTGCTTTGATCAGTGTCTTTCACTAACCTTCTGACTGTCAGGAAGGTTACACCACTTGTTGAGATGGTTTTTCTAGGCCTTCCTACTATTCCCCAACGCACTTTTTAAATTGTAAGTCCACAGGTTCAATTTGTAGTATCTTCCAATAGATATGTATATAATAGAGAGTAGGACAGAGATGCAAGATGTTTTCCCCCACCAAATCCACCTTTTTGTGAAAAGAGTTAAATACTCCTTATTTCTGTTAGTCCTCTCTTGCCAAGAGGGAGGAAAATCTTCAGTGAGATACATTTTCTTCAGGAGGCATCTTCTGTTCCTCCCTGACCTTTTTCCAGTGGAATTTTCATCCTGTGTCCTTTTTCCTCAATAAATGTGCCAGCAAGACTTAATTAATATAAGCTGTTGCAAAAGCAGAAGTTTCTTTCTTATTACATTTCTGTAAAAAGTCATAACTGCCTTTGGCATTACAAAGTTACAAATTAATTGTATGTATAAATCAGATTATTTTCAATATAATCTCTTCCTGAATAACCTGAATTAGGATAAACAAGACTTGGGAGACTTTAGTCTTCAAACTTACAAATATTAGGCCAGGGTCTTCTAAATACTTATTCCCTGTTACAAACTTATTTCCCTGAGTAATCTCTTCCTAATTGAAGCCTCAATTTAACGGTGGTGCTTACATAAATAAAGTTATGCCCAGGGACAGGTTTTTGCAGGATTAGTCAAGGACCACTTAGAACACCTTTTTAAAAACTTGTGTTATTTCCAAAGATTTACTAACCCCTCCTCCCCCATATTTTAAAGGGGAAAAACCCCAAACTTAAGAACATTAAAAGCTTTCTCCTATCTTTGTCCTAAATCAAGACTATAAACTATTAACCACATTGTACCAAGAATCTACTTGTTTTAATTAATCTTAAATTTCAGAGGGTCAGGCAGTATCTAGTTCATGATCCAGTCTCAAACAATTTATGTTCAGAAGAATGCTCTATTCTCCTAGCTCTTGCCAGTTTATTGCAGTTCTTAACAGTCACTATGACAGAAAAGGCAAGAACAAGAAATGCAGTAAGAGTGAGCACGTGTTGAGCTTCAGGAGGGATTACACGATATCTACAGCAGAGAGTATGCACACACACAGAGCCCAAGGATTCAGTTATGTCTCCAGAAAACAGACACCACATTTATTTCAGACTTTGCCAGACTTGTCCGTATTGCAAACTACCCTAAAGTATTGATTTATTAATTAAGGAGGACAAGAATATCATACATTCCCCTAGAGTAACATGCCTGCCTCAACCCTTTCTCTCTCCATCTAAAAATCTTCCAGTGAACAAGGGTAGTCAAGTGCTCACTTGGACTTCTGGAGTTGGAGTCTCCTCTCAATTACATGCTATTGCATGTGTTACCCAGCCAGCTCCAGTGAATGAAATTTCTACCAATGAAAGCAGGAATATAATAAAGCTTTTAGAATTTACATCAGTGGCAACTGTAGGGAGGAAAAAATTGAAGTCTATTACTCTTCATTTTGATCTTGTATGTGGCATTCCACTATGGCTGAATGAAACTGAAGCAGACAAACCACTTGAATTACCTGAATTAACCTTAGAAAGATAAGCATGCCACTGTTTGCCAGAGTCCAATACTAGATACCTTTCTTAGGCTAGCTCAGAGCACAGCCCAGGCTCATTTCACCTCAGATGAATTTTAAACCACTAACAAATGAACTTAGTGCAGTAGTAATGAAGACTCTGACAGCCCAGTTGTGAAAAAAATAAAAGCAGCTGCTCAGTTGTCATGGAGTGAAATTCTGCTTTCATTACCAATACAGCTCTCTTCCCATGCTCCTGTATTTTTTTCAATGAAAGATGCATAGGGTTTGGAGTGCACAGATTTGGTACACGTGCACAGCAGCTGGTCTGACATGATAAAGCAGAATGAATCTGAAGAAGTTCCTGCCTGTCTGACCAATAATCCATGAACTAAGAGGGATTTACTCAACAGACCAGCACAGATTCTATCCTGTCAAAATTAGAGATTTATATTTTTTTAAAAAGTGCCTAAAGCTGTTTTCTGTTAGATGTTTTCCACTCCCCAAAGGCCTAGACAGCAAGAAGTAGGCGAACAAAGGTGGGGGGAGGGAATTGTCTGAATCCTGCAATGTTTATAACTTCGTGTTCGCTTGATTTGAAGCTCCAACCATAGAATTTGTTACTGGAGACATTTCTGTAACTCAAAGAAAATCAATCAGAAGAACAGCATCCAGCATGCACAGATACACACTGTATGCCAAGGCAGCATCCCCGGTTCCGTGTCTAAATTTCATTCTTAAATACGACTTACTTACCATTCTCTTTTGCTAGGTGGGAACTGCCGATAGCTAAAAATAACACCAGGATTCAGTGGCGGGAGCTAAAAATACCCTTTCCCGCTCGATTACCGACTCGGCAGGAAAGACGGAGCTCTTGGCATCTGTCACAGCCTATAACCGCCAGCTGGGGATGGAGGCAAAGAGCCCAGCCCCAGAGTTACGCGCTCGGGGAAAGTTTCACCGGCAGACGAAGAGGCCACGGCGCTGCATCCCAGGGCCACGGGACCCCCACCCACCCCAGCCCGGGCGGCGCCCCCGGGCCTCCCCGCCGCCCCTTACCCGCGTTTCGCAGCTTCTTGTTGCGATAGACGGAGAGGATGACCAAGAGGTTGCCCAGCAGGTCCACCGCGATGGTGAAGATGAGGATGGCGGCCAAAGTGGAGGTCACCCAGGGCTGGCGGCGCGGGGCGCCCTCGGCCGGCGGGTCCCGCGGGAGGACGGAGCTGTTCAGCTCGCTCTCGTTCACTCTCATCCTGCCGCCGCCGCCCCCCGGGGCACAACCGGCTACCGGCGGGGCGGGCGCGCTCGCCAGCGCTGCCTCCGGCGTGGGCAGGTCAGGTCGGGGCGGGGGTCGCGGCCGCGCTGCGGGGCTGCCCGCCCTAGGGCGGAGCGGGGCTGGCGGGAGCGGGCGCGCCTCCCATGGCGGCCGGCGCCGCCACTCCAGGCAGGAAGTTTCCCCGAAGTGTGCATGTGCCGCGGCGGGACACTTTTATAGCCCGCCCGCGCCG
>JAWWMU010000180.1:40760198-40777321 GCA_035048155.1 Cinnycerthia olivascens
CTCAGCTCAGTTGCTGTCGGTCCCTCAGGGCTGGGAAAGGCCGGGCCCAGGCCAGGCCCGGTGGGACACAGGTGGGATCTCCTGGGGCCCTTTTGGGTGTTTAGTCCAGAGCAGGTTCAAACAGTTCCAAGAAAAAGGAAAAAAAAAAATATCTACAGTTCTGAGAACTTCTCTGCCTCAGCTAGCCAAAAACTAACAAAAAGCAAAGGAGGGCTCTCTTCTGCTGTCCACACTGCAGACAACACAGGCCGTGTGTGAAGGAAAGCTGGAAATTCTTATCTTTATGTTTAGAAAACAACCACCTCAGACATTCCACTGCTCCTCCTTCTCCCCCCTTCACTCTCAGATCCAGTTTTAAAGGGACAGAACATAATATCCAACATAAACAGAACAGACGATTGGGGGTAGAAGCATCCTAAAGTCACCCTAGGACAGTAGGCTTAGATACAGTTTGTAGATGATAATAGGGCTCATCACAGTGATTTACCTTCCCCATTTGCCTGTGAAAATTACAAAACTTCCACTAAATCATCCAGATGACATGCCACTGTGAGCAGTTTCTAGATTTGATTTCTAGAAGGAGAGAATGTTTATGAACAAATAAAGGCTAGTAAGGCCAAAGAAGTAATTTTTCTGAGCTGGCAATTGTGTACTGCTCAGCGCTTTATATTAATTTTCCTTACTTCTTTCACTAGGTTATTTCATACTTTATCCAATTTATTTTTATTTTCTACTCTTTTTGTTTCACTAATAAACAAAAGTGGATTTGGTGACAATTTCTGCTGTAACATTTTAATTCCCTCTCAGTGTGGTGCACTAGGCTTCATCCGTATTAGTATTAGTAACTCCTCGGGTAGTTAAGAGTTGTGTCAATATAAAACCTAGTCACAAAATGAACCACGAGTTCAACAAAGGTTACTTAATCTCCTCAGGGATCTCAAAGTTTGACGTTTTCCTCAAAGACTAAACAAGTGACACATCAGATGTTCTTTAGAAAGGATTGAACATATTTGGTATTGCTCAGTAATCAAAAAACACTTTTGTGTCTTCAATACAGTGCCGTTTAAAGAGACAAGTAACAGCTCTGAGAAATGTTTCCTCTATGTGGAAAAGGTACAATATATCCAGGGAATAGAAACGCCATCTCTATTACTCTTGTACCTGAATACATATGTCAGAGGCAATGAGGCGTGAGAGGGCAATTCTGCCTTCAGAGGAAGAACTTGCTTGCTTTTTTTTTTTTTTTGAAACTACAACCAAGATACCTGCTATGTTGAGATTGTTAATATTATTCAGAACATGTAAGACATGTCTCTCTTCCTGTATCTGCTGGGTAAAAATCTGGAGTGCTGATGGAGGCTGTGAAATATTATTGAAGTCAGCACTACATCACTCTGTCACTTGGTCCAGCTTGTTCCAGGTAACATGACCTGTGCCTTGTGATTCCTCACACGTTCCATTCAGGGCTGATTGTATTCATTTCATCTGCTGGTTTTGCATCCTCATGTCAAGATATTTGTGTGGGCTTGTGCTTATCTAACACTTCATTGCAGCTTTTTTTAGTATTTGTTGTTATCTCCCTCTACACATCCCATCCTCTTGCTGAGAAATCCAGTTTGTTTGTCTGACTTAGTCACAACCCTCAAGCTCAGCCACAGAATTTCTCTTCAGTTCTGAGGCAGTTTCACCCTAACATTTAATTTCTGCCCTTGCAGATTTCATTTCTCTTCTGTCCTTGAATCCTCAGACTGGGACAATAAGACAGAGGTATTTATTATTTTGTGCTCCCTGCTTTTTCAGAGCATGCTCTTTCCTGGTAATTACTCCCCTCTTTCAACAAGAAACTTCCCATGTCTCTTAGAAAAGATGAAGAAAAATGGGAAGACAGAAAACAGAATAAAATAAATCTGGTGATTAATTAGTCAATAAACACCGCTTGTAGTACATACATTCACTAAGGGGATACTATTTAAATCTATTGGCTTAGAAATCTGGCATCATTAATCCACGATTAATTTTTGAAAATAAAAATTCTCGTTTTGCTAAATCTGTTTTGCATTCTAAAACAAAATAAAAAAAGTGACAATATGCTGATCAAAACTGCACGAGAAGACAGCATGCATAATGAAAGAGTCAAAAGTAATATAAAAACCTTTACTCATTCAGAATTGTGGTGTTTACCATAAAGTGTATTTATTCTCACTAGTTTATTAAAAAGAGGTGCCCTGTTAGCTAATCAAAATGCTAGAAAATGCTAGAAATTTTTCATAAGAATATAATTATTATATGCACCAGGCTTCTGCACTAAGTTCTTTTAAACTTTTATATAAAATAAGAATTTATAATATTTGTAATTCAACCTGTGGTCTAATACCTATTAGTTTGACATGGTCAAATAATATTTTTTTTATAGTTCCTGAATAACAGTTGAACAGTTACTCCACTCTTGGTGGAAAACATCAAAGTAATGAAAAAACTTAGGAAATTACTTAAATTCAGAGCATGCACATACATAAAGTACTAATGTAGGATTTCTTTAGTAATTTTCTTCCCTATGAGGGTAGTGTGGCACTGGCACAAGATGCTCAGGGAAGTGGTGGATACCTCATCCCTGGAAGTGCTCAAGGCCAGTCTGGATGGGGCTTTGACCAACCTGGTCTACAGGAAGATGTCCCTGCTCATGGTGGAGAATTGGAACTGCATCATCTTTAAGGTCCCTGCCAGCCCAAACCACTCTATGATTCTGTGATGTACTGGGTGAGGTGTTTGATCAGTTTTGTGTTGCCAATTTCACCTTATCTAGATTTTTTACTCTCTAGGACTTCAGCTATGAAAAATTCTGCAGCAATAACCTACATATGAAAGTGCAGATGTTATGTTCAAGTCATCTACGCTAGGTAAAGTTATATATTAGCCAGCAATTTTTAGTACCATCAATTAAAATTATGTTGATTAGATTCACACCTACTGTGTTGACACGAGTGATTAATTTCAGCAGTGTTCTGCTACAAGATCTGCTGAAGGTATGTTGTCTCTAAAGTTTGAATTTTCTGCCATTGATAAAATCTCTAGAACTTTTCCTGTAACTTTGATCTCCATTATGAAAAGACATACTCCTTTTAGGCTTGTTTTTAAATCTAAATATAGTAAAACATCGTATGGAGTTGTCATATATTTTTTATGTGATCTGAGACATAGAATAAAGGCTGTCACTATGATATCGTGCATTGACTTTGTTGAGTTTATCTGAATTATTACTGAAATTTGTATAGTGATCTGTAGCAGAGAAACTTTTTTGATTTAGAATTTCATTGCAGATTTTAGTTATATTTATATCATTGTGATTTCTTAGACAGGTGCACATATCCTTTGGGTTTATTTTGGAACAAGTGTGTAATTTCATTGCTGAAAATGGGTGACCAACATTTTGACTCTGATTCCTTTGATATTCCCCTGCTCATGTGTGGGGAACTGGTCTGCAACCTCTTTTAAGAGAGAAATGCCAGTGATGCCAATCATATTTATTGCTTCTTCAAAAGAGGAGGAAAGAGTGAAGCTGTTAATAAGAAAGCAGATTTCCAAAGTTGTATATTTTTAATAATAATATAAAATAGGGGGAATACAAAATAACACCTCAGTGGTATCAAACCCTGAAGCTTTTTCTAAACTCCAGTAGCTGTGACATCATATAAACATACATCCCCTAAAAAGACTTATTTTCCTTATCTTTATTCTATCTGACTTATCTGATAAATGTTCACCATTCACTGTTTTATATGAAATAAACTAGTGTTTTTCATCTAGTTAATGGATCAAATAAATGTTCAAAGAAGAAAAACTCCTTTTATTAGCATTTTGTAGTAAATTCAGCTGACACAATAAGAAAACAATGGAGGTGGAAAATGACTTGCTCTTTTATCTGTGAGTGTAACTCAAGGTTACAGCTAGCATGTCTGAGTGATAGTTATTAATATTTTTAATTAGTCTGTTGAGAAATTTTCTATTCTACAGCTAGTGACCCAACAATTTATTTGTAGACTGAATCCACTTAAAATTATCTTTGGTGCACAACCATCTGACTAATAAAGAATCCAGATATAATTTTTAAAATGTTTTAATTGAAATGGTTGAATTTGCAGCTATTTCATTATAACTGAAGAACTCTTGTGATTTTATGGGGAAGAAGTAATCTAAAAGCCAGCTCCTGAGTTTTTTTCTTTTCAAATTGTGTGTGATAATTTGAACACAATAATATTTTTCTTGACAAAATTTATGTAGCCTTACTGGCTGGTTTTGTTCAATTAGAGTACATTTTTAAATATATATCTGGAAGAAATGACACAAAATACAAAGCAGCAAAAAAGCTGTATCCTGAATAAAGTAAAATTAAAAAAAATAAACAGTGCAAAAACTTCCAGTACAAGTTTGGAGATTTGTGTGGATTTTTTTTTTCTTTTTCTGTTTTTATTTTCTGAAAGAAGTTTGCAGAATGTTATTTTTTTGAATCAATATTTTGAAATCTTTCATGATTATCTTTGTATATAATCTCTATGACGTTCTTTCACTGCTATTAACTATCCCTTTTATTTTTGTCTATCATTTTTCATGTGCTGTTTTTCCCTGTATGAGGAAATGGATTGCCAGGTTGCTCTATCATACAGAAATCTATCTGTCATTTTGCTGTCATGTGGATTGTTAGTTATGAAGATCTGTCTCTCCTATCATACAAGAGGATTTATTTGTATCTTTTGCTTTGATTCTCTCCAGACATTTAGGCCCTGGTCTCAGTGATATTTCTTGCTTAATGATGAGTTTTGTGTGCCTGTAACAAAGTATCCCAGATAGGGAAATAAGCAAAAAAATATAATCTGTTGTAACTACTTGTAACTGTCAGTCCGGAGAAAAGATCCATAGTCAGTAAAATGATGGTCTTTTTTTTTTTCTCTTACTAATTAATCTGCTGAAATAATTTGAAAGTTATATAATAAGTTAAAGGTACTCTTTTTTTCATATTCTTACTAAGAACAACAATGTTCACTAATTTATGGGCTGATATTTTTCTATTATTTATTAATTCACCTTCATTTGATAATAGCTCTGTGGTCTCCAAATAAAACAAGCGTCAGACTTTGTTTATGGAGCATTTGTCTTATGCACTATTAGTAAATTTTTTGTCAGTGCTGCTAAAGCCTCAAGGATCACTAAGAAAATTCACCATGTAATGCTGAGCTATCTTACTATAGAGACTGCCAGATCTTTTGATATTTAAAAATTTTTGATGAATAAACCAAAGAAACAGTGGAAACAGATCTGTAATTTAAATGACTCATGAAATCCTTGGCACAGTTGTGTGTTTTCTTACTTCATTGTTGGATATCTGTTGCATGTAGGCAACCGGGATATTGAAAGTAAGATAAAATGAAATGCATTTGATTTCACAAGTTTTTTTCTTATTTCAGTGGGTTTTGTCATCTATAATGTGATTTTTTCAAGGTAAAATTCCTTTCCAATTTTTGCTGTCACCCTTTCAGTGATCACTAGAATTGTTTTCAGGTGTGTTCCATTATCATGCATTTTCTTAAAGGCAAATAAAAATACAGGCAGTAGAAGAAGGAGAACATTTTTATTTAAATGTTTTTGAATCTGAAAGCTTGAGTTAAGTGTAATCTGTTTCCAATCTAGTGAAATTTGCATAAAAATACCAATAAATCTGATGGAATTGACCACTACATCACAGAAGTGGGACTAAAACATGGATGGTCCTTAAGGAAGAAAGCAGAGCTATTTTCCCCCACTGTGTTTTTCCCCATGTTTTTTGCAGCAATGGCAATCACTGAATGTAAAGTACACTTCTTTCATGCAGCACAGAAACAGGAAATGGAAAAGTCTTGAGAAAACAGGGCAAAATTAAATTGTTAGGCTTTCCTCACAGGCATACATGCTACTGATGAGTCCAGAGAGAATCTGTGCCTTATTTTATTTTCTGCATGGGAGAGACAACCTAGATTTAGAGGACTGCCTAGTAAAGTCATGTGTGTATTTTTCCAGTATTGTGAGACATGTTCCAACGTGTGTTCAAACTCCTCACTTGAAAATAAGTTGGGTTTTTTTCTTTTTTTTTTTTTTTTCCATTGAGTCACCAGCTGTTTAATGTCTCCCTTCTGTGTGAGTGTTCAGAGTAGCCTGCATTTGCTTGACCATGTCAGGTGCACGTGTGGTGGCCTTGCCTTTAATGAACATGCGTTGTAGTCGTAGTTGCATGACACTGGCTTATTTCACAGCAAAGATGGAGGACACAACCCAGAAAATATGCTGTCATTGAAGTGCAAAGTGAACTCCAGTGTAGTGGAATTAAAGCTTAGAATGAAGATGATAGCACGTAAGCCTACATACAGTCTGCAATGGGTACTACAGAAGGCTGGGGGAGGAAGGGCTTGCTATTATTTTGTGTATGTTTCTTTTCTACAAATTCCATCCTGAATTTAGACACTAAGAACATGGTGGGTAACCAGGATTTGGACATATATGTGTAGACCAGCAAACAGAAGGGATCCCCGGGGTTATGCAGAACGGGCTGTGGAGCCTGGTGTTGACTGGAGATCGGGGTAGGAGGAGTTACTGTCTGTCCCCTGCAGGTACAACCCAGGTCAAGGTGCAGACAAGGCTGAGACCCTGCACTGCCAGGTCAGCGTGAAGCCTGGTGCCTTCCCCTGTTAATGAGGAAAACAGCATTTATGGAGCTTTGTAGGAGACCTGTAGGATTGCATGGGAGCTCTGGGACCCTGAACTCCACAACCATATCCTTCCTGTCAGAAGTGACTCAGCCCACACTGAAGCAATGTCTGGTGTCCCCATTCTAGGAAAGGATATCTGAGTTTTGTAAAGATTTCTTGAGGAGTGCATGTTATGCTCTTAAATGAAATTTTGTGTGAAAGTAGAGAACCTGTATTTCCAGATGCTTTGCTTGTGCTTTTAGGCAAGTTGTGTTCTAGACCTAGATGCCAGAGCCTGGAAGTTTTGCTTGAGTCTTCTCATTTCATGTATGGAGTTGATGGACAGAGCCAAATCAAGGTAAATTCTCTTTTTAAGATCCTTTCTGCTTTTTGAAGTGTGGCAGAAGAGGCAGGTTAAAAAATCTGGGAAAGCTTTCTTCTCACATGAGGATGAGCCCTTTGTCCCTCTGTCATATGCCTTGTGTTTCCATTTGAAATCTCTCTGACATGCAGTAATTTTCTTTCGGGAGACAAATATTCTTTTCAAACGGGTATGAAAAAGAGAATGCTCAGTAACGTCACAAAACCTTCTTTGCCATTGGCTAGACAACATCCAGGTCTTCCTTTCTTCTTTTACTCCTTTCTGATTACTGTAGCCTCTTCAAATTTGCCAGCTGTGCTATATGTTCCTGTTGTATTTGAATGAGTGTAAAGCTATGCTCAGTAAAAGCAGATACTAAAAAAAAAAAAAAGTAATATGGTTTAGGGGACTGGACTTTAAGGTGACTTTTCTGTGGACCCTGCTACTGGGAGAACCTATGCTAGAATGAAAGGAGGCAGATCTGCTGTCAAAATACACAATTCCTGTCATGCTTCAAGGAGTAGGATCTGCTTGTCAGGAGTAGTGTTGGAGACCCTGGGATAACTCCTTCAGAGAGGAAGGACAAGCCCTATATAGATGTCACATCCTCTTTGATCTTTCTGCCTCTTCTGTTTTATTATTCCTAACACCTATCCTGTTACGTTAGGTAAGAGCAAATTAAATAATCATCATGAAGTTCATCTTCTGTGTGATGATTGATGGCTTTAATAGCAATAAAATATTCTTGTTACCATTGTGAGAGCCTGATCTTCCTTAGTAAGGTAGTTGTGTGCTGGTTTTGACTAGAATGAAGGATTTTCAAAATAGAATTTGGATTTTAAGTGGCATTTGGATACACTGGGAGCACAGATCTTGTAATCCTGTCCTCTAAGGCCCCTCCTGCATTTTGGGAACTGAAAAACAAAGAAGTAGATAGCTGAGTTGGAAAAGAAAATCCTATGCTGTGTGAGAGGCAGTTTAAATACCAGAGGCATTTATGCATCTCACTCTGAACATAAGTCCTGGAGAAACCAAAAAAACCAAAAAAAGGTAGATGAATCAAGGTACATAACTTCCTGCTTAAGCCAAGAAAACAGCAGAATCAGGGAGATAAACCCTAGTATAAATATATATTTAACCAAAAGGAAGGCATTTTCCATCTCTTATTACCCTAGATGTTGTTAAATTCACATTTTTCACCAGGGCTAAGGAAGAAATTTTAAAGTACACCGGAGGAACCTTAAAGCTTGGATCGATACACTGAACAGAATTCTCAAGAACTGAGCCTTAGCCCTATTATGACTAGTAGACACACTTTTTCTTGGAGAGATGAAGCAACTGATGATTTGCAGATGCTGTGTGTAAGGAGAAAGAAGATACTGTCCTCCACAGTAGAATAGGGTGACAAAGACCTCTCAGTGGTTACAAGTTAGAAGGAGGAATGAGTGCTTGAAACAAGGTAGATGTGGGGTGGAGAAGAGAATGTGTCTTTTCTGATCAAATACTTAACGATAAAAAATCTCAGTGGGTTTTAGAATCATAACAATGCTTCACTGGTGTAGAGAGTGCCAAAACCACAATATTGCTCTTCATGAATAAGAATGGGAATTAACTTTTTGCCCTCTAATCACCTTTGTTTGTTCAGCCCTTTGAAGTACGTTTTTTTCCATGGGTGAGTTCAGCTGCTGTCTCACATGGACTCCTTGGTTTGGTTCTAAAGGCTGGACAAGCAGAAGGGAGTGGAAAGATGGGGAGTTGGATTTCTCAGGGGAAGGTGAGGGAAAGGGCAGCGGAGCTGGCCAGTGCTGGTCAGGACAGACTGTTGGTACTACAGCACAGTGTCTGGTCTCTTTGGTTGCATTGTCTGAACACATTCAGAACTGGGGTTTTATTGGGGATTTGGGGGGCTTTTTTTTGGTTTTTATTTTGTGAGTTTTAGTTTTGCTTTGTTTGGGATTTGTTTTGTATGTTTTGTTTTTCTTTTCTTTTGTTTATAATTTGGTTCCTCGGGTTTTTTTTGGTTGATTTTTTGCTTGTTTGGGTGGTTGCTTTTTTTTTCTTTTGTTGATTTTGTTTGTAGGTTTGTTTCTTTGTTGGTTTTTTTTTGTCAGTAATGGGACTTTTTGGTGTCTTTGAGGTCTCCCTGAAAAAGTACCATTCATGCATCTTTCAAGACTATCTCCTAGAATTTTTCTGTATCCTTTCTTACAGGCAAAGCCCTTTGGGCACAACTTACCTGTAAAGAAGTTACATAATAGTGAAAAGCTTAAAAAAAAAGCTTTTTCCCTAGTTGATGTAGTTGTCCCTTGCAACCACATATTATTAAGTGTTGGTGGGTGCTCTAGAAACTTACTCCATTTTTCTGTCTTTTTCTATTGATTTAACTGTGTTTTTAATGGACTGCCTTATTACAGTAGCCTTTTGTCCACCGCCAGCTTTGTATTTGCTTTTCAAGGTAATTTTCTCTCTCTCTAAATATGTATTCACTGTGCACCCTTAAGGATGCTGTTACAATACAGTAAACAGATATCCTTCGTGGTGGAACAGAGTATTAGCAATTACAGCAATTACAGCAAAGAGCTGATGAAACCCTGAGGTGCCTCTCACTCAGCAATGCAGCATGTTTAAAAAATGATATGGACAAACAAACTATTTACAGACCAAGGAAATGCCCTCATACACACGCAAAAATATGCATGGGCAAGAAAAGACCTCCAGAAAGATTTTGTGTATATTTTTGTCTTCTAAATAAAACAACTTCAGAACACATACTCTATAAATACTATGTTGTTTACAACTATTATTTTACTATTTTGGGAAAACTGTTCTGCATTTAATGTCATGTGCACCTGTACAGCATATCTGGTGTGGAAGGAAATGTGCTGTTAAAACCAATGAACTGTATGTTTTAGAAGCTGAATCAGTCACAAGAGAATTGGTGTTAAGATTTTTGAGGTTTATTTGCTGGCTGACAGAACTGGAAAACTGTGAACTTTCCACCTCATTATAAGAGTCAGTATATATGGTGATGAGTAAACAAGGACAAAGGTGAACAGTTTCAGAAAGGGAATTCTAAACAAACAAATACATACATAAAATAATGTTGTTATTGCTCACCCAAATTTATCTGCAGTTAATGTAGGAAGAGAATTTCTTTAACAAGCTAGATGAGTCTAACAAGGGGATTTACCAGGGGGTAAATCTTCAAGGATAATGTGGTGTTGCTTATTGTTCTGTGAAGACTGCAAATACACAGTGGAAAGAAGGATGTGTGCAAGCTGGAGATTAGCCAGAGTGGGAATTTGAGCAGTGGGGTCATGGTTGAAGGGAATACATAGAGGCTTTAAGCAAGCTGCAGTGCATATATTTGGAAGGGAATTAGTCTGTCTCATTCTGACATCAGCTTCTGTCTGTTCAGATGACTAATAAAGTAAAAGGGCTACACTTTTATATTACAGTTGTTTCTGAGCTCCTTGTGCACAATGCTAATTGTAAAAGGCCTGTTATTTCTTCCTTTTGTAATTAAAGCCATAAACTCCTGAAATCCTTGTTTGCCTTTCCTGCCTCCCCCATCCAGATTGTCATGTGAATTTTCTTCAGATCCTTGCTGAAAATTTACTCCTGTGAAGCTTTGGATTAAGTACTGCATGTTGATATGAAGGGGTTAATAAGAGTGTCTGTCCTCAGTGTCCTGCACTGCACCTGAGGGTTGGGCAGGATCAAGGTGAGGATATGGGAAGGTTGGCACAGCCTTCATTTAGGAATAGGCAGAGAGGAGATGTTTTGTTGGGGGTAATGCCTCCAGCAGAGGTGAGCAGCAAAAAGGCTGCTTCTCTGGCTGGAGCTGTGTGAGAAGTGGGAATCCTGCAAAGAGCTGACCTGCTTTGGGGACTGACTGGAAGGGACATGAGCCCTCTGAGAGGCAAAACTGACCAAGGGATAAAAATCTCTATAATCCAATTTCCCTGAAAAGGATGTGGAGAAGATGTGTGTAAGCATGATGAAAGAACAGATATTAGTCCAAGTCTCACTGTGATTTCCTTCTATTGGTTTAATTATTGTCCTGGAGAAGAAAATTCACCACATTTTTTGAAATTGTTTACTAATGCAGATTCTGGACTGGCTACTGCTCCTTCTAATGCCCATGACCAGTCAATTCGTGCAGCAGTCAGGACTGCGTGGCAATTTTATGTAAGACAAGACTTTACTAATTTGCTTTTCAGTTTAGATCCTTTTTACCTCAGAGCAATAATGTGGTCACTTGTTTCACCCTTACTGATGCCTGGTTCTCTAAAATGGGAGAAGGGACCCCTCTGCAGCTTAAAGCAGAAGTTTACTGGTATGTGAACAGCAACATGCACTGAAGTTCAAACCAAACAATGTTCTGTTATCCTTGTTCTTGTGAGTTCTGTCTTGGGTATTTCTCCTACTCAAGCAACAGTGAGCACAACCAGAAACGTAGTCCAAAAGGCTGGGTGCAGGCTCCTTCAGCCTGAGAGGCTAACAATTGATTTGGGCAAGTTCTGAAGTTAATAGTATAAGAATAGCAGAGACCTCTTTGATAGATCCTTTAAGCGCACAAAACCAGGCTGGTGTTGTGATCATAAGCTGAAGAGAAATTGCAGTCATTTTAAAATCCATTTATATTTTAATTTGAGCTAGGAATAAATACATTTTTTTAGATGCTTCAGAGAACAATTATGATTCAGGTTCAGACAGGTTCTGAGCACTGTCTTGCTGCGTTAGTAATACAAATAATCACTAGGGTAGTATTACTCTAGATGTGTCAGACTAGGTGATGATTTCTCAGCTGTACAGTTTGATGCCATCCTAAGATCTGAAGTACAGTGGTCCCCTGGGTTTCTTTCATCTGCCCAGTGTCATCCAATATCATAGCCTGTATTTTGGCTATGAAATTTGCACATGTGCTTGTTTTCGTCAGGAAATAGTTTTCCTTAATAATTTGTATACTGGGCGACCACGACAATATCCAGTTTGACTAATTCAGGCTGGCATCTGCACTATCTAAAGGTCAGATCAAGTATTGTCATTCTGTGGCTTCTTAATAAGCAGCATAGTGGTATGCTGGTTCTGTTCCCTGATAATAGTAGCAGTAATCTAAACCCAGTACCGAAAACAAGGAATAAAAGTACATTTCTCGCCTTGAAGAAACCCATATGTCTCCTAGTTCAGGAGCATTTTTGAGCACTCAGTTTCATTGCTCTGAGAATTTTGCTCGATGCTGATGCATGGAAGGCTTCCCAAACTCTCTTGTCTGGATTCTAACAGCTAACAGCGGCCCCTTGTGACCACGCGAAGAGTTTTTGGCACTCCGGGTCTCCATGTGAGCAGCCTGCTGAAACCGGCTCCCAAGCTGCTACCGGATGGAAAGCAGGGTGAGCTCTGGGAGACGGCTCTTGCCGTTTGCAGGATCCACAGCTGAGTTAGGAGCAGCAGTTTGGGTCAGAGGGAAAAGGGGAAAGGGAGGGATTATGTCAATGCCAGACCACCAGCTGTGCCCCACAAGCTGATCTGCCCTGGAAAATAGCCTAGAGGTAGAGTTAGGGAAGTGAAACACCTCCTTTCCATGGACAGGAAATGTTCCACTACACTAGGTTACACAGAGCACCGTCCAGCCTGTTCTTGAACACCTCCAACCTCTCTGGGCAACCTGTTCCAGTGTATCCCCACCCTCACAGTAAATTTCTTACTAATATCTAGTGTAAATCTATCTTCATTCAGACTTGCATCTTTCTATGATTATCTAGTGTCACAAAGAGAAATGTTTTGGAAGGCAGTGACTGGCCAGCAGCAGGGGCTGTTTTGGGGTTCTGACCCCTCCAGGAGCATGCACAGTTAGTGTCACACCTAGAACCCTTGAAAAATCTCCAAGATTCCTGTTGGGTTCTTTTGTTGGTGGATTTGCTGGTACAGTAGTGTACTTTGTAGCACTTCTGTATCAAAGGAAGATGCTGTTGGAGAAATATTCCACCTTATCAAGTGCAAATAAATACTTTTCCACATTCTGTGTGTTTTGTGCTGTGTGAGATGCTTCTGAAATACTCAGAAGGAAGCAGTAACAATAGATCACAAAAGAACTGGAATTTGAAAAGCTAGGAAGGTCTTCAGGCTTGAGTGCCAGTATTAGGGTTGCCAGTGGTTTCCAAACCTGTGCTGTTAGTGCTGCTCCACTGCCCTGTGTGGCTGTTGTGTGTTGATCTGCATTTGTCACATCATTCCTTTGAATGAAAGTGGAGATGAAATATAAAGATGTTGATAGATAAGACCTTGAGTCATAAATGTATAGTTATTTATTGTTAGTATAGAATAGAAGGTGTATTTGACTTTTTGTAAATCCCAATGAAAAGACACTTCACTGAGTTTGGACTAATTTCTACTATGTAGAAATAGAAATACTTAGAAGAAATATTAGGAGGAAGAAAACACTTCCTTTCACCTATGATATTCCCCGAAAGGAGAAGCAAATATAATTCAGTTTTATTTTAAGCATCCTCATAGTCCATATGCTTTTGAGAGACTGCATTACTAACTTCAGGCTGTAGTTTGATAACAACTTCACCTGGGTTTTTTGCCCATGTAATGTTTTATATCCAAAATTAGACAAAGTAGGGATAGCAGAAGGGGTGATTAGAGCCCTGAAGAACTAACAGGGGTTTTCGATTACAACCAATACTTTGCTGCCCATGATTTTCTTTTAAGATTTGACACTGCAGATTAACACACTGACGAAACTATACCAGAGTGCTCCAGCAGCAGTGATTTCTACTGGAGGAAATAGCATTTCTTCAGGGTTGGGTTGCCTTAAAAAAGCATAGAAGGAACTTCATTGTAGGGCACAGCTGACAGCACTGCCATATAGTAACAGAGATGAAGAGCAGTTTCAGAAACAGGGCAGTAAAAATAACTTCTCCCTCATTCAGACACCAAAACTTTCAGTACAGCCATATGAAAGCTCCTGTATCTTGCTGAAATGAACATTGGAAAAAAACAACTCAAAACACCCTTGGGTCAAGTGAACTTTTAGTCCATATTGAAAACATCTTGTTTCATTTATTTAACAAAACAGTGAAGGAGCAGAACTAAAATAATTCATAAAAATTGTGAGAAGGCACTAGTATAGCTCCTCTACACCTTTATTGACTGCTCCAAATTGCTAAAATGGTTTTCATTTTTGTGGGAAATCTTGGTAAAAACCCTGTTTTACATGAAGAACAATTTTTTCCCCTTTCTTTTCTAGAGCTGTCTGCTGTGTAAACCTGTCTTTCAGGAAATACTAACCTGGTTCTGTTTAGACAGTAATTCTAATCTGCTATTTCTACCTGACCCTGAATTTCTGCCTCTGTTCCATAACTGTCTGGTTGACAGCAGGAATGAGTAGCTTTTGTCCCCTGATGTTGATTGTACTCCTAATGTCACAGTGCCCATGGGAGATCTGCTTTTTTGTTAGATAAGACCAAGCTGTTTGGATGAATGTTTTTGATAATGGTCATGTTGGCAGGTGCTCTTTTGTCTCTTATGTTTGGGAACAAAGAAAACATCAAAAGACCGAACAGAGAATGTGCAAATGCCCAAACTGGTGCCATGTGATGTGATTCAGTTCCCATTTTACAAGCAGTGGGCCACATTGATGGTTTAACAATCTCAGTTTAACAGTCTCAATTGTCTCAATTGCTTGCTGCTGCTTCTGCTATTAGTGTTTTCATTCTTTCTTAAAAGAGTGTGCACCTGTGAGAAACTGCTACTTGGTTCATCTTGCTGGTATCCAGTCTTTGCCAGTTTTTAGTCATGTGGTTCTGAAGAGGTTTTAGTTGGCTACGACTCTGAAGACCTGGGTCTCTGATCCTTAAGTGGCTTAGAATGGTTGAGCCAGTGCCATATTAACTTTGATACTGTTTATTCCCATCCACTAATATCTTTTTATTGTGTGATTTACATGTTAAACCATTTGGAAAGCAGTGAAACATCCCAACTTTACCCACAGTGGACACAGAGCCAGTGGGGAAGATACCTATTAATCTTGAATTCTCCAAGGTTCCTGTTACACCTTGATCCTCTACTAGTTTCATATTTATAGTTACTCCAGCAGAACTTTCTTCTTTTAATGTATTTTAAAATAAACTTTAATTTCTGATGTCTGCAAATTGGTCCCAAAACACTTCTGGATTATCTTACTGGCCAGAGTTTGCTTCTTCTTTTCCTCATTTTTGTATGATTTCCACCTCCTGGAGTTTATAGCCTTGCTTGCTTTCCTGTTGTACTGTGCCATTCTTCTTTTTGTCTTTCAATTCTTGCTGAAATAAATGGTACAAGCTTGCCAATATGACGTCTTTGTATACTCTGTGTTCCATTCTAAGACTTGCGTTTTTAGCTGCCTCTCTTGGCTCTCTTTAAGAAGTTTGTTCACTTCTGTGTTGTTTAGATGGTTTTGATCATGGCAGTTTCAAGTTTTGGCTTTTGATGCTCCTTCAAAGCTTCATTTTTAAACTCTTTTTTTAAATACTATTTCTTCAGCGTGTCAGTAGTCCTTGGGTACTGTGAACCACAAGGCACAAGTCAAAAAACAGATTTAGCTCTTAGGGAATGTTTTCTGCAGTGAAGGAGCCACTGACAGGGCTGCAAGGTGTGAAGCATTGTGTGGGTGGGCATGAAATACCCACACAGGTGGGAACAGGGGAGACCACAGGGACCCTGCTGACCCTAAGGAAAGCTACTGTAGAGTTAAGCTTGTGGTAAAGGAACAATACAAGGGTGATGTGGAGAAATAAAACCATTAATTTTGAATTATACTGAAAAGTTCTGTTCAGAGGTTTCCTTCTTAATTTTTTTCATCTTCTTTGAGAATCTGTATGTGTGTCTGTTAATGGATACCAACAGACCTAGCCATTCTCAGTTGTAAAGCCTACTTAAACACAGTAAAGGAATGAAATATTTTTCAACTTCTTACACCAGTCCCTGGATGGAACTGTTCGACATACTCTTCTTACTTAGAGCATCTTTTTCTCTTAAACTCTGTAAAGAGATAGACAGAACCTGTTTGTTTCCTTTAGACTCTAACCCTCTTGTGAGAGGTTGGCCAAATTAGACACTCCTGAGTCTTTTACCTGAAGATTATTCTTTTTTGTACAGGCTGCTAAAATGGATTGAATTGAAGAAATTTTTGGCAGAGTGGTTAAAGCAAATATGAATATGGGGGGAGTTATTTCTACCTTTTCCCAAGAAAACTGACTAATTATAGCCAAAAACCCCCTAACAAAGAGCCCCAAACAAACACTCAAAACTTCAGGGGTGCTTAAAATAACATGCTTCACTCCAAATACAGGGAAATAATCTCTAGCATTTAAAATACAGCATAACTGTAATTTTTCCCTGTTTGAGAGGTGACTCAGTAATACCTGAATTCAGATACAGCTGGAGCTGAATGTCAGCCCCTTAATGCAGGACCTTTTCTCTGCCTGTTTCAACAGTAAGTGTGAGTACCATTGCCTTCTGGAGGCAGAAATCCAGCCCTCCCTCCTGTGTGCTTTGGCTGTGGGGCAAAGTGGCTGTAGGCTGTTTAGCAGGGCTTTGGTAACAGAATTTATGAACCTCAACTAGAGCTGAAGAAATGGAGGAGAAATGAGCTGCTGTCCCTGTGGGACTGAGGAGGCTTAATTTTGAGTCTTCCTAACTTCCTCACAGTGTTAAAATATTGGTTGTGGGATTTTTAGGGTGGCCAATAGATAGACCATGGCAGCCATAGTGCTGCATATGGATTCTAGTAACTCTTTTAAGAAGGAAGATATTTTCCTTTTAGGAAGGCTGTTGAGGACATCTTAGAAAGGTTTGCTATCTCCCAAATAAGATGGAACTTTAACTTGAGGAACACAGCTTCACATCTAGCTCTTGGCAAAGCTTCCACAGTGAGCAAGAATTAGCTTACACTGAATAAGAGGAAGCCTCTACACTATGAATTTAAGTGTCTAAAATACTTAAGACATGGCCTGCTAAAGGTCTTTAAAACCATTATTAGGATATACTTTCTTGGACTT
>JAWWMU010000180.1:40777353-40790878 GCA_035048155.1 Cinnycerthia olivascens
CTACTTTTAGTAGCTATCTTCCTCTGATTTTCAAAATTCCTCACATTTTGCTTCTATGCATATCATACTCTGAGCTGGTAAGTTCCTGTTGTTGGCTCTGTGTTTGCATGGTTTCAGTATCAGTGGTTTCTTTTTCTGTAGTTTTTTTACTTTTGTTTTCTTGGGACATCAGGTGCATCTTTTGTCTTTATCTTTTCTGTTGCCCAGGTTATATGGCTTTCTGGCTTCCTCAGCCTCCTCCAGCTCTTGAGGTGAGCAATCAGCAAAAGATGTGGATTTAACACTTTAGGTGTCTAATCCAACTCAGCCAAAGTGAACTTTGTTCTCCTGCTTTCTAGGTGTTTCTGAACAGCTACACTGAGTTTTTGGAGGTGAGTTCTGTGGAATTTTAGTGGTACTGAACAGTGTTTGGCTTTAAACCAAAAAAAGCTCAGTGCATACAATCAGGCTAATTATATTTTTAGCCTTTTTCTCTGTGAGTTGACGTATCTCTTCCCCAGTGAAAGCCAAAGCAGAAGTTTCTGTTACCTAAATGGCAATCATGAGGTATTAGTTGTTTAAACAGGAGGCTCTTGAACTTTTATGCTATAAATTACTGTCAGTGCTTCAAGTTCTCTAGAAAAAGATGAAATTACAAAATAAACTTTTTGATGCAGCAGCATAATCTTTCCCTATGTATTTCTTCAAAGTTAAATTCAAGCTCTGAAAGCAATTCATCTTGCTTAGCATGTTTTCCAATTGAGACCCTGGGGATTAAGGATAGAATGACTCATTCACATAATTGGGCTTCTCAGTGCTTTTCCTCACACTGAAGGTTTCAACTCAAAGCATATAAGAATATAAGAAACTGAGAAATGACCATCTGTAGCAAAAAGTCTAGAAAGGCATATGGCTCAGCTTTGATAATGCTAAATAAGACTGTTTGCTCTTGTTCTAAGGTCAATTTCTTACTGATAGCTTTGGGTGACTGCTTCCAGTGCTTAACTTGCTTGTGTGTGAAGTTGTAGATGCATTTTACCAGGTTAATAAGCTTTTGTTTATCAGCAAGTTTCCTCCTTACATGAGGGGAAATAATTGTAATTATCTTTCTCTGAAACGTTTTTTCTGTAACATCAAAGCAAAGATCCCATTTTCCTGCTTCGCAACTGCACTGGGTATTGCACTATGCTTCTCTGATTTTAATTCTCCCCCAGTGCCTCTGTGGAAGAATGAGTAATGCTGCCAAAATTTATGTCTGCTTCAGTATGCTTGGTTTAATGGGGACCTCATCTATTTAGTATTTTTATGAAGGCTTGTGTGGGCTTGAAAGTTATTTAATGCTAAAAATTGGCAAAAGCTATGAAAAGAAGCTGAGGCACCCACCTCTTGGTTGCCGGATGTGTGTGGAGTGTGTGCAGAGCTTTCAGTGAAATGTGTAGACTCCTTGTGTGGAGCCTGCAGGTGCCTTGGTGTGGATGTTCACAGCTGATGTGTGCAGAGCTGTGATCCAGACAGTGCTTGTGAATCAGAATCACAGAATGGTTTGAGTTGGAAGACACCTAAAAGATCATCTAGTTACAAGCCCTTGCCATGGGCTGGGACACTTTCCACTAGATCAGGTTGCTCAGAGCCCCATCCAGTCTGGCTTTGAACACATCCAGACCTGGGGCATCCACAGCTTCTCTGGGCAACTCCTTCCAGTCTGTTATCATCTTCACAGCAGAAAAATGTTATTTTCTAATACATCATCTAAACCTACTCTCTTTCAGTTTGAAGCCATTCTCTCTTGTTCTGTCACTAGGTTCTTGTAAAAATAGTCTCTCTCCAGCTTTCTTTTTGCCCCCTCCAGGTGCTGGAAGGCCGCTATTAGGTCACCCCAAAGCCTTCTCTTCTGCAGGTTAAACAATCCCAATTCTCTCAGCCTTTTGTCATAGAAGAGGTACTCCATCCCTCTGACCAGTTTGGTGACCTCCTCTGCACTTGCTCCAACAGGTCCATGTCCTTCTTGTGTTTTGAATCCCAGAGCTGGACACAGGGAGGGTCTCACCAGAGCAGAGCAGAGCAGAGCAGAGCAGAGCAGAGCAGAGGGGCAGAATCCCCTCCCTCATCCTGCTGCCCACGCTGCATTGGATGTAGCCCAGGTCCTGTTTAGTTTCCTGGGCTGCAAGTGCATACATGGATGGCTCATGTCCAGCTTCTCATCCACCAGCACCCTTAAGTCCTTCTTGGCAGGGCTCCTCTCGATCTGTTCATCCCTACCCAGCCTGTGTTGATGCTGGGGGTTGCCCCAACCCAAGTGCAGCACCTTGTACTTTGTCTTGTTAAACCTCATGAAATTTCCATGGCCCCACTTTTGGACCTTGTCCAGGTCCCTCTGGATGGCATCCTATCCTTCAGGTGTGCCAACAGCACCACTCAGCTTGGGGTCATCTGCAGATTTGCTGAGTGCACTTGGTCCCTTCGTCTATGTCACAGAGGTATTAAATTAATAATATTTTAAAATATATTATTATTTAAATATCAAGTATTATTAAATATCAAGAATTACATTATTGTCTACTTAAATATTAAATAGCACTGATCCCAGTACGGACCCCTGAGGGACACCACTTCTGATGCCCATCATGACTCTGAGCTGCTGACCACTACCCTCTGGATGTGACCATCCGACCAATTCCTTACCCACCTAACAGCCCACCCATCAAATCCATCTCTCTCCAATGCAGAGAGAAAGATTTTGTGGGAGACCCTGTCAAAGGGTTTGCAGAAGTTCAGATAAATGACATCTGTAGCTCTTGCCTTGTCCATTGATATAGCCACTCCAGCACGGGAGGATGAAGAAAAGGCTGAGTTACTCAAGAGCTTTTTTGCCTCACTCTTCATTGGAAACCTCTTTTCCTACACCTCTCAAGAGGGCGGACAGCAGGATAGGGACTGGGGAGCAAAGTCCCTCTGATTGTAAAGATCAAGTTCCTTCTGAGGAACCTGAATGTACATAAGCCTGTGGGACCCAATGAGGCACATCCCAGAGTGCTGAGGGAATTGGCTGATGCAGTTGCCAAAGCACTCTCCATAATATTTAAAAAGTCAAGGCAGTCAGGTGAAGTCCCAGGAGACTGGAAAAAGGGAAACAAGAGTGTCCATCTTTAGAAAGGGTAGAAAGAAGGACCCTGGGAATTACCAACCTGTCAGCTTCACCTCCATGTCTGGGCAGGTCATGGAACAGGTCATCCTAGAAGCTCTGCTAAAGGCACAGGGAGGTGATTCAAGGCAATCAGCATGGCTTCTCCAGGGCAAAGCTGAGTCAGGAGTCATGCGAGGCACTTTGTGAACCACACTTATTCAGCACTGGTCTGGTGTCAGTCATGACCTCTTCACACAACATCAATTCCTGCAACTGTATTCCTTAAAGGGCTTTACAGGTAGATTCAAGGTGGAAGTAGAGCATTTCTTCATACCCCTCTACTCCAAAATGGAGTTTGCAGTTAGAGACAGATTTCATACTTCCTTCGGCCTGAGTGCATTCAGATTTGTACCCATTGGGCAGTGCAAGAACTCTCCTTAAATGCGGTTTCTTGGGACAGTACTTGTTTCATGGAGGCCATGGGTAGAAAAGGGAACAGTGGGAAAACAATGTGAGTAAATATCCTTGGAAAAGGGGCCCAAATCTGGTACTCTGGTCGTGCTCCTTCTACTAAGTATATATACCTGCATCCTGGAGTTCTCAGACCAGGTGTGTTAAGCATTACATGAAAGAAGTTTCATAGGGTTGTCTGTTGTTGTTTCTGCCTCAATTACTCTTAATCAGGTAGTCTGTTCTTTGCTTCAAGGCTAAGTGACATTTCCTTCACTCAAAATGGAGAATGGACAAAGCAGCAATGAGCTTCACTCAAATCTGCTCAATAAAACTTTAAATTCTACTAGCTCATAAGTATTTTAAAATAGAAAAAAAAATACTTCCACAGGGGACTTAACTACAGTTCAGCAAAGGGCCAGTAAGATGATTAAGAGACTGGAGCTGCTTTCATATAAGAGGCTGAGAACTGAGGCTGATCAGTTTGAGGAAAAAAGAAGGCTTAGTGGGGAACTCGATGATGTTTATAAATATCTGATGTGAAGCTGTAAAGATAAGAGACAGATTCTTCTCAGTGCTGCCCTTTGGCCATTGAAACACAATGAAACAAATTGAAACACATGAAACCACATCTCAACATAAACCTCCTCCTGCGACAACATGAGGACAGATGGACCCTGGAATAGTGAATGCGTGACTTCACTGAAATTCCTTATTTTGAAATGTTTGCTTTGTAAAATAAATCACATGGCCAATGCTTTTGAATGTGCTGGACTACTGTTGAGTCAAACAGCAATGCTCTACTCTATCAGTTTTAATTGGGTTTAAAATGTCACCAGCTTCATCTGGTGTATTACTGTAGCTGTGTGGGAAAATAGGTTTGATTGCACTTACTGGACCTGAATTAGGCAATAAGAGTTCCCCACAAAGCGAGCATTCGTCCAACATGTCCTTGCTTTACACACTAACAGCAAAGCTGTTGAAAGCTGTGGAGTTGAAAATGCCTGCTATTTCCATAAGTGAGTGGTAAGATGCAGCCTTGTTTTCTACTGTGAAGTATAACCTTGGTGTTGCATGTTGCCTAGCAGCATAGTTCTTGTGAAGAGGTGAAAAAGCCCCCATATATATACGTACATATATTCTGATACTTTAAACAAAACATTCTCTTACTCCTACATTGAATTTCATTGTAGAATAATGAGATATTTTTCCTTTTCAATTTGACGTTCTATGTTAGCCTTCAGTTCACAGTACTACAAATAAAAGCATATTTAAGTGTTGATATTCCTGTCCTTCACACCTCCCAATTTTAAAAATATCTCTTCAGGCCTTTCTTCTGTAAATAAGTAACTTCAGAAAATGTACTTGTAGGGCAGGTTTTCATCTTTTCTGGGAACTCTTATAAACTGAGAAATGATGCAAATTTTTGCAGCGTCTTCCCCTTGCTGACTCCTGAGACTCATTCCTACTGAGTAGCAGATATTAATGAATCTCGAGCAGAATTTCCACTTAGCTTAACCTTCCTCGCTCAAGATGGGCCTTAAGCAGTGATGTGAACTACTGCAGTGTGTGACATCCTCAGCTCACAGTTCTGTAAGATTGTTCCAAAGCTCTTAATTAAGAAAATTCTAACAGTCTGACATACAAAAGGCTTTTAGTTATCAGAGTGAAAATTGCAGTGTACAGCCAGAAAGTGGGCTATTGATTTTTCAGTCTTTTTACATAAGTCATGAGATTCTTTACCTGCATATGGGCAAGTTAACACAGGAATGTCAGTGCCTGGCTGTGTCCTGTAATCCACCCAATTTTCATTATACAGCTGCCAAGCTGGGAGTTGTTCCATTTTGTATATAAATAGCACTCCAAATACAGTACCCTGTTCCCCTAGATGGTAAAAGGCTGAGGCTTAGCTCTCATGACAGAGAGAATCTAATATTGTATATTTCTAGGCTACAGAACTTTATGACAGTAGGAACAAAATGGAGGTGGAGCTGAAAGGATTCCAGGCTATATTAAAAATTCACTAATGTGCCAGGAAATCTGTTCTGAACTTAAAAAGCATCGCTCAAGCAAGAGGCAGAAGACAGTTACATTATTCCTTTAGCTTAACATCAGGTCAAATTTATGCTAGAGAACTCTGTTAAAGGCTTTGTCCTTTATAGTCAGAAAAAGCAGATGGATAATATGCAGGAAAACTGCATTCCACCCTTACTTCCTCAAGGTAAATTTCTAGTGCAAACTTAATGTAAGAAATTGCAATTGAAATATAATTGCAGGAAACCACCAGCTGTTTAGTACAAAGTCAGACAACAGCATGGCCAATTCAGCATGCAGGTGCACAATCAAGAGGTAACTAGTCATGAAAGTAAGTAATTCAGGTGATAAAGGAGGGGAGAAACTGCTTTAAATATCTTGGAGATTTTTTTTTTAGTATTTATTTTTGTGACTTGAGAAAAAAATATTCAGCAATTTACATAGCTGAGCTGATATGATATGTTTAAAGAAAAATGCAAACTACTGAGAAGGCTACTGCAGTTTGATACCCATCAATCTTTATTCAGACTGGCCCGATTACTTTTAAAAACACCATTAAGCAGACACACACTGCCATCTTGTGAGCATCTTGAACACAGCTGCAGGCTGATTTTGGAGGAGAGGAAAACGAGCTGCTTGGAGCAAGTAACTTAATACAGTACAAAACATATACAGACTTAAAAAATGCTGCACTGAATGCTTTGTCAATGGTATATTATATAATAGAGATACACAGAGCAAAGCTAAAATATTTTATTAATAATTTATTGTCAGTAAGAAAGTCTGGCTAATGGTAATTTTCAGTAAAAACCTTTACAAGACCATTGGATCACAAATATACAGACACTATAAAAACTGTGTCATGGTGGTTTTGGTTCTAAACTGGTATGCAGAGGGTCCCCAACACACTTTCCAAGAAGGGAAAAAAATGTTTACAGTTCTAAAATACAGCAACCCATTTAAGACATTTCCATATAGCTGACCCAGAAAAATATCAGACCTAACGTATGTACAATTGAACTTGTGTGAATATGTTGAATGTTTTACAATGAAATGTCAAACCTTAGTTTTCAGGGGAATACATACAGTGATGCCCTGACTATAAGAAGTCAGGGTGCTCATTTTTAATGGCACACTAACACCACTAGTTTCAGTGGAAAACAAATTCACAAAATATCTACAAAATCTAGTTAAAACTATTAAAATCAAAACTGTACATAAAATTTACAAAAAGTAGGAGAAAATTAATTGCATTAGAACTATATAAATATATGCATCACGCTAACATGGAGAGGTGGTATGTGATTTTTTTAAACATAGAACAATGTAAGTACATAAAGGGTGTTCAGAAATGGCACAGCCAATGGAAATCTTGGAACCTTCCAAATACAGTAGGTCAGGAAATGGAAAGAAGTTCATTTAGTGACATGAATTGCATGATCCAACGCTGCCATGCCGGTTTAGCTCACTGAAAAAAAAGCATTCATCATGGCTGGGAAAAAAAAAAAAAAGAACAAATAAAAAAAGCTCTTGAAAATTGTTCTAGATTTGATAAAGTTTGTTAGAGTCCAGGCACTTTTGTTGAGTGTGTCAGACTTCTGTATGTTGCTGGGAATCAAGCGGAGGGATTTTCACATCTTCGAAGTGACCATCGTCTCCACTCTCATAGTCACTCATCATGACTTCAGACTCCATCTCACAGCATGCCGACACATCCGAGCAGGAGGCTGTGGAAGCGTACACAGACATGGACACGTTGTCTGCAGTGGGTGCTTCAAAGTCCTGGCTGAAGCCCAGCGCGTACGGCGCGTACGGCTCTCTGTAGCTGCCGCTGCCGCCGCTGGGCGCGCTCTGGGGCTCTGACATGTCTGCAGGGTAGTGGTGGGGAAGGTACTGATTCAGGTTAAATCTCTGCCTGCTCCTTGTAGAAGAACCCAAGCTACCTACGGCTGGCATGTCTCTGGGTGGCTGTATTGACTCAAACTGGTCGCTGTATTCAGGTGGTAACGGTGGAAGCTCATCAGGTGCAGGGAAGTCATCAGGTGGAGGTGGAAAATCACTTTCTATGTCATAACCACCAGGGTAATAGTCTGTATCGATGGCATTTGGATCTGTGTAGAGGGGGGCTGACTCCTCAACCACTTCGTAATTTGGATACTCTTGGATACCTGGCAGCTGAACACTTGGCATCCAATCTGATGTATCCCAGTGATAACCTGAAAAATTAATTAAAAAAATAAAAAAGTAGCATTACTATCTTGTGTTCAAGTCAGTCTGAACTTGAGAAATCAACACGTATTAAGACAATGCAATCACTGTGATTAGGACACTACTTGTTAATCAGCAGTTTGCCCTGGTTGCACAAAAGACAACACAACTTTACTTTATGCCATGCATGATATAGTGCATCATTCACACTTGAACTTTTACATTTTCCCAGACATCACAACTAACATGGGAAGAGCTGTAGTCACCTATGGAATGTGCTGCCACAATACATAGTTGTTCACTGGATAGCAAAGAACCAACACCCTACCTGGTGCAGCTAAATACTTAATTGTTGCTGAGTAATTAGTTAGGATGATAACAACAGCCTATTTTTCTTAAGAATATATTTAACATATATAACCCCTGACTTTCTTACATAAAAGAAGCAATTTCTATTTGGTAACGTATTCAGACCATTTAAAGTGACTTTGCCGCTCAAGCAAATTATAAAGTTAGTTTCACAAAATGCTGTTAGCTTTACAAGAACACCTCTGATAAAAAAAAATGTTATTAGTAAAGACATTCCACATTCAACTACAAGAACAAAACAGGAAAATCAAGCTTAATCATGCAAAAATTACTGGGCTTGATCCTCTCTTACAAACTCCCTTTGCGTAAGTTTGTATTTGTCAGCTCGAAACTAGATGTAAGTCTAAACTAACTAAAACCAATAATTTCTCTCATCTGAACACCAATAAAAAAGTACACTGTTGTATTATTGTGCAAATCTAGTAAAGAGAAATCACTGCAGACAAATGCACAGCAAGCAACTGACTGTAAGTCTGTGTTAAAACCAATTATTAACAGAGATATTTTGGTGAACATCAATGAACTGCATGCAGAAGTCACCTCTTGAATTGCTGAGGTCAGGAACAGCAAAAGATTCTTTAGGTGGCAGAATAAGAGGAAAAAGGAGAAAACATCTGTAGTTAGGAATCAAATAGTAGAACCAATATGGAGACAAACAATGACTAGTCACTATGACATTCGGGCTGCTTTTGTCCAGTTTAGCAATACTGAAGTTGGCTTTTTTCAAAATTTTTCACTGGACTCCTTGTTAAGATGCGAAGACAGCTACTGAATTGATTACTAATAATTACTGCCCATTTGGGACTTGGCTGTCTTGTGGTAAAATCTACAGTCTGGAGTTAACTGAAATCCTTCTATCAGGAATATATCCAGGGCTTCTGCTACACAGGGTAACAGGACTTGATCTGAATTTTTTCTTTCCTTGTATCTACCCTTGTGTTTTGATACAGGGCTCCATCTATTGGCACTTACACTTTGAAGTATCTCTCAAGTATCAAGGAAACTCTTCCTTTAGTATCTGGCTTCCAGAGATAAAACACTGGGAAACCTACCTGCCTTTGTGCAGCAATTCCAACTCATGCTTAGCAGAGAACTGCCCTTTTTTACTTGACAAATATTAAACCTTTCTCTCTTCAGGAATCTATACTCTCTATTAAAGTCTCTAAGGATGAACAATGCCTGTCCTAATAGCAGAATCTTCTAAGAATTCATACTTTCATCTGAGAGAAGACTGAAGGGACGCAGTTGACTCTTCAGAGAGAAGCTCCTATTTATTTCAGCTTGTCTAGCCCACACAAGAAAAATACTGTTCAGGCTAATGGAGATGTCAGTCTGAGCTCTAAGACTCTTAAACCATCTCTGCCCTCAACTGCAGGAGAAGGTTCTATTCACTAGTCTGCTCAGAAGACAACATTCTTTATTTTCCCTGGGAAATTGGGTGCAAAATTAAAACCAACAGGCTTTATGATTTAGAGCACTTTTACCAAGGACTGGAGAGATCTTGGTTTTCCTCTTCTTCTGAGGCAAAGACTCTTTAACGTAAATGACAGAAACACACACTAGAACCGGATGTGCCCATCTTTATGTGACAATCTCCTATGTTGGAGCTATATTTTCTCTTGCACTCAGCATTGCTGATTTGCATCAAGGTACAACTTGAGGAGCAGTGCAGAGAATACAGGCCTAAAACTGTCCTACTATGAGATTATCTACAGTTCATGCTTCCAGGATGCCTGCTGGACAGAAACACTTGGGGAGACTAAAGGTAAGGACCACCTGCCCCAGAACATGACCTTGCTGCAGGCTTGAGTAAGAATCTCTGCTGCTTGAACTGACACCCTCCTGAGGATGCTTAAAAGTACCTAAGATGCTTTGAAAGAAGAAATGCTTATTAACAGCAGAAACTTTCAAATGTTAAGAAGCAGCTGAGTAGAACATGTTTAATCTCTCTACAACTGCAATGCACATATGTTTGTATTTATCTTGCGGTGACACTAAACCACCAAGCAATACTTTTATCTTTGACTCGAGGACTACATCTATAATTTTTAGATTCTAAAATTAAAATCTTAGAGAAAATCTGAACCACTTATTAAATATTTCCCCTGGTAGATCTGGCCTCTTTTAGTCTTGTAATTCTCCTATTCCCAAGTACTGGGCATTGCAATTTTTCTGCTCTGAGGACTATTGTCTATAGATACACACTCATGAAATGGCACCCTCACTAATGAAATACTCTCAAATAATTAGAAGACCTTGCATTTGTCTACCTTCTTTTGTGTGTTAATTAAAAAGGTGTACTTCAAATAAAAAAAAACAAAGTGAAGCTTTAGCTACTATAATCGATTTTGTATTCTTACAATGGCTTCATTTTAAATAGGACTTAGTAAAAACCATTATTTTTTTCTAACATTTACAGACTAGGAATAGTCTATATCTAGAAAAAGGAAGCATAGGCTGGATGTTATTTCAGAAGAAACCTCAGCAAACTCATGGTCGTGGAGTGAATCATTTGGCTTTTACTGGAACTTAAAGTACTATTTAGTCAATTAAAACAATAGTTAGCATTTGTATAGACTCACTGGCACTTTTATAGTTACTATTATTTTGTAAAGTGTTTGTGTTTCCCAGAGTGGTTAGTTCTTAAATGTTAGCAGAAATGCAAACATTTGCCTACCTTGCCTCTTTCTAACTTCCAAATACATACTACACACACACAAATATATGTGTATGTACATACACCTAAACATACATTTTAAGTACTGTTGTAAGGCCGAATAGTAACAAACTACTTAAACTGAGCAGGATGTGTATGGCTATATATCTCAGCTGCAGACAAAAATGATTTTTTTCTGCTTAAGAGACAGATTGATCTGAAAACCATGGAAGTGAGTACTGATACCAGACCATTTTGATTCTGCTCAGCTGGACAAGGTATCAACAGGTGTGGGTGGGAGAAGAAAAGGAAGCAGAGGCTGCTGTTTCATCTACAGTACTGCATGTATTTGCTTTTGATGTTGTCTCAATTCTGCTGACAGCTTTAGTATGAATATTTTCAGAAGAGAGTAAGCACCAAGATCTTTTTATGCCAATCCATTTTTTCCCAAGAAAACACACTTTGAAACCTGTTCACAAGACATCTCTACAGCACACACAAAATAATATTAACAGATATTACAATATAACTATAATTTTTTCTATAACTTATCAGGAAGTCTAAGTAAATAATATTTTAAAACTCGCATCTGGCTAGGACTAAATCACTAGAAGACAATGTGAGAAGACAAACGTGCATTATGCTGCCAAAGCAGTAAATAAATATGAAAACATGTATATACCTTCTTTTTCCACCGAGTCAACAACAGCATTGACAAGGTGTATTACAGTCACTACGGAAGCTTGTAAAAGGTATAAAAGGAGCAAATTAAAACAAACCTATAGTTAATATCACTTTAAACAGCAGACAGATACACATAAAAACCCCCATCAACACTGTGAAATTGCAGTTCGTTACTGTTTTATCGAGCAAGGTTATTGGTGTACATAGACATTTATTTACTCTCAATCTAGAGAGTAGTTTGCATGTAATACATCAAACATATCTAAAGCTCAATTTTATTCTGGCTAGACATACAAAAGTATTTGTAACTACTCGTGAAGTACACTTTGCATGAGCACAAGGCTGTTTAAGTTAGAATTTCTGAAATGTTGCCTAAATATACTCATTTGCATAATACCTTATCTACATAGCAACAAACAAACTAGACTTTTCTAAAGGCTTGAGTTGGGTGAATTAAGGATTATTGCATTAGACTTCTTCTTTAAATATGTAAACTATGTTGCCTCTCCCTACCAATGAAAGATATGGGAAAGAAATTTTCCCTGAAATGAACTAAAAGGATAGAATATGAAAAATACCTACTGAAAATTTCTGTAACTGATCTACTTAAGTTTTGTATGAAGTAGAGATATCACAGTAGGAATACCAAATTTAGGCTGTTACATGCTTATTTAAAAAAAAACCCAAAACTTAAATGAATGTATTTTTTTATGTCTTCCCTTTCCCTCAAGATAGTTTCGGAATGGAGAAGATTTATTCTTATAGGGTAAAATGAAGTAAGTACATGCAACTTGTTTGCACAGCTCAGGGATTAAGTATCAAGCTAATAAATTCTGAATCTACCAAAATGGAAGGAAGGAACAATATCTATGATGCTACAGCTATTTCTCTCAAAATGATGTATTAATGAGTAATCAATACATGACAGGAAATGGGAAAAACAATACACTAAACATATGAGATGGCGAGGAGGGGAGAACAACATCTACAACACGACACTTAAAACCACAGGAAAAAAAGCTGGAAGTTGGTATCAGGTCTACTGATACAATGATGAGGACTATAAGCATACCATTTTACTTTCACCAATCATTAAACTAGATAGATTTTTTTCATGCTGTTAATAACAAACCACTCGACTTCATTATGAAGCAGAATGTTCTTTATTCCTAAGCTAAAGAAATTTCAAATTGTTTTTTACCAGGCAGAGACAAAAGCACAAAGTGGAATAAAGAGCCAAAGCACACCTTAACTTAGCAAATTAAGTTATGAGACAACTGTGGCTTTGTCCAATCAGTATGACATGTTTCTGAATACATAGATGCATTCATATCAACTAAAAAAGCATCTATCATCACAATGGAAAATACATCGAATTAATAATGATAAAACCCACAAATATGTATACTGATTATATTTTGATGGACTTGAGGTGGGATCAAAATATTTATATTTTTATATTGGCTTTTTTCAATGTATGAAATGTTTTTATGAATTCATTTCAATCATGGTGAAAGCCAAATATACTGCTCTACTATAACAAAATTCCTTTTTGTGCAGTTTCCTTCATTACTAAAGTAATCAAACTTACAAGCAGTCCCTTAAACTCTGCTCTCACTCAGAACTGATCTGATCCATATGGGAGCTGAGGTCGCAGCAAGAAAAAGAGAAGGAAACAAATGAAACTGTAACACCAGAAAGTTTTTTACTGAGAGCTGAACAGCAAAGTGAAAGTTATATTTGTGCAGAGGCCACTTTTTAAATTCACTGTATTCTTGCATAAGGTGATAACTAAGGTTAACCCAGAAGAGTTTACCAAATTCTAAAACACTTTAAACACAAGGCTCTGAGCAACTAGAGCTGCATTTTCACTGTAATAATCTAACAGCAGAACGATTGCATATAATTTTAAACTAAAGTAATTAACAGTTGGTGTAGAGATAGGTAAAATACTTTTAAAAAATAAACAGATCTGGATATTAACATAAGTAAATACAAATATATATTAAATAAGCTACTAT
>JAWWMU010000180.1:40790978-40888582 GCA_035048155.1 Cinnycerthia olivascens
TATATTAAATAAGCTACTATTTAATATATATTCAATATATGTAAATCCTATTTTACTAAGAGATACAGATGCAAAGACAGAACAAATGAACATCAGCAGCAGTAAAGAATGACTGCATTTTACATACCATTGTCATCACATGATTCAGACTGGAAGGAGCTGAGAGACTGGACCTCAGACATGCTTTCTCTAGCACTGTAAGGATGGGAGTTCTTTTCATCCAGAGGCTTCTTAGAAAGGCAAGGGTCAAGATCTACTACTTTGGCTGAAAGAAAAAGTTTCAAGTGAGACAATTAATAGATTCTAGATTAAAGAATCAATACAATTTAAAGCTGAGATCTGCACATTTTTACGAAACTTAGTATCAGAGACAAAACCCAGTGAAGTCATAATGCCTTTTGTACTCTAAGGAGTATAGACAGAGACTTTGTACTCATATTAAAATTGTACCAGCACACACTTTTAACGGGAAAGCAAAAAGTAAGAACGTCTCTTACTGTCATAGTCAAAATCCCAGCTGGGTTTCTGTATTGAATCACTGTCCGAAGGTGAGTTGGAGGGAGGTGGAGGTGGCAAATTTGGTGCAACACTGCAAACAGCTACAGCTTTCCGGTGACCATGCACAGAATCTGGGTTAAAAGTACTAAACTCGGGGTGCTCAGGGATAGCAGACCCTTCAAAAGAATTCCTGTCAAGATTGTTCCTGGAGTCGCTTGGAATGCTTGGAGTGTATGAAATGGGACGAACAGGAACCTGTGGTGGGATGTCAGAATAGATGTTCTTATTCAATTTTGCATCAAAACACGGTCTTTGCAAGAAGGCTGTCGTAGCTCCCAGTTGCTTGTCTTCAGGTTCTGGCTGGTGCTTCTTCTTTCTACCAACCACTTTGCGGCAAACAACAAAAATCCCAACTAATAAGAAGATTCCTGTGATGAAAACAATAATCCCAATCACTTCAGCTAAGCTTATGTTCCAGGATGTTGAAACATATTTATTAAGAACAATGTCTGTGCAGTGTTTGCCTCCAAATCCACGACTACAGTTGCAGTGATATGAACCATAAGTATTCTCACAAAGGGCGCCATTGAGGCAGGGGTTTTCTACGCACTCATCGACATCGGTCAGGCACCTGTCAGAAACAGAGCACAGCAGTGGTGTTTAGTTTACATCAGTAGTCTTTGTTGTAGTCCTATTCTCTACAATTTTAGATATATTTATTATAAGGTACTGCACACGAACATGCATTTTGTTGTTTTATCAACATCCCAGGTTTCAATCAGTTGGAAGTGTTAATCTGTTAATTAATACTACAAAAATTCAATATATGTGGAACTCTACCTACCGTTCTCCACGAAAGCCTGCTTCACACTCACAAACAGGTCCATCCAAACTGTCAATACACTTGCCACTGTTTTTGCAAGGATTGTCTTTGCAATATGGCCCCAGCTGGCATCTGTAAAGGCAAAACAAACAAAACCAGCTGAACATTACCTTACTGCAAGCAAGTTTATAATGTGGGATTCAGAGCTGTAACACAGGGGCTGTTGTTAACTTCAGCCAGCTCCAGTATGTCTGAAAGTCTGAGCTTTAAGTAGAAAACAGATAAAAAAGGAAACAGAAAAGGTGTTATATTTATATCCTGTTTTCTAAGGGGTTCATTGATACAACGAACCATACAAACATACCTTTGACCTGTGTATTGTCCTCGGCACTGGCAGATAAAATCATCACTGACTGGGATGCAAGTCCCACCATAAAGGCAGGGGTTGGAAGCACACGGGTTGACACTTACATCGCAGTGAGTTCCCATAAACAAAGGTGCACACTTGCAGTAGTAACCTGAAATCAAATACAGTTTTTTTGACAGATGCACACAGCTTTACTGGATTTGAGATAAAATCCTCCCTGCCCACCTACAGATTTAAGATAAATTCCTCCCTACCCACCAACTTGTTAGAAAAGGAAAAGGATGGGAAAAAATAGATATGTTTTTTATCGAAAGATGAGACAAAATGTAACAGTAAGAGTTTCCTTAAACATGACTGAAGGATAATTGCCATTTCTCTCACAAAACAAAAGTTGTCTCAATGATTTCACAATTTTTAAAGAAATACTCGAAAGTAGGAAGTTAAGAGGAATGGACATCAGATGTCAGCACTGAAGGTTAAATCCCCACTTTGCCAGATGGACTTTGTCTACTTCATACCCCAAGAAGTTCAATCTAGAAGGCACACACAGCCTTCTTACCTATTCGACAACTGACCTTCTACAACTCTGGGAAACCAAGAATAATGCACAGGTTGTTTTGTCCTTCAAAGCAGAGAAACTGAAAAGCAGTTTTGAAAACTAGAAGCAGAAGTATAAAGAGCAGCTTACCTCCATTTGACAGAGCATTGCAGATGCCTCCATTCTGACACGGGCTGCTTGAACAGCCATCTGTGGCAGTCAATAAGCATCCAGGAGTGATATCCACAGATTCCTCCATGTGTGCATAGCTTCGTGGCTTGCTGTTCAGGGGCAGCTCCTGTCCATTTAGTACAATGGAATCCATACAGCCTCTGAAACCATTGCTAACCTGAGGACTTCTACCATGTCTTGTACCTTGCTGCCGAATATGACCACCAAAAAACACATGATTGTCCAGGTTTAGTGTTCTAAGTGTACCAGGAGCAGTACCAGATGCAGTATGCACCCTGTCCAGAACAAGTCGTGCATAGTTTCCATCCACTTCAAGAGATATGGAATGCCACTGGCCATCATTTATCTGAGTGCTCTGAACAGAGACAATGCCGGGTCCACTGCCACAATCAAATTTATACTGCAGTCTTCCGTGATGGATCTACAGAGGGAAGCCACAACATCAATAAACGGTTTGCACACTTAAAGAGTATAAAATATTGATGCCTATAAAAGTTTATGTTTGCTGGAGAGACAGGATGATGGTGGTGTTCATAAAAAGCAGTTTAATAACACCATTTTCCAGTCACAGCAACTGTGATTTATTCCATATGGTTCTTTTTAATTGAAACGTACACTGTACATTTTGTTCCTCTAGTCACAGATCATAATAAAAAAAATGTTACAATATTCAATTTCAATATTACAATACAATACCTTTAATTTTGTGCTTTAAGTAACTTTTCCTGTATGGGTTTCAGTATTATAAGCAAATAAATTTAAAATTGTTTAAAATATATGATTCAGGAAGCTTTGTTTGTATTACACATTAAAAAAATTCTGTACAAGTTTGTCACCTGGATGTGTAACACACCCTACCTTTAAGGTAATTTTCAATTATAACAATTCTACAGAGATGTTATGACTCAATCTTTTAATCTGACACAAAAATATTAAGAAGATGGTAGGAAGAAAGGAAGAGATATGCACTAGGAGATTTTAATATACCTCTAAGATACTGTAGTCTGTTCCTCGAGCATACATAACAACTGCATGAGCAGAGTAAGTTCTAATTCTCATTGTCAGCTTCATTTCCTCTTTGTTCTCATTTTCCATGAGACGATATTTCACATAGCTGCTCCCAGTAAATGTCACAGCAGAGCCAGCTGATGCTTAGGAATACAGAAAAGCATAGAAAGTATTAGCACAGGACTGGAATCAAATTTATATTTGGAAAGTAATATAGTTTTAGAGAGGTTTTCAGGTTAATTCCTTACCAGGACATTGTCCAGCTTTGCTGTCTTGGCAAACACAGGTGTATTTTCCTTCCTTTGGATCTCCTAAACATTCAGTACCTTCAGGACATGGGTTTCCTTCACACACACTGCTCACCACGGGGCATTTCCCTTCTGTAAAACCAAATACATTATTTCTTTTCTGTTGGTGGTGATGGTATTTTGTGAAAAGGGACTCTTAAGTACAGTAGCTGAAAGCATCCCAAGTGATATTCCTAACTATCAGACAAGGAAGTGAGTAACAGTTAATGGGGCACGACTGGCACAGACTAGCCAAAGAGCATATAGAGTGGCTGATGCTCATCCTTAGCTTGACTACTCAATTCAATTGGAAAAATTGGGAAACTGGTGTTGTGGTTTAAGGCTTACCATTAAAATAACTCACCACAAAACTCAACATGTAGATATTAAACACAGACTGAATAGGTTGGGGTGAGCAGAGAAAAGCATGTCTGTATTTGAGACAGAAAAGGAATGGGCTTTAAATATTTACTTCATATGTGCAAGTTTACCCAGAAAGGTTAAGTCCTGATTTTAAAAAGCAATATTATTCTCCTTACAGATAAAGATAAATTAATCTTCTGTCATAAATCTTTATACTTACATATATTTTAATGAATATTGATTTCCCACATTATCCTCTTATTCTCAAACAAGTTTGGAAACTGTGTGGGCTACTCCTCTAAGCAGAAACAAGGAAAGTATTCAGATACTTTGCAGGAACTTACCTTTGTGTATCCAAGACTGAAAATGGCCACCAATATAGGATAGGCAAGAGCAAAAAAAAATTAACTTTATAAAATGGGAAATGAAGGTGTAGCCATAAAAAAGATAAATATCTGCTCCCATAAGCTTGAATTATGTAAACCCTTGAAATAAGGCAATGAGATAAGAAAGAATTACTCTTTACTATGAATAAATCTTGTCCTGTAATATAAATTTCCATCTGTGGATTACTGCTTTTTAAAGCTAGAACAATCTTTTCAAGGATACAGTTTTCCTTACTGTGTTTCTTACCTTTACAAAGACAAACTGCTGTTCTGTGATGACGAGGAGTGACAAAACTCAATCTGGCTGTGCTGTGGGTTGACATGATGTTCTCATCCACTGTTACTTTTTCTTCACAAAATTTCAAAGGGCAGTCTAGGCCTGCACAGAGCTTATGAAACACATCAATTATCCGGACACCTAAAATCTCCTCTAGGTCAGGCACAGAAGAGTTTATCTTGTGGAGCAAAATTCTCATTGGGTGGTGAGAGCTGCCAGACTTTTCAATATTCAGGAGGACATCCAGATTAGAAGGAGGATCAGAAGGCTGCAAACTAACAATTTGGATGTCATTTCTCCTCACGCCCAAGATGTTTCTTAACGCTCTCTGGAAATTGCGCCAGTAATCACCAATGAATTCTTCGGGGGACAGGTTTGCAAAGCGTATTGTGATACTGTGATTTAATACATCTTGTGTGATTTGTCTGATGTGGACCATAATATCAGCTGCAGTTGTAAATTTTCCATCTGTAACAGTGACATTTAGGAGGTACTGTCCTACATCTAACCTTTTATGTGCTATTAGTTTGCCACCAGTACTGGAAACAGAGAACAGAGATTCCATTTTGGGGTCCAGACTGTATGTCAAGGTATCATAAACATCTTGATCGGTTGCATGAATTTTTCCAATGACGCCACCTGAGTATTCTTCCCCAAAGGCTGTGATAAAGATTTCCAGAGGCAGTATTGCTGGAGAATAAATGCTTTCCTCAATAACTCTAATATCAATGTAAGTCAAAGACGACAACGGTGGTTTTCCATTATCTGCCACCTAAAGGAAAGATGAGGACAGATTTACATTTTTGCTTTATCTCAAATGCTACTGTAGATATTTATTCTGTATACAGTAGAGTTGTATTTTTGTACCAAAAAAACCCCACCAAAAAGTCCTATAGGAAAATGCTTCACATAAATTCCGTAACACAATTCCTAACATAGAAGTTAACACTGAAAATTTAAAAAGCTTATATAAGCAGGCACACACAAACGTTTTCATTTCTCCTAAGATTAAAAGCCTACAGTGCTCTTATTACCTGAAAATGCCAGGAAGCTATTAACACTGTAGCAAATACAGAGGAAATGCACAGTAGCTCATTTCAGACAGCAGATGGTGCTTGAAGATTTTTTTATATATCAACATTACAAACTTGAAATGAGTCATGCACTAGAAATGTACAACATTCTTCACTACAGTTAGGAGGTGGTCTGGAAGACAAACTAAATGCACTGTGCCAAACAGTACTTCAAAAGGAAAAAAAAAATGCATGCAGAAAGTTACAATTAATTGTGTTGCCTTTCGTGATTTTTGGTCACAGAGAAGGAAAAAGGTGGGTACCTGTACTGCTATCTTCTTCAGACAGTTAATCAAATATCTTTAACTGTATCAGCCTAATTCAATTTTAAAGCCTTTTTGAACACCCTATTCTCCACCCCTTTTGGACAGACACATACTGTTTTTGTATGAAGACAGTAAAAAAAAGATTGAAAAAGTGAGTAAAGAGCATTCCCTTGGGCTCACTTTTTTCCTTCCATTTCTCACCTCGTGTTTTCCATCTATCTTTTTCCAGAACTCTCTCCCAGTTACTGAAAGTGACACTGAAGAAATAGTTTAAAGAAGAATTGGAGACATGTGAAGGTACCAAGGGGACATGCAGGGCTCAGAAAGTAGAAGACATTCTGCATTGTTTAAAAGATTTTGCAATAATTTTACACAGTACACTTTGAAGATCTACACAGAGAAGTTGCTTTTGATTTTTTTATACAAATTTAAGCAAAAGAGGAGTAACTCCAGACACAAGATTATCTGTGGATGGGCATATATATGTGGCATTTTTAAAAAATAATGCGTATCTCATAAAACTACATGTCTTCGTCTGTTTCTGTTAACACCAATAGCTAGAAACTTGTCCTTCAGTTACCCAAATAAATAATGAGAGCTTTAGCTCAAGTTGGCAAAGTTTTGTTTTGCCTAGATCTCTGCCTGGAAACAAGACAAGGCAGGCAGTTTAGCTACAGAAGAAATGCCCAAGGGAAACAAGAAAAGGCTCAAAACAAACAAAATTATAACAAATGGACAGCAAGCAGGAAAGAAGAGCCCCAGGAGAAATGGTTTTTCAACAGTGCAGATATTTTAAAATGTGCTGTGGTTTTAAACTGAAGACTTCAGAGTGTGGCACAAAGGACTGCATGACTCATAGCTGAAGATTTCGCACACTAATGCTGGGAGACATTTGTTAATGGATAATCTATTTCCTTTGGAGAGAGGACAAGCAAATACGAGTAGCATGGCCATATAAGGTGACTACTGGGGAAAAAAAAAATCTTTATTTCCATTAAAATGACAAAAGTAAAGTCTTTTGGAGATAGTAGGTGTGTAGAGTGCATATGGGGAAAGTTTGTGTGGTTTTAGTGCTTTTTGGTTATTACAAATGAAAGTATGCCTGTAAATTAAAAACATCACTACCTCAGCAATCCATTCAGAAACCAACTAAGGTGAAAGCTGTCAATACCGAAAAGCACAGTAAAGGTCAGTTAAAAACTGAAAATGGGTATCCAGAGATCATACACAGCCATTAACCTGTGATTTGCAAGGTCAAAATGCAGAAATTAAACATAATGCAAACTTGAGAAAATGCCTTCCTACAGACTTTAAGAAATATTATTTTAAATGAACAGAAGAAGAATATTTTACCCCAACAGCCATGCCCATAGTTTTGTGTGTATCATTGAAACTGGAGTCTTGTGTTAGGAAATACTAGTTTCAGTCTTGGATGCCTTCATACCCATGGATTGCAAGAAAATATCAAATAATAGCAGTATGTCTATTGAAAAAAAGCTAGCAAAGTGTAAAATGAAAAATGGCAATTAAAAGACAGTCATTCCAAGGATCCAGTCAAGAAACTTGGAAATCAACAGATTAGACAGGTCCAAAATACTGAGATTGGGTAGTACAGCACACAGAAAGAGGCACAATAGTACAGTCTGCCTTAATGATTTACAGTCTCTGAAAAGTTTTCTAAATTAGTACATTTGTTTTAGGACATTTGTTTAGCTACCGGATGCCATTAATGTAGCGCATATTCATTCTCTAATAAAAAGGCACTTTTCAGCAGCTGTGCTGAAGACAAGATAGCTGAAGTACTGACAGGCTGCTTACAAGCAGACTAGAGACCAGAAAGTGGCTTAGAAATGAAAGAATTGCAAGATTTTCTCAAGCGTCTCACGCTTAAGAAAAGCCGGGCACGTAAGGAAGGGCCAAAGGTGCCACTAAATCATGAAATGTGACAAAGTCAATGTAACCATCTATACAGAACAAACATAACTGCCTGTACATGCATTTATAAGAATACATTTTAAAAGCAAAATAAATAGAAATTAGTTACTGCTTAAAGAAGATTTCAAGTAAAACATATGAACCTTGCACTACACTGATTCCACATACAGGAAAAACATCCATAAACAAGAAGATGACTTTGGGGGAACTGGTGTATCACTACTGAGGAAAAAATGGCTAACAGAGGAATGATATACCTGCCCCCATTTTCATTCCAATTCTTAAACTCTAAACTAAACTACACTCAAATGAAACTCTATCTGTTCTTATACTCATAGCTCTTGGTCACTAACATTTCAGTGACTCAAACAGCAAATAACAGTATCTGTGTGAATTTTTTCTTCTTTTCCCCAAAGAAAACACACTTTGTGTAAATATGTCACAATTATCCCAATGTGGACAAAATTCAGCATACAACTGTTATAAACAACATTGCTCTAAAATTCTGCAAGTGCTTGTTTACTCATAAATTATCTGCCATAGTATGCGTAAGAATAATTTGGAGATTGAAAGAAATTCCTCATGTGAAAATGAAGATAAAATTTTTTCTTGAAACCTGAATCTGGAAATGAAGTTTAAGATTTAAGGCAATCTATTTTTAGCCTATCAAGTCCTCTGTTCCAAGCTGCTTGACTTAACTGAATTTAAAAGGACTAGATAAGATTAAAACAATTGTTTTGAACTTTTCTCACACTGGGTTACAAAAAAGCATTTGAGAGAACTTAGCTAGGTTGATGTAACTTTGGACATGGTCTGGTCTTTTTGCACAGCAATGGCAAATGTAGCATATATTATAGCACTACAGGGTGATTTTTGGAGTTATATGCTGTGGTTTCCACTGCAGGATCCTGACATCTCAAATTGCTGCACTGGAAGTTTCAATGCTACAAAACAAGGTCTACTGAAAATACTATGAAAAAGGGTCCAAACTTAAAAAAAAAAAAGGATCTTTTCAACTGCCATTGAAAAAAGAATGTGCCACTACAGGAAAAATTTTTCATTCCTGCCATGTTGCGCAATATTCCTGCTTTCATCATGGGAGTTTACTCCAGCACACAGCTTCGAGGGTCAGAACGACAGTGGCAAGAGGAATTCTGCAGTCAATAGTGAGTGGCTCAAGGGACCTGTACCCTGCTGGTTCTCTCAACATTCCAACCAGAAGGCAAAGGGCTTATCAAAACCACTCACCCAGTTAACATTTCACTTACTCCTTACTTCTAACTGTGAGTTTAACTGAACTTCCCATCGCATCTGTGTAGATTAGCATTTAAACCAAGAGACTTTGTCTATGAAACATCACCTCATGGGACACGCCTCAAATGACTATTTGGCATGTCAGGATCTCCTAACAGAAAGACAAGTGGTGGAGTGAACACGAATGGGAAAAGTCAATTAAATACTTACAATGCAAAACAGTAAGAGGAACGCGACAGAAACATCCTACCTTAACATGGAGCAAATAGTGATCTCTCACTTTGCGATTCAGTGCAGCACTTGTGGTCAGAACTCCCTGCTGGGTAATCTGAAAAGTTCTCTCTTCGTTTCCAGTCAGGATGGTGAAGAGAAAAGGAGGGCCGTTGTGAGAGGAATCCCTGTCTGTCACCACTAGCTGCAGCACGCTGAATCCAACAGGCTTATTTTCCTACAGATATACAACACACATTGGTTTTGTTATAACTGAGGATTATGTCTGTATGGTCTGATGCTGATTTCTTCCTTGCAACAGAAACACCAAAAAATTACTGTCAAACCAGTTAATCAGTACAAGAGAAATCAGAATGACAATATTGTTTCAGGGAAACTATAGCCCTCTGGGAATAAGACTCAAAAACAGTGAAAGGAGAAAAGCAGTTTTTTAAACTTCGTATTGTATTTTTGAAGGTAGTTCAGCCTTGACACTTTACATTTTCCACTTCTATTCTGAATTAATATTACTGCAGCCTAATTACCAAGTCATTAAATATTTGAAATTAGATAAAACACCTGTTAGGAATAATCTAATGCCTTTGTTGGGAGGACTAGAAAAATACACTCCTCCATCTGACCCCTTGTGCCTCTAATTAGAGTTCTGACTACAGCTGTGGCTGCTACAGCCACCATCCAGTTAAAATATGAAATCCAGGTCTTAAAATTGGCACCATAAAGTCCCTTCAAGTTTGCACCATGTGGATGTCTGAGGTTTCACAGACTCTTCACATACCTTGGCTTATCATGTATCTTACACACACATATAACCTTACCTGACACTTAAAACACCTCTCGCAGAAGACTTGTGCTCTACTGTATCAGCCAGATTTTTCTATATACATACTTATTTAAAAAGCAAGAAAAGTAGAAACATTATTTTGAAGTACAACAATAACAAATGCTATCCCTTTCACAGATGTAAAAGCTCCTGATAACAATACACTGTTTCTGAGAGAATAAGTCAATTTAGTTATCAGATACTGCAAAAAGCTGAAGCTTTTTCACTTTCAGCAAAACGAAGACCATTGCTTTAAAATACAGATATTTACAGTTGGGCATCCAAAGTAATTTGACTTTCCTAAGAGCTAAGCACATTTTCTACTGTGTCCAAATATATCCATCTCCAATATATGAGGAAATGCACATTAGCATTCTTGGACAACTCCTCCAGATTTTTCTCTGCTACCTTTAACTAGGGCAGGCCTATATGAATGAAATATCATTTCATTGAGTAAGGCAAATAGTACAGACATTGGCTACACAGTCTGAAGTTTAAGGAGATATTAATTAATATTTATTTCAAGAAAGACTGCAATTAAGGAAAAGAAGATACCTTTGACAGCACACAAACATGAATCTGTTGTTTATTGTTTTGTTTTTTTTAAAGCAAGATCCAGGACATCTTACTTGCATACTGTGTGTATACCATATATATCCACTTTGCCCTATTTCAGAAAGCTGCCTTTACAAATGATGCACACTTGCCTCAAACACAAGTGATATGTTAGAATGGCACAGTGCATCGAGTAACGTTGTCTGATCCTCATTGATCTACTGCACCAGGCCAGGAAACAGTAGAAGGACACAAGGGATTGAGCTCATTTACATTACTAGTCTACAAAGGTCTTAATGCAACTCCTTTGTTGACTTGCATTTGATTTACTATTGGATTTAGGAAGACAAGAAGTATAGACGCTGACTCTGCTGTCTTTGCTTTAGCAGTTTTCTCAATCAGGCAAGTACATGCCAGGAATTTGAGAATGTGGCCTACTGTTATCATCCTATGGTGTAAAATTAGTCAGAGGATTGGTATGCAGCCATATGAAATTCCACTCTTGTTCTAACTGCTGCTGATCCCAGAGGAGGCCAATGGGAATTAAGGCTTAACCTATGTGCCATGGTGTAGAACACTAGCTTCACAGTAATAGGTATCTAATGGATCTTTTTCTAAGCAGTAACTCTTAAGACTAAAAAGAAGTAGCAAAATTATTATGCATTTTAACATCCCTGTATGATTCTAAGATTGTTCCATGCATAAGCGGAATGTATAATACGTACACACACATGCACACACACAAGGAATCTGAGAAAGAACCCAGAGAGGTTATGCAGTCTCCCTCACTGTAAATATTCAAGAACTGCACCATGTGCTCTAGGATGAGCCTGCTTTGGCAGGGAGGCTGGACCAGATAACTCACTGTGGTCCCTTCCAACCTCACCCGTCCTGTGATTCTGACAACTTGCAATGTAAGTTTCTACATAAGGTGCAAACAGGAATTTTATAACCCTCAACATTTATTTGATAAGCAGTCTCACTCGCTACCTTAAATAGTTAAAAATACAGAAAAATTCAAGTCACAAATTCACAGTCCAGTAACATTATTGATTTAACTACTTCACTAGTTGTATTTACCTGGATGATAACGCTATAGTTTCCTTTTGAGAACACTGGAGGATTATCATTTACATCAGAAACATCAATGTTAACTGTGGTTGTGTTAAGCTTAGGTGGGCTTCCATTATCTGAAGCTTGAACTGTCAAGGTATATCCTGAAATCTAAAAAAATTAATAAAAATATTTAAAACATTTACTGAAGAGGAAAAAAGTAACAAACTCAGATATATTTTATGGAAGAATTATTTTAGCACAACCCCCAGTAAAGCTTTCCTTCATATATTTAATCCTTTCTCTTCCTCCCAAAAGTACTGATATAAACAGGTGCTTGCCCTTTATTATAGCTATATTAATTTTGGAACATGAAATGGTAACTTACTAATATAGTAAGAAAATGGTGGTCATCAATTATGTATTGGTAAATTAATCTCAGCTGTCCTAAAACCACAAAAAACTCACCTTTTCTCTGTCTAGAAGCTTAGTCACTTTTATTTCACCCCTGGTAGGGTCAATTGTAAAAGGATTTCCTTGATTGCCATCTATAATTGCATAGTGAATGCGGTTGTTGGAAGGTCCATCAGCATCATCTGCCATAACCTAAGGGACATTACAGTCGTATTTAAAACAGGTTGAAATAGACTCTAGCACCCTTCAGATAAACTCATCCTGAAGATGAGGTTTTTTTGGTCTAACAAATTTCATAGTTCACAGGAGAAATACCATTTCAACAGAATATACCAATATCACTTAATCTCCTGAATTTCTTCTGGAAGTTAAGTCATGGTCTCATGAGGAGAACATAAACATATCACCAAATATTATCAACGTTCCCTCAGCATCTGTAGTCCCTACTTCTGAAGCTTTTTCAAAGTAAATGTTCAGTTCACTCAGAGGCAAACATCTATTCATTGACGTTCACCTTCGACACCTTTCTTCAAGACTGAAAGCATGATCATCATGACAGTATTTCCAAGTAAAAAACCAGTACGTACTGTAATAACTGATTGTTCAAGCATAGCATCTTCACTGATTACTGCAGTGTAAGTGTCTTGGCTAAACACTGGAGAATTGTCATTGATATCCGTGACATTAATATTCACTGTTACAACATCACTTAATGAAGGCATGCCTCCGTCTGTGGCTTCCACTGTCAAGTAGTACTCGTGAGAACTTTCATAATCCAGACTCTCAATGATAAAAATGGCTCCTAGGGAAGAATAAAAAAAAGAAAAAAGCCTCACACAAATTCTGCTACTGCTGTAGTATTATGTGTTGCAATTTTTTATTTTCACCTGACAAATGCTCAGCTTCTTCAGGGCTTGATTTGCCACTGTAAAGCTAGAGCTACCCAGTGAAATGATTATATCTTACATGTGTAAGTAAAAAGATGCAAAGTTCGTGCCATTACCAGAAAAGATTCACAGTTTAAAACAACCTGGCTTACATTTTGTAATGTGAGCTTTTAACTCAGTAGTGCAGTCCCTAGCAGACACAATGATTTGCCAGATGAGTTTTTCTGCAAACTTTTTACTCTTTTCAAATATATGAAGTTTATCTGGCAAAGTGCTTCTACACCTTAGTACCAGCATGCACACTGGAAAAGGCAGAAATGTATTTTCCACTATACTAGTACAATTAACTACTAAACTATTTAACTACCTACTAAAAGTCAATTAGAATTAACTTTTGGGTAGAACTCTTACTAAAAACAAAACAAACCACCCGCTCCCCCGCAAACCCAAACAACTTTACCAGAAATTAGCTCTAGAAAAAGACCTATATAAGTAAACAAAACTAAAATTGAGATGTTTATTGATTTTTAACAAAGAATTGTCATTAATAGGGAAAAATTCTCAACATAACCTAAATAGTCCCTGAGACTAAATTTGACTGTCATACAAACCTAAAATCTCCACTGTCATGCTGGATATATGGTTGAAAACAACATCCCTATTCCAAGTTCTCTTTAATGCCATATCAAACTTATCTAGTATTACTGCCTTTTTGGACCAATGACTAGTCTTCCCAAACAATTTTATTTCTGCCTGGCCATTCCTTCTGATTATACACCTTTTGTGGAAAGACTATTATGTTTCTCTTTATAGATCTATGTCTTTCCACCTGCCTGCCTCCAGAATGAGGATTTTCCAGTTAGGAAACCCTTACTCTTGCCAGTTAAATGAATCTAATCCAAGTAATAATTCAATAAATAGAAGCAACAAATAAAGTTCCTATTCTACATTTTAGTGCATTCCTCTAGTAAGCATGCTGGCAAAATGGGTGAAAAGACAGCAGAAGCAACTTAACAGCCAAGATGATGCACATAGATTATACATAACCTGGCTGAACTATGGAGGAAGTCAGTATGGCATAGTGCTTGCTTGGTCTAAAGTATATTCACAGTTGTAACCTGTTACCTGTTGATGAATCGATGCTGAATTTTCCATGTTCGTTCCCACTGACTATTGAGTATGTGATTTCAGCATTGGCTTCAATGTCTCTGCTTGCAGCAAAGATCTGGAGAACTTCAGTTCCTACCAAGATGTCCTCTGATACACTTGCACTGTACTCCCTCTGCTCAAATACGGGTGGATTATCATTAATATCCAAAACAGAAACTATAAGGCTACTTGTTGAAGACAGTCTTCTAGGTAAGCCTTCATCTGTAGCTTTCAAAGTTAATGTGTACACAGCTTGTAATTCCCGATCCAAAGGCTTCTCCAAACGGATGATTCCAGAGAATTCATCAATAGAGAACTGCCCCTCTGCAGAGTTCACCAGTGCATAATGGATTTTACGGTTCAACCCTGCATTTTGAAAACAATTTTCAAATATGAGGCAATCATTAAAATACATAACAACAGAATAATCCTTCTGATAGCTATGGAAATAAGACATGAGTGCTAAGTATTATCATTCATGTTAAAAGTAAATTTTAGAAAGAGTTACAGTCTCCTGAGAAGGGCAGAATTACTTCCAAAAAATATTAAGCTAACACTTCACTGCACTGATTTCGTGTCATATAGAAAACATGACCCACGGTTCTGCTTCAGTTACAGCACTAGGCAATACAAAACAATTGTTAATACAAAGTAATTATAACTTTAGAACAACAGAATCTGCTTAGCAAGCTTATAATAACAAAGGAGGATAAGGGAGAGTTAGGTTGCATCAATTAACTAGACTCAAAACCACTACGTTTATTTAAGAATCATGCCCCCAAATTAAAAGGAGCATAATTTCTAGCAACATTTCTTTATAAAACAAACAAAAAACTTATAGATTTTAGGGGCAAGTATTTTGGTCTGCCTAAGCCTCAAAGACTAGTGAAGTATGAGAACATCTGTCTGTTACCTTCCAAATGAGTAACTTAGCTTTATCGTAGCACAAAGCAGGCCAGTTGTTTTGGGAGACTGAGGCAACTATTCATTAATACTATTTGATTAAAAAATTGATGAGGTGTGGAAATCATACACTTTAAAAAATACTGTATGCTGTTGTGTTCCTTACAACAAAGCCTATGAACAAACTCTTTGTAATGTCATTTTCAGTTCATGTTCACTTAAATACTTGTAACAGTAAAGATAAAGAGACAGCAAAAATCTCAACAGAACATACATAAAGCTACAGCTGGCCAGGGTTCTCTTGACAGGATGATTATCGATGGCTGGCCTGAGAAGCACAGATTCAAAAATCCATGAATGCCCATTTACATGAACAGACATGGTTTGATAGTCCTATAACTTACATAAGGAGTAAAAGGATGAACCTAATCAATCATAACATTAATACATTATGACACAAAAAATATCCTACATTTTGTCTCTCCCCCTCTCCTCTCTTTTGCAGAGACACTATAGGGATGCCTTCCAAGCTACTCACACAAGGAAGTCAGGTGTTAAATGATTTAGTAGACCAAATACCTTTCAGGAGTCTAATCCTGAATGGTATTTAACATCTGTCAGCTCTACTGAAACACTTGACACCTCTCAGGATAAAACTAAAGAAAAAATACTGTAAGTCTGAGAACATGACAAAAGTATCAGCCAAAGAATGCATACCTGCATCTGCATCTGTTGCCTGCACTCTTGTCAAAAGGGTTTTAGGCTCTGTGTTTTCAAATACTGTAATGGAGTAAGTATCAGTTGTAAACTCTGGGGCATTATCATTCACATCTTCCAGAGTTAGGATAATGTTAGCTTGGCAGAATCTTCCTCCTCCATCGGTGGCTTTCACTAGAAGATGATAAACTGCTTGCTGCTCACGATCAAGTGCCATTGAAGTTTTCAGTTCACCTACAAACAGCATAATACATACATTGGTGCAAGTTGCAAGGTTTAAGTACACCTGTTTTCCCCTAAAATCAGAAAAGCTAAACAACAATTTTTTTGTTTACAGTCATTTAATCAGTGGCTAAGTCAATAGCTGTACTGTATTACTGAATTCCACTTCAGGCAAATCATGTAAGTGACCTGCCTTTTCAGTTTGAAAAGATTAAGAACTAAAATATTTTATTTTTTTTCTAATGCTTTTGAAACAGAAATTCACACTCTGATAGTGCAGAGAGGGAATGCGTATACATGTAAAAATCCATGTGTGTTTGTGCAAAGAAAATTAAAATATTAGAACTCTGGCTATAGAAAAATGCAAGGTTAAATCCATGTCTGGTTTTTCTGGGCTATTTAGTTGTATTCCTTCCTTAACTATTGGTATTTCCTCCTCTGACATTTCATGAATAAACACAGCTATTCACTATGCGGTCTAAACCGCTACTACAGACAAACCTCTAGAATTCTAACTCATGCTTTCTTTCTAAAGTGACAGAAAACATGAGAGGCTACTACTATGTGTACACATTGTCTCCTTATAAACAGTTCAAAAAAGTATTATGGAACACTTCTTGTGAGTATTCTAGCCCTACCAATTTTCAATTTATGTAACAGAACAGTAGCATGTCCCATAGGTGATATTCAAAGTCGTAAAAACCCATGAAGTAAGGTCCTTCTCCCTTATTTTGTCACTGACATTTTCTAATCTCTTCTACTTGCATTTTTGCATTCATCTTATTCCATTTTTTCTACACTGTTTACCTTCCTACTGCTTGTCTACTGCAGCCTGCACAGTATAGGATTTTGGCAATAGCTGTGACCTATACTATAATGCAAAACGCACAAATGCCATGAAGACCAAAGTGAAGCAAGGTAAAAGTTAATCTTATTTATACTTTTGAGTTAATCTCATTCCAATAAAAATGGGCGCACTTATGGTGTTTGCTATGGAAAAGAAATTGCTTGCTTCATCTAACCTCATCCCATTTAATTTTCCAAAACAAAAGATGGCAAAGAGAATCTGAATGAAGATATTTTCAGTTACAAACCATTATTGCTACTACTACAGTGAATATAAAAAGAGCAAAATTTATGGCATAGTTTTATTCCAGTAACTTCAGAATGGAAGTTTCTGGCTTCAGGGCAATTACCCTGTTTATGCTTTAGTTCTTCATATATTAAAATACTTGTCTTTTGCCTGACTTTATTCAATATATTATTAGTATTTGTGTAGTACAAACTCACATTTTAAACTACTGTACAATAAATCAACCCTTAGTGGAAGGTTTTAACAACTGACATTTATGTCTTAATGTAATAGCAAAACATTTTATAAAATGAGGTGACTGGAATCTTGTAAAATGTATAAAGCAGTATTACCTGTGTCTGGTGTGAGTCTGAATTTTTCTGCTCCTGTGCCATGCAGTGTGTAAGTAATTTCTGCATTGGAACGAATATCTGCATCTGTAGCAGACACCTGCATTATCAGTTTGCCAGGAAGGGCATCTTCAGGAACTGAATCAGCATAAAAAGTCTGCAAGATTTCAAAGTTACATTGAAAAACTAAAAATACAAAGTAAGCAAAGCTTGGAAAGGTGGGGGGAAGAAGGAACAACAGAGGAAATAATATTCTGTTTGAATGTTTGGTAACATATAATGTGAACCAGAGGATGAAAATTAAAAGAACTTATGATTTTCTAATTATTTCACATTTATTAGATTATTCAGAAAGGTACTTAATACTGCAACTACAGGGATAATTGAACATCACCACATTGCTCAGAACTTGAAACACTTGTAACTGAGTAACTAATAACTAAATGTGTTCCCAAAATAAGAGTTACATATTTTTGCTAATTTCATTTTTCTCTCTTTTGGTGGATCATCTTTTCTAGGTCTGTCTCAATCTACAAGAAATTGATATCTGTCCTTTTAATGATACAAAAGCTTCTAGATTAAATTAAAAATAACAAGAAGGATTGAGAATTTAATTGCATTAAGCACTCTTACAGCTCAACCATGTCAGGAACGTGCAATACATTAGAAGCACTAAGCCTTGTAACACCCAATATTAACAAAGGGGAAAATAAAAAGAAAAAAAGCTAAAAATACTGACTTGCCAGTCTGTGTATAACTGCCACCTTTACACAGAAGTAACCAACATAAACATCAACTAAGAAAAAGAATCCTACGTTCACTGTATACTTGTCCTTCCTAGTACAGGAGAAGATTTCAACCTAATATCAAATCTGTGTTCAACTAGGAAAAGTCCAAAAGAGGCAATGACACATCTTGCAGTGGCTATCTTTCTGATTTTTTTCCATTCCTTATTTTTCATGTCCATTTTTGCAGACTATAAAATCTGGTAGACACCTTTGTAACAAGAAAACATTTATGGCTTACAGATTTTTGGTGCTGTTGACTGCAATTGCAGGGTAATGTTCCAATTATTTAAATCTTTTATTACAGAAAATGCACACGTATTTCAACTAAGCAACGGGATTCACCTTTCTCTAAAACTTTGCTTCTTTCATAAAATAGAGCATATAAACTATGATGGCTGCAGCTTAAAACAATTCTTTTTGGAAAAAAATAAACACAGGAGAAATGTACTACAATTCTCCTTATATCTTTCAAATACCCACTGAGTGTCAATGAATTGTCTTTGGATTTTTAAAAAATCTGTCTGTGAAGTATCTTTTATTTGACAGCGTTCTATCTTAATCGTCCAAATTTTTATTACTGGTTTAAAAGGAATAGCTATTTGTCAGTCTCCTGAGAAGCAATTTCAGAGAAAATGTAAATTTTATGTATGAAGGAAGCTGGTAATGGAAGATACAAGACTCTGCCTACCTTTTCACAAACAGGGCTATTATCATTAGCATCAAGGACTTTAACCTCCACTACAGCTTTAGCAGCAAAGGTCCCATCAGTAGCTGTAATATTTAGAAGATAATTATCCTTTTCTTCCCTGTCCAGAGGCTTTTTGACATAGACCTTCCATTCATTCTGTATATTTTCAATAGCAAACTGTCCTAAAGGATCTCCTCCTGAAATATGAAAAGAAATATTTATTTAAAGATGGAGATTTCTACTATTACTTTATCAAAATTAAGGTACAGCTAATATAAAAAAAGCAAATAAGCAGCCAGTCTCTGTGACTCCGTGAAGAAACAGCTTCATTTCCCAGGTAGAAATTGTCAGTAGATGCTCACACAACTAATTCGACTGTGGCCAACAGAATGCATAAAATTTAATGTACAACTTCATGTAGCCTTATAGAAAACATCGTATCATGACATATGCTAAATAAAACCCATAAAATGCTCCACTGTAAATTAATAGCTTATTATTTTGTGAAAGTTCTTTCATTTGTTTTTTAACTACATCACTAATGCAAGTATTTTAAATAAAATTTGATATACAAATAATATACAGAGAAAGGGATTTTAAGCAAGGCACACATGAAACAAAACCAACTGAATCTAATTTTTCCACTGAAGTTTTTAATATTCATATTAAGACATACACATTCTCTCTTTGCAGCTCTATGGTTTCAAACACTTTCCAATCTCTTCAAAGATTAAATTGTATCTCCCATCATTCCAGCACCACTCAAATGGTTATTCTGACATTACCCAAAAAGATTTACCTGTGATGTAATAAAAGACTTGTCTATTGGTTTCTTCTGTATCAGCATCTGTTGTACTCAGGATGGCAATTACCCCACCAGGAGGGTCATCCTCACTGACTGTTCCTTTATATATCTCTGCAGTAAACCGTGGAGGATTGTCATTCACGTCTGTGACAGTAACTTCAACCACAGCCACAGAAGACAGTTGAACTTTTTCACCCCGGTCAGACGCAACCACTGTGATTTTGTATTTGTCTCGTTTCTCATGATCGAGTTCTTTCAGAGTGGTAATCCAGCCAGTTTCCATGTTTATGGCAAAAGACTCTATAATGTCTAGCTCTTGAGAAGGATACAAGCTGTAAGTAACCTGCCCATTGAGTCCTGAATCTAAGTCAGTTCCTTTAACCTGTATGACTCTGGTTCCAGCTGGTGTGTTTTCTACGATGAATGCTTCATACGGGTTGGACTCCAAAATGGGTTTGTTATCATTTGCATCTTTTACTTGAATGCTTACCTCTACTGAGGAAACAACATTATAATCTTCATTTGCATACTGTGCTCGAACTGAGAACTGGTACCACTTAGTTGTTTCATGATCAAGATTCTTCTCAAGTTTCAACTCTCCAGTCTGTCGGTCAATCACAAAAAAGTCATCTCTGTTGCTTTCAGGAGTGTTCCCTTTAATCAGACTATATAGTAAAGTCTGATTATGCTCTGCTTTGAGAACATCTATCACAGTTCCAATTGGAATGTCCTCAGAAACAGCATAAGAATAAAATGGTTCTGAAAATTTTGGAGAAGGCACTTCTGGTGGGAGTATTCTAGCATAGACAGGAACAACTGACTCTTTTTGGGGAGATCCACCATCAATTGCTCTAACAAGGAAAGTAAGAAACTCATTTTCCAAACCAATTAAGCTTTCTTTTGTAGTAATTATACCAGACAATGAATCAATTTCTAAATTCTCTTCTACATTTTCAGACTCTGCTTCAATAGAATATGTGATGTCTGCGTTTGTACCTTCATCAGCATCAGATGCCCAGACTTTAATGACTGAAGTACCTCGTGGAACATCAGATCCAATATTTACTTCATACTCTGTTGCTCGGAATTGAGGAGCATTATCATTGTCATCTGTAAGTATTACATTAACAGTACAGAAAGCAACTTTCCCTCCTGAATCTTTGGCCATTAAACTAATGGCAATTACTTTTTCTGCTTGTGTTTCACGGTCAAGCTTTTCAGAGGTAAATATCTGCCCTCTCTCATTTGTATAAAATCTGTCTTTGGCAAAGTCATTTACAATGTGGTAAGTGATGTGGCCATGTGTACCAGAGTCTTCATCTGTTGCTTTAACTTCAGTAACCAAAGTATGCAATGGAGCATTTTCAGCTAGTTCAACCTCATACTCATTCTGGCTGAAAACAGGACTGTGCATGTTGGCACTGATTACAGTTATATGGACTTGGGCTGAGCTTCTGAAGACACCATCAGAAACCGACACATTAAGATTATAATGTGACTTCAGTGTCTGTCTGCGTAGGTTTGAGATGGTGATAATGCCAGTTTTACTATTAATCACAAAATTCTTCTGCTCATTGCCTGTCAGAATGGAGTACTCCAGTTTGTCAATATCTGAACTATCTGCATCTGAGGCTTGCACACATGTCACAAAATGTCCTCGAGGAGCCAGTTCACTAATTTTGGCTTCATAAAGCAATTGGCTAAAAAGAGGGGGGTTATCATTGAGATCAATTACATCCACAGTTACAACAGCATCACTGCTCAAGGGCAGCATGCCACCATCTATGGCCCTTACTAGTAACTTGTGTTGCTTAATTTGTTCATAGTCCAAAGTTCTTGCTGTAAGAATGAGTCCAGTGCTGCTATCTATGTGAAAGTAGTCATGACTTTCACTATTATCCTCAACCAAGTGATAGGAAATTCCCCTGTTGGTTCCAGAATCGGCATCTGTAGCGCTCACTTGTGCAACAGATGTTCCAACGACAGATGCTTCAGAAAGAGTTGCAATGTAAGACTGCTCTGTGAACACAGGAGGATTATCATTGATGTCTTCCACTATTATGTCTACAAACACATCAGCATGCGCCCCATTTAGGGAGTCAGTTGCTCGGACACTCAGTTTATAGGCTGGATGAGACTCAAAGTCAAGAGGGGCAACAACGTTTATAACTCCAGTGTTGAAGTTGATAGTGAACTGATTGAAAGGATCTCCACCTGTGATGCTGTAAAACACCTTGAGTCCTTCAGGGCTGTTTGCTTGTACATGTACCACAGGACTGTGGAGCTGAATGTTTTCTGGTATCTCTGCACTGTAGAAAGGCTTTTCAAACACTGGCATAGCTTTGCTCATAACTGTAATTGGGACTGTAACTTCTGCTGAAAATGCAGGGTCTCCTCCATCTTTTGCCACTACTGTGACCAGATACTCCTTATTTAGTGTGTCTGGTTCAAACTTCTTCTTCAGGGAGATTTCACCAGTGGGATCAATTTGGAAATGTTCATGATGTTCTTTGAGATAGTAATGCACCTCTCCATTTTTGCCTGTATCTTTATCTACTGCTGTCACACGTTGGATAACATGGCCTGCTTCAGAGTCTACTTTCACAACAGCATAATATGGAAGATTGACAAAAAGTGGAACATTATCATTTACATCTTCTACTGTGACTTTAACTACAATGTGTGCAACAACTGATGGTTTATTTTCCTCTGTCACTTCCACAACCACATCAAAAGATTCTTGCTGTTCACGATCAAATGGTATTCCTGTTGTTGAAAGGACTCCTGAAGTTTGGCTTATTTTAAATCTGCTGTCTGGATTTAGAATATGGTAAAACAAAGGCTTATTTATTTGATTCCCTATAGCAGTAACAACAGCTATTGTTTTTGCCTCTGTGGAATTCTCCTGCACTGTTGCGGAGTAAGAACTCTGTGTGAACTTCAGCTGGCTTGCTTTGCTTTCTTTCACATTAATTTTTACAGATGCAGTGCTTGCAAATCTGCCATCAGATGCTCTCACTGTTAATTCATATCTGCTTCTTAACTGAGTTGTGTTTTGTACTGTTATATCTCCAGTCTTAGGGTTTATTGAAAATTTTTCTCCAATGTTGCCTTCAATAATGGAATACATTAATTCGGAAAAAATGCCTGAATCTGCATCAGTGGCATTTATGCTGATGACTTTCACGCCTTTGTAAGTTGGAACCAGAAGGGATGTCTCATACAGCTCTCTTGAAAACACAGGAGGGCAATCATTGATGTCAATCACATAAATAGTAACATTAGCTGCATATTCCGCATATAGACGTGGTATCCCTGTATCATGTACTTGCACTGAAAAGTGGAAAATATTTGTCTCCTCATAGTCCAGACTCATTACCGTCCGAATGGCACCAGTGCTAGAATCAATGGCAAAATACTGGCGGACAGATGGTTCAACAATTTGATAAACAAGCAAAGCATTAGATTCTTTATCAGCATCTGTAGCTCGAACTACTAATGGGATATTCTTGTCAGTCAGAACCACACTGTTAATTGAAGCTGATTCACTGATGAGTCCTGTATATTCAGCCTGCATAAAAATTGGTGCATTGTCATTCTCATCCCGAAGATGTACCAAAACTGTTGCATTACTGGACAAGCCAGCCATGTTTGTTCCTTGCACAGTTAGAGCATAAAAGGGCAAAGTTTCAAAATCAAGTATCTTCTGAGTAATGATGACACCTGAGTTGGGGTTGATAGCAAAGGCATCATCTGTATTACCATCTTTTATTTCATAAACTACAGAAGACTGACTGTATGCTGCAACCATTCCAACAAAACTGCCAATGCTGGCCCTTTCACTGATTTCTGTAGAATATTCTTTGGCTGTGAATTTTGGTGAGGCATTATCAGAAACTGTAACAAATATGTACACAGAGGTCACTTCACTCATTGGAGGATGTCCTTTATCTGTAGCTTTTACCATCAGGTTGTATTCTTCCTGGTTACTACGATCTAATTCCTTTGCAACTTTAATCATACCCAAAATGGGATCAATATGGAAGGAATTTCCAATATTCCCTGTAAAGAAAGAAAAAACAATTAAGAAAGAGGTACACAGAATTTAAGGGATGACTGCTTATTTAGCTCTATACTTAAAGAGACATAGATGGAAAAGAGAGGGTATGGAAGTTTCTTAGTTTTACTTGATAAACATTTGTTAGTCTGTCTGGAAAGTTTTCTGTAACCACGAGTTGGCAGTAATTCTAAGCTTTACTTATGGAAATACTGCACAAAATATAGTTAGCAAAGTCATTCAAGCCTTGAAATTAAATGCAAAAATTTTCTTTTAGCAAACTTAAATATCGACTGTAGCTGAAAGGAAGTTATATTCAGAACATAACATTAGTGGAATAAAAGTTATGTTTTATAATCTAAAACAACTGGAATGTTTTGGACAAGAAAAAAAGAAGGCTTGTAACAGACCCTTGTGAATCTTAATTGTTTATACAAGTATTGTTTAGATCACTGCTTTAAAACCAAACTTGTTGAATTGGACAAATAGTTACCTCTCTCTTAACTTCCTATTGATACATAGAGAAATTATTCCCTGTGATTATATTAGAAGAAAAATAATGCCTGCTAAGAAGAACCAGCTGTCATTTAATATAAACACTTGTTTGTTTCAAATTTTGAAATATATAAATGAACTGCACTGCATAAAAGACTCTGCTCATGTATTAAATATGTTAAGATTTAACATTTTACTTACCTAAAAAATTACATTACTAAAGCAATGATCTCAGCATGTAAAAAAAAAATAATTAAAAAACTTCTGAGTTCTACACATAAGTAGGCAAGAAGGAAGTTTTGTGCTTGTTTGGGTTTTTTTACTGTTGGTTTTTTCTGGTTGGGTATTTTGGGGTTTTTAGAGGCGACTGAACACAGTGGCATTCTTAGAATATCCCATTACAAATCTGAGCAGTCATTACAAGCATTTAAGGAATGTTCCTTCCATTGCTTAGAATATCAATTATAATGCTTTAACCTCCCAGAAGATCACAATCTTATAAAATAAACCTTACAGGTCTTACATTTACTCCTACAAAAACCTAGAAGAAACAAACAGAACAGCATATGACTTCATTCTAGACTGCAGGCACACACATTTGTTCTCACCATTGTTTGGCACTCATAAAACAAGCACCAGTAAAATGGAAAAGGCAAGAGAAAAATTTTATGACCTGCTTAGTAAATGCCATATTTCTAGAAATGGCAGAAAGATCTCACGTAGTTTAAGCAACTTATGAAACACTAAAACACATTCATTCTTGTCAGAGTATCATAACCACAGCTTTGTTTTAATACAGTCTTCAAAGTATGCTTTCATATGAAAACACCACTTCGGGGAAGAAAAAGAAAATATTTATAGTAAATAATTCCTATTTACACACCAATTTATGTAAAATTAAAAAAAGCAACTGCACGTCACTTTGCATGTAACTAATGTTTTGCCTATTGTTATACTCTTTAATGTATAGTCTCTTATGCTTGTTACTGGGATTTTTATTTTAAATTATTTTTTACCTTGAAAGTAGTACTTCACATAAGGAATGAAATTTAAATAACTTTTTTTGCTAGTCATGGTGTCTACAAAGCTCAGGACCTTGATAATGGTAAACTTGTATTAATTCAGATTTAATGGACTGAACCAAAACCCACTTCTATCTGGTAAGAGAACTCAATCAATGTCATCCTGATTTCTAATATTAAAAATTGTTACCATTTGAATCACACTGTTGTAGGCAAATTCAAAAATAAACTCTGAGGTTAAAAATAAGGCGCAGTTCTTTCCTGGTCTGCAATCTGGAGGGAGTCTTAATGCCAAATTTACCAACTCTTAAGGAATTTCTCAAATATTTTAATAAGATAGAATAGCAGTCCCACTACTAAAATCAGCCAGAGAGAAGTATGGAAAGCAACTCCTCCTTTGCTGCATCTATCAGAAAGTTCACTTTAAAAGTTGGGATTATTTAAGGGTTTGGTATATGCATATTTATTTTTGAGCTCCTTACTTCTGCATTATATTAATCACAAAAGCACTTGTCTTTTAGGCTCTTACACTAGTCACCAAATCCTTGCTTTGCCTATGTCACAAAAAAATAAGACTTACCATATAAAAATAGAATGCATTTTTTGGATCTGAATGGAATGATTCTGTAATTCCTAAATAAATTACTCCTTTAGAGCATTTCAAGAAGACTTTTTCTTCCCCTACTATTAAAATATGCTAAATGTATCTAGAGGACAACATAAATAGCTAAAGGATATAGATGAATATTTGTAGTTTTCTTTTAAATACTCTGAGGCTGTATCTTCAATACATCTCTCAGAACATGGCATATAAACCTGCACTGTCCCTCTTTTTTTACAGATATGTTTTTGCACATCTACACAGTTGAAAAGTACCAGCGAGTTCAACAGACTGAAAACGTAAGAAAGCGAAGATACCTGATTCAATGGAGTACACAATTTCTGCATTTTTCCCTTTGTCCTTATCTAGTGCTGTAACCTGGAGTACTGCTGATCCAACAGCTGCTGACTCATACACTCTCCCTTCATAGGAAGGGCTGGTGAACCATGGAGCGTGATCGTTTGTGTCGCTGACGTTAATGACGACTCTGGCGTAGTTGCGCTTCACAGGAACATCTTGATCGCGAACCTGCAACAGTCAGCACATCACGAGTAATTAGCACTGCTATTCCAGCAGTTCACCAGAGATTAGTAATATTTCAAGGTGCAATCGGTCACAGAGTCAGAGACTGTATAAAAATTAAACATACAAATAAATGTTTGAGTTATAGGGACAAATTAAAAGTATCTGCTTGTCATTCACACCGGAAGAAATGTCACGCGCACTTACCATTATTGTGAGAATATGCTGGTTCATGGTCTCATGATCCAGTTTTTCTGAAGTATAAAGGGAGCCAGTTGCAGGGTCCAGACGAAATTTTTTAAGACTGATGGGATCAGTGCTGCCCTGCATAGTATAAATCAGTTTATTCTTCTCATCTCTGTCTGTGGCACTGACTTGCAGAATTTCTGTCTCTGGTAAGGTATCTTCAGGTATAACAACTTCATATTTTGAAGCAGAAAACTGAGGCCTGTGATTATTTGTGTCTATAACTTTGACGTACACCTGAAATGATACAATGGGAAGGGGAAAACATTGATGATATTTGGTAAAAAGAAATTAAAGGAGGCTAGTTCATTAAAAATCAGACCATAATACTGAAGTAATGCCACCTCCAGACATTTTTATTTTGCTGGGAGGAGGAGAGATCCAAGATGTATAGGGAAGATGAATGTCACTAAAACCAAATGTGCCTCACCTTCCCCAAAGTCAAACCAGAAATCTGTACAACCAGAAACATCTTAGATAAGACATCCTAAAGGGAATCATTTTTGTCCAAAGCAAGACAGAAAGAATTTCCTCGTTAATTTTGGAATTAAAAATTAAAAATATATAATAGGGATCCTGGAGTGGGTAAAAAGCCTTTTTGTGGGTGCAAATTTACAATTTTATGCAATATTTTTTCAAGGCAGTGCATACACAATACTCCTCCTTGCCCTCTCATAAAAAACAGTCTTCTTTCAGTCCATCACATCTGCAAGCTTAGGTAAGAATAGAAAAGTAGTGGAATTGCCACAGAAGTGCATTATTTCAAAGAACTGCAGGTGGTATTGTTTACCATTGTCCATTGTCCAGCAATGGAGCACAATTGCAGAATAGTTCACTGGTCATCAACACGACTTCTCTGAAGTTAAATTAAATCAGATGTTTCAAATTGAGTCTTTGCATAATATTGCTCACTGGAACCACACAAGATCCCTGCAATCCCACTTGCTTTTCACAGCACCAAAGTTTTGTATAAAAAGGGTAAGACAGCCAGCCATCATCCTGTTCCTTCAACTGCCATAACATTAGACAAGTAACAGTAATGCAAAGGAGTTGGCAAGTAGACAGCAAAACTCCAGCAACACATAGCTAAATTAAAGTTCTTTATGTGCTGCACATACAGCCATGCTTTTATACATCCAGAGGTCAGGTGCTTTGTATAAATATGTTAAGGGCTATATATAAACAGGTTTTTAAAATAGGTACTTACAATATTGTAAGTGGGTTAAATTGCTCTTTGAAGACACTTAATGCTTTCCATTGGTAACTGGTGGAGTCTACAGATGTAATTTAGACAAGGTACCAAACTGCATGCAGTAGAAACTAAACTGGTTGTATCCTGATGGTGGCAAATAATTAGGAAATGCCATACCTCTTGCTACAGAAAGAGGAAATGTCAATCTTGCAAAACTTGCATCTTACTCTAAAACGGAATAATTTGGCACACTGATAAAATCCCTTGCAAGATGTTGCTATGGAGACTAAGGAATTTGGTTTTGTCACAGATTAAAAACAGATAAAAGAAAAGAAACAAAGAATTAGAATAAATATTGACTTTCAGTGGGGAGAAATAGTAATGGTACGTGACCGTGATACATATTTGTTTTTAAATACCTTAACTAACAAATCCAATTGGAAAATGAAAAGCAAGAATAAGTATTATGTTAAAAATATGATCTTTTTATACTGTCATGATTAGACAGCATGCAATAAAGCAATGCAAGCACAGTCATTAACTTCTTTTTATATTTTGTATAAAGAAAATACATTTTAATGCCTCTTGGAAGAAGACAGAAGGGTCTATTACACTCACAAAGCATTTGAGTAAAAACAGCTGCTCACTGAACAATGGTGCTCAGGAAAATTAAAAATGATACCAAATGAAGATGAACAATTAAAAAAAGAAAACAAACATAAAACCCCAATGCTCAATACAAATCAAACTATTAAAATGCTTTTGCATAAATGAAAGTTTTTAAGTCCATATACAATTACAACACTTCATTAAAGGATACTATGCTTTCAAAATTAACTCATCACCATTTTTTTATTAAATTTCCACCCCCAAGAAATTATTACAGTCAGACTCAGAAAAAAAAAACAAAGTAAAAAGATAAGGTGTCAAATGCAATGAATTTAAATTAAAATTGCTTTTAAGTTCATGTCTATTTCCACTCCCAAAGGGGGAAACACAGAAACTTAGGTTAAAATTGGAAGTGAGAAGGTATGCAACTATGGAGCAATTCTGTTAAGAGAATTTTTGGACCAGAAGACATGGCCACCTGTGCTGCTGGTAGTACACGAAACAAATAAAGAAAAACAGCATTTCTAGAATGAAGTACCACAAAAAAACCCCATGCAAAGTACTAAGCTAAATGCCAGGAATATAGTGACTGTAAAACCAACATCAGTACCTGCAGGACTAACCATATATCCAAAGAACCAGCTTAACTGGAAAGTGAGTTGTTGATCATAGCATCAACTCTGGTATTAGCTAGTGAAGCAATTAAAATGACACATAAGGAAACATCCTCTAAAAAGTACTGTTGGGCTAAAAAGCTAAGGAGCTAACTCCTCAAAATGTACAGCATAATTAAATATGAATTATTAAAGAAAATATTGCTAAGAAATAAACATAGTGAGTCACCACAAATGGTTAGCTCAGGTATTCCATTACTTGTCACATTATTTGCTCAGGTTGCAATTTTTCTCTACACTGCTAAACACAACTACAAATACACAACTTCATATATTAGTGCAATCATTTTAAATGTACGCAAAATCCAAAGTTTATCTTAAACTCAAGTCAAAAGTGTTTTATCTACATACTCTAGGATTCATTTTTCTTTCAGTGATGTTGTTACTTCACGTCCCTGCACAAATTCTGGTGGGCAAGCCCAGTGACGGGGTATGATAGGTTCCCTTTTGACAACTTGTCTAACTCTGCACTTGGCTGCTTTAATAAGGGCAGGGGGAAGCAATTACCCCCTTCTGTTTGACACTCACTGGTGGGAATGTAGATCCACTACAGTTTTAAGCCATGCAGTACAGGAGAGACCTTGACAAAATGAAACAAATCCAATGACAGGTCATTAAAATCAGTGAAGATTGAAAAACAATCTGTCCACAGGAAGGGTGCAGGAAAGAGAGCCAGACTCTTCTCAGAGGTGCACAGTGAAAGGACAGGAGGTGACGTTCACAAGCTCCAAAAAGAGAAAATACAACTAGATCTAAGAAAAAAAAAAGTTTCAAGGAGAGCTGTTAAACACCAGTATAAAGGCAAGTCCAAGGAAGAGATGTTGTGCCTAGTCATCCCATGCAGTTAGAACCTGACGAGTCACTGAAAAACTTGATCAACTTTGCAGTTTGCTTTGCTTTGACCAGGAGTTTTAACTAGAACTCCAGAGGATCTTTCCAACGTAAACTATTAAAAAAATATTAAATAAATGTACTAAGGAAACCCTATTTTCAATTCAGGTATTCTTACTGAGGCTAAGTGACAGGTGCTAGATGTGTAATTACCTTTTAAATGTAAGAGGACCAAATTTTCATGCAAACTGTTAAGACCTGGAAGTTAAATGGAAAGCACTTGCAGAAACAATTGTGAGTGCAGTTTTAAAGACCCATACAGAAAAATATAGTTTAGGGTGTCTGAGAAGAAAATACATGAAGAACTTGAGTTATTCTAATATAACATGCAGCATAAAATAAAACTAGCTATTGAACGTTTCTCAATGAAACGATTCGATTCAATTCAAATTAAATGTGCTAACATTGCCTCTTATGAAAGAGTTGCACATTAAAGAGGCACAATATAGAAAAGCTTAACCATAACACAGAAAAGCAGACCGTAACAAAATCTTCACAACAAAATGCTCTGGACCTAAAGAAACTTCACTCATTTTGCAAAAATATGCAAAGGCTGTGTTGAACAGCTGTCTTCTGCCCACAGATCCCACTGAGAGCCATGCACACTGGTTATACAGAGAACAAAGCAGCCCAGGATTACCTAGAGGAAGGGTTTCAAATCTATTAATAATCTGGCAGGTGAAGCCTGAATCTGCATAGGCATGTGTTGATTGCTACTAAAAGGAGATGTGTGCCATTGACAAAACATACTCGATGTGCAATATTTAAACATAATGTTCCTTTAGATTGCTTTAATATAATTTTTCACTTACTGGTTCTATGTGGAGTTTAAAAGCTACTCCTATCCAATAATAACATTATCGTTACACTAACATAGTTACAATAATTTTAATAAATAAAAAGTTGTATTTATCCATAGATAAAATAACTTCAGTTCTGAATGTCTCTGTAGAGCAGTGTAATCGCAAGCAAAAAGGCATGCAAAAATGTAGTAAATGAAGATTATTCTATACTTCATTCACAAAGTATCATATCCATATAAATTTTGCATAAAGCAAATATTCTGCAATAGCAAAGCAATAGGAAAAATGCTGCAATTAGCTGTAAACCACCTGAAGTATTACTTTCAATGAAAAACTGATATACATAGCAATGACTGCAAGTGACTATAGCTAGAAAAAAGACCATTTCTTTTTGTTTTCCCCTAAAAATCAATTCAATAGTTTATTTATCACAACTAACAGCCCGTGAATAACCTTTGCTGTTTCAGTACGTAGGTACTTCCCACTGACTTGTGGGATTTAGTTATTTAGTTTCTGTATTTTTATTTGATTTTTAATCATAATCCTTCCAAGTGTGACATTAGTAATTTCTAATATCATGTCAAACACCACTACTGTAGGCCTGGAATTTGTTTGTCCTTGCTTTGCCTCATGCATTTGGCATTTAGATGCATGCAAAATTCTAACAGCCTCCACGCCTACTATTGCTTTATTTTTCAAAAAAGCTATTTAACTGAAGTTCTGAAAGAGTCAAATGCTCTACAGATGTTAATGGCCCAAGGCCAGCAAATGCCTTCCAGTTTAAAGTCAGATTCAATACACTGCTTTTACACAGTAAGATTTTCATTTCTTGTGCCCCTCCCCAATTTCTTGCAAATGCCATTTCCTTTTTCAAATTAAATGTAAAATTACTTACTCTGCTGTTAATCAAGATCTGTTAAATTGTTTACTGTATATCCAGTGTTTATAGCAATTACTTTGTAAGCTAAAAGCTCTGCATGGCATATTGTTGTTCCCCATGTATGCACGCAGAATTCAGAATTTCCTTTGCCTGTCATTCCATTTTAACTGTTTATCAGCTCTTAAAAGAATCCAGTGTCACATCAGCATTTAAATTTTAATCATCAGTATTTCTGCAGTGAGTAATGGAGTTTACACACTGGCAGCCATAAATCACACCTTCAGTTTTGATTTTTAATCCTCTAATTTAAGCCTGATCTGAAATGCATCTTTTGAGGGGTAGTCCTGAGGGAGGACTAATTTTAACAGATTAGTGCATTTGGGTGGGCCAGGAGTTATGGGGGAGATAAGAAAATCAATTAAAATCAGGATCATGCACCAACAGTTGCAGAGTTTGAACTAATCCACACTCCTCAATCTAATACAGTACAATGAGCAAGACCAGCGAAACTTGTGCTTATTCCACAAGCAGGGCAAAGGGAGGACAACCAAAGGAAGTCTTTGTGCTTGTTTGTAACAGGAACCACAGTCTCTGATCCTGCCAAGCCTAACTGAGAGAGGGAGAGAAAGATACAAAAAAACAATCATAGAAAAAGCAATTACAGAAAAGACAAACTTGAGACTACTACTCCAGTTCTGCTGGAGAAGAGTGCTGTGGGGCAATGTTCACTTAGCCTTACAAAATGTTAAAATAACAAATGCATTTAAAGAACTTGAACAAAAGGTACACTGTGCATTCCCAAGAAGAACTAAATGAATCACATAACTCAGAGGAAGAGAAGGGGTAAAGGTTAAAGTAATTTTTTGACCTTCCAATTGTTGGTTGTTCCGAAAGACAAAGATTACGGTTCAACTGCAACAGCTCAGAACATCTGCATAAATTCAGCTACGCAAGCAGCAGCACTGGACAGGCTACATGCATTCACCAAGGCCCCATATTAAGCCTTTCCTAGTCCCCAGGCTACCCCAACACACTGCATGATAGCATTTTTGAATGTGTTTTTGGTGGGGGGGGAAGTGTGTACGGAAAAGCCTCTTGCTGTCTTTTTGACTTTTAGCTGAATTAGTGTTTCTTCTGATTTTTGTCCTAAGTAATTCCTGCCTTCTATCAAGCATTCTGCAGTCGCTAGAAGTGCATCTGCTCAATATTTTTCTAGCAGTAGGCAAATTTAATAAATTTACAGCAGGATTCTCCAAGCCTTTTATGCTGGTTATCAGCACCAGAGACAATGGCACCACAGCTATTATCGCAGCAAGTTCCTACTGGGAAACATGTTGCTGTCTTTGAAGATTCATAGTCTAGAAAAACCACTCACAATTGTCACTTTTAAAGGAAAAGGCATTTCTCAAAGGAAACTGCTAAACTTGGTCACCCTCTACTATCAAATTTACTCTATTTGACCTATCAAGCCTCCAGACATGCAGTCAGCTCAATAAAGATTCTGTTTAAAATCCTGAACATTGACAAGAAACATCTTTTCCTCTGGCCAAAAGTGGAAGACAACATACAAGACATTAGAAAAGATAACAGAAAAACATACGCACATCACAGAAGCTGAACAAGAAGAAATTGCATTTGTAGCACAGATCTCTATGTACAGAAAAGACAGCAGCAACCCACTTATTGCTCTTTGAGCCCACTTACTGCTCTTTGAGTGCCTGAGGGGCAGGTCAATGACAGGGGTAAGTAATACAGACACATCACTGTCCAAGTCCAACAGTCTTTAATCAGTAAATAAAGCCTTTCCTTTCTATTTGGAAGAAAAGAAAAGCACCTCACAGCTTTATTCACACCAACCTCAGCTAAACTGTACTTTCAAATATATTCAGGTTCTGGGCTGGAGAAAGAAACTAGATGGGAAAACCAGGCAGGATATACATCATAAACTACTTTACTATGAATTATTTCCGGTACTGTCACAAAAGGCTTCTGCACCTTAAAGTGAACTTATTAGTGCAACTGCAAAGAATTGCCACCATCACAGAGCCTTAGTAGAAAGGTAATTTTAAAACACTGGTTTGTCTGAGGTTGTTGCTTTTTGTAGATTGTGAAACAATCTCAACTTCCACCAAAACTAAAATAAAGTATTTGGGACAATACACCGAGATGTTATAATCTAAACCTTGTTTCTATATGCACACTATGCAGAAGAAGCAGCACAGTTTCATATAGAATGTTACTTGGACATTGTACAACTTGTCATCCCGGGATCTTCCAGGGGGAGTGGAAAATTTTAAAATGGTTATCTTTCAATTCCAAGTATAGTAATCAACTTAAGTAGCGATTTTGGGGGAGCTTGTAAAGACGAGTAATTGGATGGGTATATTAATCCTTTTCTTGTGAGAAAGTTATGCATGCAGGGGCTTAGTTTTTGTTTTCATTTATTTAGCTGTAGGAATACAATATAATTTAAAAGCTGTTGGTTCAAAATATAGTATAGTAACACACTACCTTATACCTAAACCACCAGATAATGTGGGTCTGTGAATGTCAGAATTCACTTCTATTTTAGACAAAGTCCCCAGTTTGAATAAACCATGTTCATTGTCAAGGATTAAAAAAATGGTAAGAAGAAAGTGAAACACCTTCCCCACCCTTCAGCTACATACTCTTTTTAATAAGTGCTTCATCAGAAAGCTCATTACCTGAGTGCTGATAGATCTGGTTCCATCTGTTGCTTCTACAGTCAAGTTGTAATTTGATTTCTGTTCTGCATCAAGAGGTCTTGCAACAATGATAGTTCCTGTGCCCTTGTCCACATCAAATCGACTGTCATAGTTGCCACCTTGTTCAGGAAATTGTGAGAGGGAGAAGTTAATAAAACACATTATTGCTTCATTGTTTTCATGTATGATCATGTTCTGTCTTCCAATGCTTAATGAAGGTGGAACTATATATACGTATACTTATACAAACATTTAGTTTAAGTACTTTGGGTTTTTTTCCTGGTAACATGATAGATGTTTAAAACTGAGTAGTTTTGGACAAAGTTGACCTGTCTGGTTTATGGAAAGTCAGCAGGTACATTCTTATTAGCAAGATTCTCTACTTAAAAAAAAAAAAAAAAATCCATGGAATTTACTGATTCCATGTAGCAAGAAATTGAGAATTACTGCATCAAATGCAAGCGTTCATTTTGGGCAGATTGTCAGCTACTAAGTGAGAAATGTGCTCAGACATACTGTCAGATTTTTGTCTTTTGGAGCAGAGTAGATATTATTATATTCGTATATGACTATAGATAAGGTTGAAAAAACTGCAGTACCTCCAAAGGATTCTCATCTTAATGTTGAGTATCTAAAGAATTCACTATCTCACTCCTACTGAGATAGGCAGGATTCAAAATAGTGCTAAATGTTTAAATGCCCAGTGTAAAAATATGGCCAAGTTCAGTTTCTGAAGAAAATTATCTTAATTTCCCTTGTGAAACTTCCAAATTACTCTTTGAAATATAGTTGAATAACTGTGTAGATCAATAGCTACACTCAGTTGCTTAAACATTTAATTGATCATCATCCTGCCACCCAGAGCAGACTGTCCTGAGAATGCAATGTCCATTAAGTCCAAATGCTATTAACGATGATGAATACTGCCATTTAACTACAATTGCTTTAGACCTCTAAATAAACTGCCTAAAATGGAAGAATCAATTTTTATTTTGGTCAAGCCAGTGCAAGATATGGTAATCCAATTTCTCCTAATTATGGGCATGTGTTTTTCTAGTTATATTTTACAAGGATAGCAGATAGCATTCAGATATCATCTGAGTGCATTTTTTTCCTTTAGCAAGATTATACATGCTAAGGTTTGCAAACCACTAAATGCCTTTTATTGAAAAGCCAAGGTTAGAAGTGAGAGGGTGAAGTTCCAAAGGTTGCAAATTTGAATTTAGTCCAAGAAAAAAACAGTAAATACTGAAATGAGTCCCCATTCACATGTAAAAAGGATTTCACCTTTAGAAGGTTCCACTGCATGACAAACATATTAGTTTAGGAAAGATGGGCTGGATTCTGCTTCACTGGATTTGAGATACTTGATAATGACCAACATTGCATAATTTTTCTAGTTCAATTGAAAGCCAACTCCTCTTACTGGCCCAGCAGCAGTTTCTGAATCACTCGAATAGAAACTGGACATCATGAAAGGCACCACCTTTTTTCTTAACAGATGTACATAAAATTTTTTAATGGGTTTTGTGCAATATGTCAGTTTTAGAAGGTGCATCTAGTTTTTGCTTTTATAGCTGGCAGGCAAAACCATTTTCTCAGATGTCTCAATGAAGTCCTCTACATTTTAAGGGAAGAGTAAAGTGAATGAGAATCAATTGGTACAATCAGTTTCCCTGACACAAGGACAAGCTCTCTAACCAACATTTTCCCCTTCCTTATCAAGAAAAACACCAGGGTCTTGTCTATATTTCTAGTAGTAGTGATGTCTGGTGATCCACTGAAGCAGAACTCAACCCAAACTTCTGCATCTAGTACACAGAAAGTGTAACAGCAACAGTTTTGGCCAAAGCCAAAACTGGATGCTCAGAATTGATGCTGTATAAATGTAATGATGACAAAACAAAACAAAAACGAACCTGTCACAAATGCAACCGTGAGCACTTTGATTTCCGAAGGGTTAATAAAATAAATAGTTTATAAATGTACGCTTTCATTTCAGATCTCATAATCTGGTAATAAATTATGTGATCTCAGCAGATACCTTCTGCTGTACAGTTCAGGTCACAAGCCATCTGTAAGATGTAAAATACTTCACTAGCAAGCTTGTCTCCTGGCTCAGCCAAAAAGAAAGAAAGCATGGAAAGCAAGCACAGAACACAAAGGAAAGCTGTCAATCAAATTCATTCATGCTATTAGAAACAGTAAAAGAGGGTAGTAAAGTGACCACCTGTAAAAGTAGCCCATAACTTCACAACATGATTACATATCAAATTTTCCAAAACACTTTTACTAAGAAAACCATCAAAATAAAATGGTTTATTTTACAATGCTTGGAAAAGTTATGTTCTTTCCCCAAGGAGTTGTCTGAATATGTCTCTCTAAAAAGAGCAGGAAAAGATCATTCATTGTCTGTATTAGGCATACAATAAAACTATGCAGATGTCCAAACTGTGCTGCATACTTAGAAGGAGCAGATCAAAACAGTACTATCAATGAGAATTCTATTCAGATGTACACACTGCTCAGAGGGCACAGCAGCTGAAGCATGCTAAGAACTATAAGAAGGTACATTCCCAATTTTAATTAACTAATTTTGTTAATAAAAGGCCCCAGAAAACATCACTGCTGTACTGTGTTCAGACTCCAAAAATCTCTGAGGCCTCTCCTATCTACTGTCTTTCATCACCATGAACTGCTCACCTTTTTCTGGCAATGTCACTTTCTCAACCTTTCCTTTAATGGACTCATTTCGGTTTACAGATATTTGTTAGCTGTTGACTGGATAACCCAAATTTGGAGCACATGATACCTTCTCATTTTTCCTGCTCATTTTTATACTTTCTACTTTTCTACTCCCTTATCAACATGTGTTTGTCTGGGGGAACAGTGAAAGAGTAGTCTTGGTTCCAAAATACCTCTAATGCAGAACTTTGCTCTGATGAGAATGCAGGAAAGCATCCTTGACTTTTTAGTCCTTCTAGAGATTGTACAGATCTGTATGCCCTAGATTTGTATAAACACCAACACTTTTTATTCAATTATAATCTATTTGGACAGGATTTTTTTTCTCCAAAAATGCATTTAAAAAATTCTATGTAAGTATTTAATACATTAGCAATGATTATCACTATCATCACAGGTTGTTCATGCACAGAGCATGATCTTAGGGAAGAATTGTATCTGTTTATATGTGCTTAAATTTTTTTTTAAAACCTACTCAAGTATTTGTCATTTATATATTCCTGCTACTTGTGTCAGTTTCATAAACTTTATTTTTAACTGTTGCTGTTAAAGCCTCAGGAAATACATAACAGCAAAACAGATATTTAAAATACTTAAATCATGGAGAAATAATTTAAAATATGCTCTTCCCAGCAACTTAATACAATAATCATGGCTAAAGTTTTCAATAGTAACCAAGATGAAAAAGATCCTTCTCTCATGAATGTAGCAGAAAAATCACAAATCTATCAAATCACAAATCTATAACAAAAAAAAAAAAATCTGATAGACTGACAGAAAGAGTCTATTACTTAAGACTAGAAGCAGTTCACTACAAGGCACCTCTCTGGAAAAAAATGCCATTCTCCTTGATTCTAACACATTTAACACACACCAGAACTTGGTTTTACTATCAGCTATGCAGTGAACACTGTGTGTTACTGGTGCTCGTAAGTCTAGTGTCCAAGTCTAAACTTCAAAAAAGTACTATTAATTTTGTTACCATGACATCAACACATAGTCATATTACTGGTTAGAAATCCCCTTTCAATGGAAGTGGTTAAGATGTGATTTAGTAGAAAGAATATGTACAGGAAGAAGATTGCTGGGGTTAGGAACATTGCAAGCTTTCCTTTTAGTACTGAATCAAAGGACAGCAAACTGAGAAGCAGCACAGAGAAGAAATCCATGTGAACAGTAAAATCTCTTTTTGAGCATACTGCCCTGATTTGCAGAAAACTGGCATATTATTTCCTTTCCTATCATACAGTCTTATGAGATAGACTTCATTAGTTTTCATTCCAGTGACACAATATTTATAAATCAATTTTAAAGCTTCAACGCAGCAGATATTTTGCAACTTAATTTTAATCTTTGATACAGAGTGGCATTGATAAAAATTAAATAATTCTGACTCATAAAATCCACATCTGCATTTAAAGAATGTCAAAACCTTGCATTATTTAAAAGAGTGATTAAAACCAAGCTGCAGTGAACCCTCCAGTATCTCAGACTCCATGCATTTGTTTCTAATAATAAAGGCCCTTAAGGCATCCTTACCCGTTATGTCAAACCAAAGTGGTGTTCCAAGAGGTTCAACAGCTATTACACCAATCATGTGAGCCACTGGGTCACTTTCCATCACCGTAAAAGAAAAAAAGGATTCCTCAAAATAAATAGGCTCTGTGGGTGGGGTGGGCTTTGGAATCCATTCTATGTGAAGCCGTGTAGTCGAAGATTTTTGTGGACGACCATTATCTACAGCTTTAATCTGTGAAACAGACACATCTTTTAGGCTACAGGATCACATAAATCATTATGTCACAGAAATAGAAAGCAGTAATAAGCTCCAAGCATGTTTGCTCGTGTGAGATATTTCCAAAAAGGTTAAGTGCCTCTCAAAGTGCCACTTGCCCTTCATTATCTGGGCAGCAAATGGAGAAAAAGTATGCAGCACCTGATAGCAGCACAAACTGTAACCACAAATTCACTTTTATTTTGCTTTCTTCCTGAAGGTGAGTCAAACTGATTGTTTATGTTCCCTCATCACATAAATTATCTGTCAAGCTCTGGAAAAGAACAGCAGTCCTTAATACACAACACAAACATCTCAAATCATCCTTTAATAAAAACAAAACACACAAAACAATACTTCTGGATTTGTTGAAGCTTTCTTCCTTCAGGTACTGCAGTCACTGACTTGTCAGTCACTGAATAAGAAATGAACAGATAAAAGAACACTCTACATATTCATGATATACAAGATTTCCACTCACTGAAAGGATATCGTAGTCCCTTGCTGCAGAAAATTTCTTGGATGAAACCACTCCAGTCTTTGGTTCAATAAAGAATTTGCCATGTTCATCACCATCTTCAATGCTGTAGGAGATCTCTGCATTGGGGCCCTCATCTTTATCTGCAGCAATAACTCGATAGATCGGCTCTCTCCGAGCAGTTCTCTCTCGCTCAGGCTTACCACGCTCTGGAAGCCGAATTTTGTAGAATTTTTGCAAGAATTGAGGCTTGTTGTCATTCTCATCTAAAACCTTCACAATCACCCGTGCAATTGTTGATTTTGCAGGAGTACCGTTGTCTGTTACTGTTACCTGTTTTTATTAACAAGAGTAAAGTTAGAGCTCAAACATGGTCCGTCCAACAGTGTTCTTCCCTAAATGAGATTTTCCTACAATTGCCTAAACAACTGCACAGATTTAAGGCCTAAAGCTATTGACTATTTACAAAAGGCATTCAAAAGTATATTCAGCTATTATCTTAATATTTTGACACTAGAAATGCAACATGAAATGCAAATATTCATGCTCATCTCTAACAGATGGCCTGATTTTTACATATATGAATACATCTTCCCTTTAGTATTTGCAATGGAACACCACCACATACATTTTAGTTCACAAAAAAACCCTCAACCACACCCAATGAAAAAATCAAAACATATCCCAAATGAGGAAATTACAAGGAGTATGGGATAACATATCTATTAACATAAAATTAGCATTGCCCTGAACCAAGGAAATAACAAAGGCAAATTTGAGAAACATCTATTTGATTTGAATGCAACAATGGTTTTAAAGGCATTACTGATATAACCAAGAGTATACTAAGATATGAGAGAAAACATGAAACTAATCTAAAATAACAGCATAAGAAAGTGTGAATTGGAACTCAGAAAACACAAATTTGAAATAAAAAAATGGGGCATATTAGTTACTATCATATAAGTAGAAGTGCAATCAAAGATCAAATTTAATAGCAAAAAAGAAATAAATCCATCTGGTCAACATTTCAATGCTCAATTAATTAGCCAGATGCTCAGCACTTGGGTCATAATACTGTCCACTATTCTGTGCATTTCTGGGTTTCTTTCCAACCTATTATTAGAGTTGTAAACATAAAACTAACACACGGGAAAACTGCTACTTTAGGCCAGGCTGTCTGTCAGTATCACTCTGCAGTCAAGAGTTCCTCTGTCAGATACTTCACAGACTTTTAACTAAAACTTTAACAACCAGTTGTGATTCAAAATGATCAAAGATCAAAGAATTATAAATTACACCAGCAGGCAATAAACAATGTACCAAACTAAAGAGCAATGAGCTCAAACTGCTACTTTATACAGAATGATGAAAGCAGGAGGATTTATGTACCATTACGTGACATTGTAATCCTAAAAATAAACTTTCTGAGTTCTGTACATGTTAGCTTAAGGTTATAAAGTTAATCTTAAATTAGGATGACTGCTAGGAGACAACTGCCCATAACATTAAATTGCGAGTGTGACCTCTGGCACAAATTTTGGCCCAGAACAAGCAGCACACACACACACACGTTGCTTAGCTGCAGCCTGAGAATTCACACAATTCAGACACAATTTTCAACAGGCAACTTGGATGTGCCAACCCTGTTCCATGGATAAGGTATGAGCACTCAAAGCCCTATGGGGCCTCAGTATCAAAAAACAATCTACAGCTCATTTTATTTACTCTATAAATCGAATAAAAAATCCCAGTATAATATATAGAGACATAAAAATCATTTACCAATTGTACAACCAATATACATAGTAAGAAATAAGACAAAATGGACATAAAGTGCTTTGGGAAACTGAGACAACCAGATTTGAGGAGGTAATTTGAAAAGAGAATTATATAATTACTTTAAAATAGATGGGAATACTATGCCTAGTACTAAATCAATTTGCCATTTAATTAATTTTGTTACTATTACTTCTAGAAACACACTGCAGAGGAAATTCTGCCCCACTGCTACTTTAGGTACAAAGCATTTTTTTCAAAGCTGATACAGAAATGAAAATAATGATAAAAAAATTGGTCCAATAGCTCGCAATGCACAAAAGGAATACAAAAGGCCCAGGAAGACTGCACATATACTGCAGTTATGCAAAAGGATATTTTGTGCTATCAGGCAATAAATACATTCATCTCTGTGTCTCTGCAGTCATTGCACTCCTATTGGAACACCTTTCTAAGGATTTCACAAGTTTTGAGTAAGTCTGGAGTTGCTTCTGTGTCTTTAACACTAATTTGGTCAACTCCCATTGCAGTCTTTTATCTGTCATCCAGGACAAGAGGCACAATAAACACTCCAGATAAATCTTAGGACATAAGGATCACTGTGAATACTGTTGTCACTACAGGAGAACTACCATGCTATTACACTGCTTGACAACACTGTGAAACTGGATGACTTAAAAGTTCTCTGTGTGTTTTCCTTTCAGGTTGTTTGACAGAGAATGAGAAAAGCTCTTAAATAAACTCCAGGCAATTAATTAAATGTAGTTAAATAAAAACATTATGTCAGAAGTTTCATGCTCTTGGATTCGAGCTCTATAATGCATGTCTTGCAACTGATGCATTGGTAAACGTGTTATGCAAAATATAGGGCCACTCACATACCATCCTTTTGCATTCTCCATATTATAAAAACATTCTGCACTTTTTCAGAAGTCCATACTCAACAAAAGTTAGGCTGAAATAGCTATTCCAATAATTACACAGGAAGATAAAAGGAGGAATCACACTCCTTTTAACAATCATGCATTTGAAACATTTAAATGTAAATCTTTGTTTTGAGATATAGGGAAAAAAATTGTATTCAATCTGTACCTTTACTCTTTTTTAGCAAAAAAGCCTTAATACACAGTGTTTATAAGATCGGCTGTTATGTGCATTGCAACATAATGAACACATAAAGAAATTACTTCTAAAATCCATTCTTTTTAAATTCTTCATATAGTAATCAAGCTTAGCAAACTTAATTCTCTGTAAAAGAGCAATGAACTTACAGTCACTGTTTTTCAGCAATCTAAATAAATGATTTACCTCCAGTATGTGCTCTCCCTGCTGCTCTCGATCTAGTTTTCTGGATGTGGTTGTAATTAGCCCTGTAAATATATGAGAATAATTAATCAGATCCTTCAAGAAAATAATCTGAATGAAGGTTAGGTTGAATCAGCAGTTACTGATACCCTCAATATCAATTTCTTCTTAGGTGGCCACTTCCATTTTTGTAGAATTTATGCTTTCATTAAGGGAAGGGGTGAGGTGTTTCCAATCCTTAAAAGCTGTTAAAATATTCTTTGCAATCTGAAAATTAAGCTGTTGTAACACTTAAGACAAACATAGTTCCAACATATCTGTGCATGCTATGTTTCTGACAGTAATGAATGCAATTCTCCCACATGAAATCTTGTTACCATATGCCTTTTTCAAAGGGTGCTGATGGACATTATCTGAATTAATTACCAATCTCTTCTGGGGAAACACCTATTTGTAATATTAGTGATAAAGGCAAAGAAGGATAACCTGAAGAAACACAATAATGGAAAAAACAGAGCAATTTGTCTCTTTGCTTAATTTCACAATGACAAGTGGTCAAACAGTTGCTGTTGACAGTAGCAGAGAAGAACTACAAGTTTTTGATGCATGATATTATATTTTATCACAAGACTTTGATATGCTCCTGATGTAAGATTGGGAAGGCATGATGGGCTTTGCTTTAAATGAAGAAAGTCAAACAGTAAGAGGTAACAAAAAGACAGTGAAATCTAATATAGGAGGATCTTATTTGAATTAATTCTCTCTAACAGTTAGTTGAGAATTTTAACTATTGAGTTTCATGAAAAGGAAACTTGGTCAATTCTCAGTTATAGCAGAATGATTTGCTATTGTGTGAGTTAACTGTGCCAAGGATGCAGCCACGAGAGAATTCAGCTTCTTTGCTGCACAAAAGCCATTAATCTTCTTGCAGGTACTAGTTGGCTCCACAAGCACCATTGCTGTGTCCACCTGGGACTGAGTCTGTGCTAGTAGATCTTGCTAGACCAAACTTGGCCTTTCATAAAGTAAACACCAAGGTTTAGATTTGCCCAGCTTAAGCAACTCCTGATCAAAGCACCCCATACTCTCCAAAGCAGCAACACAGAGGATACTGCAATGTCAGAAGACATTTTATCCAACTACCCCAGCTTTTGATAGTGAAAGGCAAGCATTGCCATCTTGATCCTTAATTGCCAAACTGGAAAACAGGAAAGCAATTACCCAATGAAGGATGAAAGAGAGATGAAAATACAGGCAGCATACTTCACATTCCATTTTCTAACTACCGAGTAAATTTTTTATTAATATGACCTTATATAAGGAAAATTAAAATCCACTTATTAAGTTTCCAAAGCTGGTCTGGTACAATAAAAAAAGTCTTCAATTTTGTCTCTCATCTGATAAAAAGCAGAGTATGTAAGAAAGGCAATAAAGACTTCGATTTCACTTAAAAGAGAAAAGCCAAGAGAAACAGGATTGTATACCACAGGTGCACAGCTACACAAACAGCTGTAGTCTACTTATACCAACAAAATAGACAGTCAGTACTAAATAATACGAACAAAAACTTTATAAGGCGATATTACAGCTGTCAAATGTTCAAACAACTATTCTCCAAAACACAGACAGTGCAAATAACAGCTGTTTCAATTATGGTCAAATCTACCCTTGTTTTTCCAGCATTTTTTTTTTTTGCCATCGTATCAAATCCATTATTTATCTAATATTCTAGACAATGATATGTCATCTTCTCCTGCTTTACATTTTTTGTGCTTTTACAGTGCATAGAGGATATGTTTGCTATTGTCAGAATATATCTTTTGGTATTATGAAGTAATTGTCCTTAGTTACAAAGAAAGGGAGAATGAAAATTAAAAATACAAAAACCCAAAACAAACCAACCAACCAACCAACAAGGAAAAAAGTTACATTTTTGCTATGAATTTAGGAAGGGGCAGGGGAAGAAAATGACGTGGCAGTTGTCTATTAACCTCCCTGAGGTAATATTTTCACACGGATATTACAGAGCTGTGAACAATGACAAATGAAAATATTTGTTGTCACATATTCTAAAAGGCTTTACCTTCCTGCCTAAGTCTGGGCAACACATTTTCTTTTCACAGGCTATATAGGAAGCAGACTGGGACTGTTAATTGGAAGTGCAAAAGGAGCAGTCACTGCCTCATCTGCTTCCTTCCAGCAAAGGGACTTGCAGGTGACTTCAGGAAACACAAGTTCTACTAAAACCTCTTTCTACTGATAATCTCTGTAAAAAGTCAGCAAAATCCCTCCCATGAAGCATTAATCTCAAGGCTTACCACCAGTTACAAGAGAAAAGGGAAGATTGCAGCATAGCCACTAAAGGAGTTCACTGTTGAACAGCTGGGTTGAAGATGGGGAAAATCTCAAAAAACACAGGAAAAATAAAGCAATCTTAGCAGAAATACCTCATGATGCTTGCATTTCCCTGAATAGTCTATAGTTAGTCTACATCCCCTGACAATAATAAGATTCTATCTCTCACAGCAGCAGTAAGTAGAGAATTACATGAGAGCAGAAAAATGGCATTTTTCGATAGCTTCCTATCCATTTTATTTTTCATCCAGAGTCATGAAGTCTAGAACCATCCCTAAAGATGATAATTAATACTTGGAGGAAAAAAAAATCAATCAAAAAACCATTCAAAAGCTTTTGCTTTACTCAAAACAAAATTTTACCAGGTATCACTACTTTACACACTAGTAATTCTTAAAAAGGAAGTCTTGTTCCAGATAAAATTCCTGTTATTGAAGTTGGTCAATACAACTCAAATGGGTAAGCAGAAAAGTATCCAGCAAGAACAAAATATACATGCTTTGATCTGTTAAAACCTCCAGTCTTTTCAGCCAAGCATGCCAAACTTCTGTTAAAACACTTCAGACCAATAACAGAAGGGCTTAGTCTTCGCCATATATATCCTGTATATTCAGCAGAAACTAATGCCAACAAAGGAAATGTAACACTTCTGGATTTAGAATCACATACACATGCATAACATTCTTTTTATTTAACTCTTTACTGCTAGACACTTTCCTAAGTGCAAATTTAGCTTCAGTGAAGTGTTTTACTTCAGCTTAAGACTATAAAAGGTTTGATTATTGCAATCACTACAGCTTTATATTTTTGCCAGGTTTTTCTATATTACAGAATGGTTAATGCTGCACCAACAGATCTCGCTCATTGTTGAAAAGCTTTCCTGAACTACAGCTGTGATAATAAGGTCAAGTGTTCCTATGCACTGTGACTGCCTGTTAAGAAGGTTGGGGAGAATCTTTGGACCTAATGTAAGTCAGCTCTCTGCAACAAAAGCCACCACTCTGCTCTGTTCTTAAGTTTTTTTAGATTGAGCTCCTTCTCTTTTCTGTAACACTTTGTATATATCCTTGCTGTGCCCCTCCCTCTACAAAAATAAATGCATGACCACACTTCTGCACACACCACATCCCCAAAGGAGTGCAAAGTAAAATATTTCAATTAAGCTCTGAGGAAGACTGTAAAACATTCAGTTTTCAAATCCTTGTTATGACGTGGGGAGAATATATTTATTGCTGAATGAAATAACAGCATGTGTGAGAAAAAGATCACCGTGACAAACAATTCTATTTCCAAGCAAAACTGACTCAGAGCATTGTTTTCTAGTCATATTTTTGCATTTTGCTTCTGCCACCTTTTATCAGCCCCCCTCTCTCGAAACCAACAGGAACAATAGGCTCCAGTAAGTCACATCACTGACTACTATTTCACCTGAAATCAATGTCACTATCTCAAGATAGGTCAAGTGCTCTTGAGAAATGCATGTTTATAAAAAAATATTTTTAAGTTAATGATGAGGAAATGTTGTCTCTAATGAAGTGGTGCAATTTTTTTATTTAGAAATATTTAAAAACCTGTCTTATCAGAAACATTTTCACAACAGCAGCTTAATAAATTAGAGAGTCTTTGGCTAAATCATAGCTGTTCTGCCTCACTAGCTGGAGAGTTATTAGAATCAACTAAAATTAACTGTAAACATCTGTAACAAACAAAACAAAAAAACCTGCACTAGTCATAAATACAACTGTATTCTCCCTTCATTCCTTATCTGATTTTATATTCTGGGGACATCTGTCTATTTGAGGTCTACTTAAAAACTAAGAGAGTTACAACCGCATTGAGATAAAACTTACTTCAGATTTCTATTTTAAATAATAGCACAGCAAATATACAAAAAAAATGCAACTACAGCACACAATCATGTAAATGTAAATAAATGTAAATAAAACTGCTGCATTTGGAATAGAAATTAGCACAAGAGATCAGATATTAGTAGGGATTTACACTACATCATATTATCTGTTTCTGAAGACTAACGCATCAACAACAATCTTCATTCAATGCTGAAATGTCAATTTAAAAAAACATAGAATATTAGGTGGGCATGGTGTTAAGAATTATCTATTAGCTATCTTTATGGCACAGATGATCCCAGTGATGAAAGAAGTGGCATCAGAAAAAGTGGTCTTTGCAAGGGGAGGAGGAAGACTCAAAGTTTTTATCTTGCTGCATATACACCATGCATCCCCATGCATTTGTGCTTTCACAAGTATCTGCAGACTTTTCAACTGCACATTCAGCTTGGGATGAAGAAGATTCTGGAGCTGGGAGTGAATCAGCCTGTTAGACATGGCTAACCTCCACAATGAACCAAAACACTAAAGCAGATGCCAAGTGTACTATGCTGTCTCCAACGACTTTGAGCTGATAGGCTTGATTTGAATTAGTATTACACTTTTTGAATTGCAGCATACAAAAAGAAATACAGTTTCTCTGATCTTTGAATGCATTGGCACTGAAGAATTAAGGAAGCAGCAACAAATTTTTTTATTACTAACTTCAACATATATAAGTCATAAACAATGTTAGGGAGGCCATATTTGGTAAATGTGGTTTTCGTCCTCTGTGTTAAATGAAAACCATAACTAACCACCAGAAATGGTTTCTCTGGACTGCATCAGTCAATTATCACTTAAACTCTCAGTCATGATTACTGCAGCTTAGTCAATTATTATCTTAGGTCTCATTCCCCCACTTCAACCCCAAAAGAAACAAATTACTATGAATGCTAAACTGTTCTCTTTTTTTATTTTTAACATATTGTTATACTTTCAGATTTCTTTACAAGGTCTTAATATGTAAGTCAGTATAAGATATAAAGGAAGTATGGATTTTAAATTCACATATGGCTGTAATGGTAATCATGTTAACTACTGCATAACACAGCCCGAAAGCACTGAGCAAATTACAGCAAATATTCTGTAAGTTGAAAGACCAATTACGTCTCTTTAAGTGATAGAAATTTCGTCTCATTTCAAGGCAGGGTTTCCTACTAATCTTCCTCATTTAAGAAGCAGTATATTATATCCAGTTCAAGACACCTTTCCCTTCCAGACAGAGGAATATATTTTTCTTTTGTATGACAGACTAAGAAGTTCACAGAAATCAGCAGTTTTCCTCCTCACAGAAGTACTACGTGTGATCAAAGCATGTCTTACACGTCTCCATAATACAGTGAGTGTCAAGTCTCACTGTCTGAAAGATCGATGACATCATTTTAAACTTCTTCTGATATCTCAGCACTTTCCAAAATACGAACAAAATGATTGATAAAACAATAATTCATGATTATTTCATCACTGATACATAAAGATGACTTTTTCCAGTCTTCTTTCAACTGATTTCAAGTTAACTGTGTTTTACACCTAACTTACTGTACAATCAATGACCATCAGAAAAGGCCCACATTTTCTTTCTAAAGATGTTAGATAAGCTTTTTGGTAAGACTGTATTCAAATCTTGTTTTCTACATAAGCCAAAAAACGGCTTTACAACCAAACCAAATGAACAGGTTATTAAAAGCAGATCAATAAAAATTAATAGCAGAGAGATTGAAGAAGAGATTCCAGCTTTGCAGCTGGCAGAAAATAAACAGTCTTACTAGCCATGTAACAACTGATGATGACTATTGCAAGCTAGAAAGCCTAATATATAACCACTGTCATACATCACCATAAAGGCAGACAGCTGAGTTAAAAAAGAAACAAGATAGTGCTAACAAGCTATCATACTGGAGCAAGTGTATCATAAAGGAACTGAACTTTAGCTTACATAGTCTTAAAGATAATTCCTTAACAGTATCACTTCCTTTTCATTCCTACACTCTTCCTTGTTCTAAGCACCTTAATAACTCTCATCGAAACCAGCAACAGATTTGTCACCAGTTATTTTCTAATGCTGAAATATGATTGTAAATATATCGTTCCAAGAGAAACTAGGAATATGATATACAAGCACCTTAAATGGTTACAAATGCCTATTTTGCTCAAGTACAACACCTAAAAACAATCGTAACTGTTCTTTCAATAAAGGCCTCAAAAATGGTACCACTTTTCAAGAACTGAGAGCCTGGGTTCCTCTTTCAATTCTCCTAACCATATACTCTCTCCATTAGTTCTGCTTTTGCTTGCTTGCTCTCTCTGGCCTCTTGAATTTTACCTTTTTTTCTATGCAGTTGTTTAGGTAGAGCAAAGATTCTAGCAGAACTCGCAGCCTGTGGCTAGGAGACTTTTCTGGATAGTCTAAAGGCACTTTTGGAGGTAAAGGATTTATTTTTTACCTCATATATAAACTCCCTGATAAGGGCAATTACACAAATGAGTTACAATATCCTAGCTTTAGAAAAATTAAAATGGAAACCTACCGCAGTACACTCTGATTAAGTCACTACTCCCTTTTTGTTAAGAATAGCATGATGGCACTCAACTAGTACAGTCTTCCAGTTTTGGTGTCTTATCCCCTTTAGTTCCCATGTATAGTCATTCAACCTAAGCCAAGAGGGCACTCCTAAAGTGTACAGACACCTAAGTAAACTCCAGACTGAAAAGTCTGAAATACATTAAGAATGACACATTCTGTTTGCTCTTCAGATCACCTTTCCTTTTTATTGAGGCATTATTCAAATAAGGAATGCTGGTGCATATGCTCCGGATTTCATCCACAAAAAACACGATTGTCACATTTGTCCCAGATGTCCTACCCAAGTCAGGACTGCAACAAACAAGGGGCAACACCCTGTCCATAAGGGTGTATTTGCACAGTACATTTATTGAAGTACAGTAATATCACAGAATATGCTGAGTTGGAAGGGGCACACAAGGATCATCAAGTCCAGCTCAGTGTTTATTAGCTTGTTGCTTGTTACCAAGACAGACTGCAAGCTTTGTATATAGGATCAAAAAGTAGGTTACTTCATCCTATGGCTAATATTTCATATCACCAGGCACCATGTTTATCTGTAACCAGGCAATTTAAGTACTCAATCCTACTACTCTAAAGTGTAAGTGTAAGTGCAAGGTGCACATCTGAAGTTGAGTCACTTACCTGAACTATTTTAACAGCATCCTGGAATTTGCTGAGCAGAATACTCATTAACCAGATTTAATGTGATCTGAGCATGAAGCAAAGACAGGCAACCCAGTAAAGATTATTTATGAACAGCATAAGGAAGAAAAAATAATTTACCTAAACAGCTAAGCCATCCAATACGACTAACACTGTAGAGCTTCAATTTCAACTAGATTTCAAATGAAGTGTAAAATCAGTGTTTATTGATCATATAATTGTAGAAAAATTCCACAAACATATCTAACTAAAAGTAAACCATGTAGGTTTTGTACACTCTAATTAGTCACTGTCTACATTATTCTCAGTCTGGATTTACTAAGACAGTGGTATTAACTTCTTCTGCAGTAATTTTTTAAGCAGTAAAATTATTTGGGATATAATGAACTATATAAATAACAACAAACACCAAAAGAGCTACATTAAAATGTCAATGATCCTGCATTCTTAGTGTTTGAAAACATTTAGGGTAAGTCCATTTACACTGTCATTCATATTCTTTTACTGGTTTCTGTCATACAAAAGATAAAACCCAGAACTGTAAGTCAAAAGCAGTCTAAGATAAAATCTAAAAAAATTGTATTTAATAAATAACAACAAATAGCTAAAATAATTTTGAATTAAAGATTAAACAACAAAACTCATGTGTGGTTATTTTAAGGAAACTAGTGATGATACATTTCCTCTAAAATGAACTTTGATCTTACTATCAATAGAACACAATAAATTTCTGTTACTTCTTTGCTTACTTTGTGAAAATATTCTTGCCTTCAAAAGCCACACCAATTCAAAGCTCAAATGCCTCCATCACTCATTTTATCTCATTTTGAGATATACCATCTTCAGTAACTAAGTACAGAATTATTACTATAAAATTACACATCATCTTGAAAGATCTTTTCAAACCTGGCATAATCCTACTTTATTTATAGTGCTCGGAACTCCCTGTACATTTAAACCCTAAAATATTAATTTCTAAGTGAGAATTTGGCGATTTATCAAATGCTGCTGCCTCTTCACTTTTTCTTTTGTTTTTAATTCTATGTTATTTCCTACATTTACAATACAGACTGTACTAGAATAAGTGCACTGCAGCCTTATCTACTGATTGAAAGGGAACTGCTTTTGTAAGTGAACTATACACATAAAGAACTTCATGCAATGCTCATAAGAGAGATGATCAGGTAAACTGCTGTCAAAGATCTTGCCTTAGCTCTCAGCAAAACTGAGGAACAATTTTATAGCTCACTTCTAGTTAGTCCTTGAACTGTGACTCCACTGTGAATTTTTCAGAGAGAAAAATTATATTACTTCATATAGAACAACATTTTTTCTGGGATTGATCTATTTTCATTGATCAAAAAAAAAAAAAAAATCAAGTCAAGCTGATGTGAATCAGGGCACTAATTCTGAGGAATCTTTTCTTATTATGATATTAATTAATACTAATGCTATAGTGTTATTATATACAGAACTTCAGGTTACACTACTCGAAGATCCTACCAAGCCAAAACCTGTTATCTGTGGAAACATCTGTGAATGTGGGACTTTGCAAGTGGCTCACAACAACATCTGATCACTGTCTCTTCCTCAGCTAGAATTATAATTTTGCATGTTATATACTCCAGGTCAGAAGAACACATATAAGGAGAGTCTGGCCATCTTACCATTTTAAATGTACCCTTGGCAGGCATATGACACAAAGCTGAGTGGTGCAGATGACACAATAGGACTGGATGGCGTCCGGAGGGACCTGGACAAACTGGAGAGGTAGGCTCACAAGAAACTCATGAAGTTCAGCAAGTGCAAGGTGCTGGGTCAGGGCAATCCCAGATATGAATCCAGATGGTGAGATAAACTGAGAGCAGCCCTGCAGGGAAGGATTTGGATCTTGTGGATGAAAAGCTGGACATGACCCTGCAATGTGCACTTGCAGCCCCAAAGGCCAACCACATCAGGAGCTGCATCCCAAGCAGCATGGCCAGCAGGTTGAGGAAGAGGATTCTGCCCATCCTCGACCTTGCTCTGGTGAAACCCCACCTGGAATGCTGTATCCCAGCTCTAAGGCTGGTCCTCAGCACAAGAAACACATGGACCTGTTAGAGCAGGTCCAGAGGAGAGTCCCAAAAATGACCAGGGAGCTGAAGCATCTCTTGATGAAGACAGACTGGGAGAGTTTGCTGGCGTGGAGAAGAGAATGCTCTGGGAAGACCTTAGAGCAGCCTTCCAGTACCTAAAGGGGGCTTCTAAAAGAGGAGAGCAACTTTTCACATGGGCAGACAGCAATGGGATAAGGGAGAGGGAATGAGGGAAGATTTAGATTAGATGTTAGGTAGAAATTCTTTACTCAGAGAGCTGTGAAGAACTGGAACAGGTTGCCCAGAGCAGTTGTGGATGCCCCATTCCTGAAAGTGGTTAAGACCACACCGGATGGGTCCCTGAGCAAGCTGATCTAGTGGATGGTATTCCTGCCCATGGCAGAGGCATTGGAACCAGATGAGCTTTAAAGTCTCTTCCAACCCACGCTTATATTTCCATGACTGTTGCATCAGAACAGGGGAAAACTGAAAGAGAACTTCACTTTCTTTTATTCTTGGTTTACAACACATGATACAGAGCATGACCAGAAGTTTTAATGTAGTTCCAGGGACAAATAGAGGAAAAGGAAAGGACTGCTGTATTTCCCATTTATTTTTCCAAAATTTTTCTTTTTTCAAAGAGATGTTAAAGAACAAATAAATAAATAAAGCCCCAACACTACCACCTAAGACTTAAAAAAGTTCTCTCTACATAAATGCTTTCAAGTAACTTTTAAAAGAGTTTCCCCTATTATAGCAAAATTTCTATATTTGCAAATGCTAAACCTCTAAATAGCGTAGAGTGAGTGGAAATGGAAATATTAGACATTTCAAATATGAACTTGTTTTCCCAGTTACAAAAAAGACCTAGCACTTCAAGTGCTTTTAAAAAGGAAAATCAAAGTAGCTTTTTGCAGAATTAAACTCTTTTTACAAACATTTGGGCTAATTCTGGTCACATTTTCAGTAAAGAAAAAAAAAATCTGTTCTAGAGACAGTATAATCAAATACTTTACTTTCCCTGCATGTCACAGGTAAACAGCTGAGCACACGGAGGCTGCTACATACCCTTTGAGCTGTGTGACGTAAGTGAACAATAATTGAGCCTGGCATTGCTTACCAGCTACAGAAGTTACATGAAAAAAGTCAGCATTTTGATCTTTATTTAATTTTACATCATGTAAGTGTGCAGTATACTAACACTGGATTTATCCAAGTTCCAAAATATTACGTCAATTGGGATTAAAACCCACAAGTAGTTAAACAACAAAGATTTCCTTTGTTAAAATGAAACCAATACTGTTCTGTGGTCACTGACCCTTCATTTCCTCACTAAGTAATTCTCCAGTGTTATCGGAAACCCATGGAAGTTGTTTGCAGCTGTACCATTTCCCATTTCACTTCGGTCTCCAAATCAGACACACAAGCACTGCTTTAAAGGCTACTGTGTAAAATGCACAGGATACAGTTATGTTCTGAAACAGGCAATTACTCAAAGGTTCAGCTGAATTCCCCAACTAATATCTTTATCTAAATGGACAACCTCCTACACCATAGGATTACTAATTTCCTCAAAGGTATGTCCATAATATTCTCATAATAATACCAAAGCATTTCATATACTAATTAATATATCTTTACAACACTCCCAAGTAATTAGGTCATGCAATTATTTCTATTTTACACCTGTAAAACCTAAGTATGGGAAAATTAAAACTCAAAATTTATTTTAGCATTCTCTTGTCCAGGTTGTCCAACCCAAGTCTAGTTTTTAGTAGTATGTATCATGTACATACCAAGTTTCATTAAAAGCATAGACAGCTATACTTTTTGTGATCAGCATTTCTGCCAATCTGAATCAAAAACGTTATATGGAGCAATATTAGGTACCTCTCTTCCTCATTTGCTATTATTGCTTTAAATTTCCAAGGTAAGGCATAGCTTCTCAAAAATGTGGTTTTTGCTACCTAGCCCTGATTCCCTCCCCAAGTCAAATCTGGTTGGCACAACAAATATAATAGATGTCATGGGGAAGTGAAAAGAAGTACACCAATTGGGCAAAAGCTCACAAATTATTTCTAGCCTGAATATATGGGCAAGGTAATGTGAAAAATGTATAAGGGCCCTATATGGATACCTGGTTAGGATTCCATTTTCTTGCTCAGTAATACTAAGGAGAAATAGAACTCCCTTCACTAGGCAAATACAGATTTTGCCATTCTAGTGTGCACACTGCCACTTACAAAGCAGTATAACCTTCTTTCAGGCACCGAAACTCAGAATTCTTCAAGATATTAATCATACAGAGCCTGTAACATCGAGCAGTAGCCACGTTAAAAACATGTTAATAGCAAAACTACTTCATCCATATGGAAACTGATACAGAAGAGTTCAGGGAATTCAGTGAGCTTTTTTTGTTTACAGAGAGTTCAGTCTAATGTCTCAAGCTCTACAGTAATTAAGGAAGTTCCCCCATGCTCTTCAATTTCCATGTTTATATATATATACTGAGATACTGTTAGACATTTAAAAGTTAATACCTTTCTTCTAATTTCACACGATGTTTGCCATCCCACAATTTAAAAAGTAAAGCTAGAAGAAAAACACAAAACAGGAAACAATGACAGGAAAAGAATTTGTTTGACAATGTCAATCTGGGGAACTGTAAGCAGACATTTTAAATTGGGGAGCTAGTTTGCAAACCACCCTTACAATTCTTACTGGGTGCAACAAAAAGCTCATATTTCATGTATGTCCTACCCTCCTCAGACAGGAGTTACATGGTTTGATTGAAAGCTTTTACTAAAACGAATACAATAACTCTCTTGAATAGGCACTAACAGATCCATTTCTAAATATATAATTTCTAAATCCAAACAGATTAGAAATTATAAAATCATAATTCATTGACTCATAAATGTACACTTATATATAATCATCAGCTACTACTTGTAGATGCCATACTAATTACCTGTTCCACTTTCTCAAAGAAAGCAATCCTGCTATCAAGTGTCATCCTTCCAACACTTCTCAAAAGTAAAAAAGCAAATTAAGATTTTAATATGAAAGGTGCAAAGATGAGGAAAAATATTAATTTTTCTACTCAATATGACCATGTTCATGTAAAATAGAAACATTGAGTAGTTTATTCCAAACATTAAAATAATCAAATGTATTTTGTAAATACAGCCATGGAGTTTACATCTATGATATGTGAAGCTTTTAAGTTCTACAAGTATCCAAATAGCTCACAAGCAACTAAATCACACCTGCAAGAAACAGAAATAGTGCTAAACCATTACTATAACGTACCACACATATTACATATTGCTTATAAAAGCATTGTATATGTATTTTGAGCTCCAAGTCACAGATCCCAGAACTTGTTTACTGCTATATAATCCTTTGCTGTACATCAGTATTGCTAAATGTGCAAATCTTTTCTGAGCCTCAGTGCAACAGCTCTAGTGTTAAGTGCTGAGATTAACCACAGAGTCCCAGGACGTGTGTTCAGAACAGCTATCAAATCATCCAACTTCAACTCTTTCCACCTAAATGTATGAATATGAGTTACAACTCTTTCACTTTGTCAATAACTTCTCTATTTAATTACAGGCTGTGTTGCAAGAAGTTAAGCAGATATAAAGTAGTTATCATAATTTGCATGTTTGTCTACAGTTGTGTTCAGATTCAGCATGCAAATTGTGGAATTAAGTCTTTGTTCTCACTCTGGCAAATTATATTATGATAACTATTTTTATTCTACCTGGACAGCTTGTATGTACAGCATTTTCTTTTCATTATATGGAAACTCTAAAGATAAATAAAATGTTATTTCATTTGCTTTCATGAAACATCAAGTATATGTGAAAAGATTACAAAATGTCCTGTGATGTACCATGCTATAGATCCTGTTCCAAGAAGTGAAATAACATGCAAAGGAAAATGTAGCAGTGTTTCCTTAAGTTATTTTATAATTATTTGAAATATAAAAGATAATTTTAAGTATCAGTGGAGATTTACTGAAGGGGATACATGGAAACAGATTACAGTAAGAACCATGCAGAGATACTACTTAAGCCAGTAACATTTTTGAGAAACAGATCAGTCAGTCAATAGTTCCTGTCATGAAATCTCTTCTTTCTGTGAAAGATGAACTATAACCCACAAAGATCCATGTCAGTGAGTTTCTAAAAAATCAGGATTTATTGCATTAAGACACAGACATCTTAGTCTGGAGTCCACACAATTCTAGAAATGTATTTGCTTCATCAGGAGAACAGAATGCAGTGTCTCACTTGATACAGGTTACGTGTGAGTTGTTTCTATTTATAATCTGTATTACTACTATGTGTGGGAATTCTAGCCATGGACCACAATACCACAGCATTAAATTTTATAAAGAGAAAGGAAACAATGGATCCTTGACCAGCAATAATAACACATTACCACCTGAAACGTATTTTTAACACTCACCACATATTTTAAGAATCTCAACACCAGCTTTTAGTTGACTTGAACTGAATGCCATTAGAACCCTCAATTCACCTTTGGGGATGCACAACAGTACATACTTAACTCATACTGTCACTTTCAATGTTACAACAGGACACAATTAAAAAGATTTGATTCATATTCCAACCCTATCTCCCCTGTGGTTGAAAAGGAAACTTGGGAGCCCTGGGGAAGGTTTCTCTTCCCTGGACAAACACCTTACAGTGTGATAACTTCACAAGGTACAACAAGGATAATATACACACATAAGCAAACAAGACAGGACTTGATCTCTCCAATTATCATCAAACGTACTATTCAGCTGAGCCCTCTTTTAATTGATTGGGGAAGATAAAATGCACTATAACTAGAACAATAGCCACTGTCTTTTAAAGCGTTTTTTCAACTCCTTAAGATGTTGAAAACATTTTCATATCAAATAACATCGATTCAGATTAAATATATTCGATATCTAATAGACAGAACAGAGACTTGAGAAGTTGTGAACCTGATAACTGCAGTCAGAATTTAACCACTATGTTAGTGCCCACTGCAGACTAACAGTTTCAAACTGGTCATGTACAGGATAGGTAGTATGGCCCATTAGAGCACATGAAATTCAGGGTGCTATTTAATGGGAAGAAAATATATATGAGTTAGCTTTTTAAAATCCATTGAATTATCTGAGTGCACTCTAGGAACAAGTTTTTCTTCTCTCCTCTGCCCACCTTTTCCCTTTCACTATGTCTGTCTAGAAGCATGTCTATCTAGCACTAGAATTTTAACAGGAATAGACAGCAGTGAAGGGTGGAATGAATGGCACATGATAGGTGAATACCTAAGCCTGGGCCTTTAACTATATTGAGGGAAAAAAATAATATTCTTCTGCTGGATGTAAATCGGAGGGAGATTCTTTTATTCCCAGTGATTGTGTTCTGAAATATGATGATCTAATTATTTCCAGTTGGCCTTTTGCTTTTTTTCCTTTAACACCAAGCTGAGAAGGACTGCAGATCACACTGCTTGCTTGTACTGTATGCATGCTACAATAAAGGCAGGTAAGAAATTCTCTTGACAGAAAATCTTTATTCTTTTTCTATTAAGTGTTCCTTATCACTTCACCATCTAGTGTGTTGAGCTCTCTCTCTCTCTCTCAAGGCCCCTTTCTGACTTAAATGAGATCACAGTAAGCTACTGACACAGAAAACTGCAAACTCTGGCTGAAGACAAGTCACAATCTCCCAGTGCCCTAATTCTTCTACCCATTAAATAGGAATAAAGATATTTCTTTATGTCAAAACTTCAGCAAGGGAGGTACAGAAGTGTCTTTTTTCAAATCACAGTTTGGAAAATGCCACCTGATGATATACGGGGCAGAAAGGGGAGGAAAAGAACAGAAGAAAGAGGGAGAGAAAATGACCTGCAGGAATATTTAAGGAAACAATAACCAAAAATAACTGGCCAATTATACAGTAATGATGAAATGAATGGAGGTAGAATTTATGTTCCTTTGCAATTTGAATACTGCAGTCACTCACTTTTTTCCACTCAACTCACAGACAATTTTATTCCCATTTTATCAGTATTATATTGGGACAACAAAAAACATCAAAGTGGCAGGCAAAAGTACTTTTCAAAATCAGAAAGGGCAAGGAAGTAGATAAAAAAGCAGCTTTTTTTCCTTTTACATCATGCAACATGAGAGAAAACAGAGACATAGAGTAAACCTAAAAGAAATAAAGCATACAAACACTTTCCACATTCACTTTAGAAGACTGTGGTTGAATTTTTCTTGTTTTACTTGTCAGGCTCCCTTTTCTCTAAAATCAACATTTTGTAAATATAGCACTTAGATGAAGGCTTTAACTACAGTAAATATCTTCTGTTGTTATAGCTATTTCATATGTCCCTCTTGGCAGTGTTTTCACAGATGCTACACATGCTGACAAAGTTGTTATTGGCAGAAATAACCCAAATAACATACCTGCGTTTGCACTCAGAGCTTTGCTGACACAGCAATTGCAATTGATAAAGCACACAAGTCTTTCATACCCTGAGCTGAAATAACTACAAAACAAAATGAAAGCCATAGCCTTCAAAACATTTTCTTCACTCCATTTTTGCTCCTTTAAGTCCCCTACAATTGCTTCCATGAATGGGCAAAAGCTAAATTAATAAAGCTTCTATTACTCCCTTGTACTCACTGGGTTTGTAATAGATCACTACATCTTGGCAGGAGCTCTAATCTAAAACTCTCTGAATTGTGAGTAAAAAAAATCCAGTTGAGTTAATCAGAAGCTTCTCTCATAATTTTTACTGTGAAATAATACCTAATCACAACATATAAAAAAGCTAAGCTGGGCACAACCTGGCAAAAAAATCCAAGCTCTTCCTTAGGCATAAACTATGGGGAAAATATAGAGTATATATATTATTTTCTCCACATTCAGAAGGAAGGCATGGTAGGCAGCCCTTAAAATATTTTCAAAATTACTGGGTAGCTTCAGTTAAGATTGATTATTTTGCTTCCCACCTGTCTGTCCTACACACCTTTTGGTATCTGCAACTCAAGATTACTAAAAGAATACCTGCTTCTTGTGTTTGTACTCCCCTGTTAAAACCTTAGCGTTTTTTCTGAAGCTTTCCAAATAACCAGTGAATTCAGACTCTTTCTTTTCATTGCAAAAAATCATACCTGAAAATAATCCTCCAGATTCTGTATTTCTAGCAGCAGCAATAGTTAATTATAAAGAAAGTATCTTGTGACTGCGGGACAAGTGAGTCTGCAGGTAATAAGTGGCTTATTTTGCTTAGCCTAACATGACAACTCCCACCCACCTCACCACAACAAAATAATTTTTAAAAAGGCCCCACAAAAAAACTATGCATGAAACTTTGGAGACAACAAACAACAACTTGGATGAAACTAAATTAAAATATGGGGTTTTACTGTGTACTTACTGCACTATAAATTTTCATGGATGTTGATCAGTCTAGAGTGGAGCTACTCAGAAGTAAGCTTTCACAAAACATGCCTGATGTGGATGTCATGTACTTTGAACCAAGTGCTTCACAATGTCATCCTTTTCTACATGTTTGTATAACTTACTAATATTGACACAGCCCAAGACACCAGCTTAACTCCTGCATGTTTTCAATGTTATACCAAAGACTTTGATTTCACCTTGTTTATGCATTTATGCAAAAACATTAATTTATTAATAAATAAAACAAAACACTTTATTGTACTTACCAGTTTTAGGGTTTATTGAGAAGAATCCCTGTGGATTTCCACTTGTAATCTTGTAGGTTAGTTTTTCACTTGAGCTCGAATCTGGATCAAATGCCTCAATCTGAATGACAGATACATCTTTAGGTGAGTTTTCCATGACTTCTGGGTAATAAACTGGTTCTGTGGTCTGAGGAGCATTATCATTAACATCCCCAATTTCTATGTAGATTTCAATGAAAGATGATAAAGGCACAACGCCCTGGTCTGTTGCATAAACAGTAAGCCAGTAATGTGAAGTAGACTCACGATCCAGGTGATCTGCAGTCTCAATAATACCTGTTTAATAGGAACAAAGATAAATAGAAAATGCTCAGTAAGTATGCAGAAACAAGTACAAATACCATAAGCAACATGTTTAAATAAATTAATAAATCAAAATGAATACAAGTTCAAAAAAACCAACATTAATTCTACAATGCATGCTAATACATGCACACACAAATTTATTAAGGCTAATCTGAAGCCACAAAAAAATACAATATTTATAACAGTTTTTAGCAATTATTCATCACTTATTAAAACAATACATTACTTAATTTCCTTTCCAACGTCTTTTGAAATGCACCAGACCAGTTAGCACTATTCGTAAAATCAGTTTTGCTCAAAAGATTAAATCAAATATGTAATTCACAATCTTTTGGGACTTGAACTTCCCTCTTTACTCATTACAGTAAGTTTTAGACCATATTAAACTACCTGCTTTAGATGCCAAACTCTTGAGCTCTTTACTATTATTATATTTAATAGTCTTAATAATCTTTATTATTACTCGTATTAATGACCAACTACTTAAATGTGAAACATTTTTATCTCTGTGCCCAAATGAATTATTTGACTGAATTTCTTAACGTGCTGATTTAGGTTCACACAGACATGTCACAGAAAACAAATGTTATACCAAAGCTAACCTTTGCTGCATTAGGACCAACCAATGGTCACTATTACTCTAGAAATGGAAGGCAGCAAAACTAAGGACAAAAATCTCCTCAATTTTACAACCATAAGATAAATTACCAAGTAAGGAACTACTACACAATTCACAAACTTAATAAAAAGCTATCTGCTGAGCCCACAGGAGACTGTCTAAGGCAGAACTGACTAAAAAATTTACACAGCACGAATTTACACAACTTTAATTTTATAAGCAGCTTACTCTACAGGTACAGCGGTATTATGTGTGTGCCAAAAGGGTATGTGGTGGTATGGTGTAACCCATAAGATGGGGGATGAGTATTAGAGTCATGGAGCCATCCTTTTCCTGATCCAGTCACTCCTACAGGGTGTAGGATTTGAGACAGAACTTAAAATAAACCTGATACATGTCAGGATGAGGAACAGAGTTCCTTGCGACCATTTCAGTGGAAATTTTGAAGAGCTTTGTTTGTCAAGGCTATTACTATTTGTTATACACTCACACACCAGGACTGAAGCCAAGATGAGTCAAACTATCACCATGACAGCCAGTTCTGGACTCTGCAGAACGCCACACAATGTGAGTATGCATGATGTGGCACTTCTACTGAGCTCATTTACTACACACAGATACATATATGTGTATATACTTACATATACACATCATCAGTAAAACAGGACCTCAATAAAACTACATCACTGTTTTCACAGGAGTTCTTCAGGAAAGGAATTAACTCCAAGTATTGTGTTCTTCACATACTACAGACACTTTTTGAAATACATTATACTGACTGAGCAAAATATTAAGGAATTCCTTATTTATTAATTACTTTCTTTGCTTTGTGAGAAGCTGCATAAAGGTCATGACAGTTTGAAATTTTGAGATGTCAATAAGATCACTTCAGAAGGGCTGGAGGGGATTGAAACTGATGCCTAGACCAGCACATTCCCATATACAGCATTTAAAGCAACATAGCATTTCAGAACTACCACCAGATGTCAGTGTGGAAATTGGTTTAATATAGTGTCAAAGGCTACAGAACTGGGATAAAAAGGAGGAGCACTCCAATTTCAAACTATACATTTATTAGATGCAGTCCATAAAAGTTTTCCGGAAAGTAAACTACTGGATTTATAATTTCCTTTTTTACTTTTTTGTGGAACAACATCATCACCAACTACATTCAGGTATTAATACTGATATTTTACATTTCCAGTCTCTCTGCCTCAGTATTTATATTTTGTTTGATGACAGCTTTATTATTAAAACAAAAGGATAATACTGTCCAGTAGTCACTGGATTTGTGCACTGGTTACTTGAATAGTTTCTGCACAAATTTCCTCTTAAAAATGGACACAGGCTTGAGCACTCAGTTAACCAGATTCTACTTTGTAACTCATGGCACACCTTTCGCATAGCTCAACCTCAGCCAGGAGATTTGCTTGAGAGAAAACAAATTTGTTATTTACTGTGGCCTCACTTCTAAACCAAATACTGGATGTAGCGTACAAGCACTTAAGATTTAAGTCTGGGCAGACTCTATGTATGCCTTGGAAAGTTCTGCAAACCCTTCATGTCCTACCAAAGAGAAGACTGCATTGTATAAATTCCCTTCTAGCAACGGTTCCAGCAATGCTGCTTTACAGCTTGTGATTCATGCTGAAAAGAGCAACTGTTTTCATTTTACATGTCCCACTTTCTAAACAGTAGTTGCATCAGAAGTGGCAGATTAATTTTAACATAGCCTTGACTGATTCTAAAGAAAGATAAAAAGAGACTCTTGCGGAAATGAAGCTCACTTCCAGCAATCTGCTCACCTAACATTTAAAAATTCTACCTCCCTAGTTATCAAAGCCCTCTTCAAGTAAAAGGATGACTGAGCCTATTTTGCTTTTGTAGTGCATCAGTTCTCAAATGTCCATTGCCTTAAGTCACATCCATCACAAGGGATGAAGAGAAAAAAAAAATACCACACCGAAAAAATAGTATCTCCAAAAGAAATATGTGGAAAAACTTGCAGTATGATACAGAGCACATGGGCAAGTTTGTCTTTTGGTTAATTTTTAATTTCAAATCAGATCTGCATATATAACATTACTTCTGCATATTTTACGTAGATTTTGCAGAGTGTTCAATAAAAGGTTTCGAATCAGTCTGATGGTCTGACCACTGGATGCATCATGTAACACAGATTCCCCAAGAGGATAGTTCTGGCTTTCAGAATGTCCCAATTTCCTACAGGTGCACTCACGCTCTAAGCATGCATTAGTCAAAGTAACAGGGAATTTCACTGTTTTTCTATTTTTCTCACTCAACTGATACTGAATTCTAGGGTGAACATTTTTTTTCTTTATGTGGCCTTTATAATTCCAATCTGAAATAGAAAGCATCCAGGAAAACAATTTTATAATCAGTCAGCCATGCAAAACTGCCTACCGAACTGTTTAACACAAATCAACAGGTTAATTCCCAATTTTTTATTTTTTTTTTTAAGGCACAAAGGACACCGTTGAAAATAGATGCAAAAGACAAGTATGAGTATGCAAGTTGGGAAACTTGTAGTTGTGGATGTCCTGCCTCTGGGAGTGTTCAAGGCCAGCAAGGATAGGTCTTTAAACAACCTGGTCTAGTGAAAGGTGTCTCTGCCCATGGGCACAGAGTTGGAGCTGGATGAACTTTAAGGTTCTTTCCAACAATTACTAGAGGCAGGCATTGCAGGTAAGTGGATTACTCTGACAATATCAAAAATGAAGACTCAAAATAACATTCCTCCACCGTAAAAGCTATGCAAAAAGGAACAGGAAGATAGGGAACAAAAATTTCCTTCAGCCTTCACATACTGAGGGCTATGGAGGAGAGGTCACCACACCTAGCTCTCCTCATCGCTCAAAGCTGTGGGCAATAGCAAGGGAAGGGATGACTCAGCTTTCTTCCTGATGTTTGAACCTAGCTATAAAATGGAACAGATATACTAATTCAGCACACATCTAGGGGTGGGGGCAGGCTTAGTCAATCAAAACCTGAATTTTTTCTGCTTCTACATCAGCTTTTATGTCATAAAATAAAATCAAAACCAAATATACAGTTTTTTCTCTGGTCCCGCAACAATCTGATCTTACATCAGTAATTACAAAACACCATTCTATTGTCATTAGTCTAGTGGAAATTGCTCCTGCTTCTGCAAGCTTAACACTAGATCTTTCCTGATTTTGCCTATGAGAACACTAATAGCTTCATTTTTAATTTCTACGCAACAATAATAAATAAAATTGCATGAAAACTTCAGTAGCCTTCAAAGGAACACAAGCTCAAAAAATTTGGCTGGTTAATTTTTTAAATAATTATAACAATCATTCTCCTACCAAATCACAAGTCTAGAACCAGTCCTTTAAGTACCATTGGCCCTTGTCTCAGTTTTCTGCTTTTGCAAATGTCGACTGCTGTAGGCTATTTTACATATTAGGGCAGCACAAAGCTGAAAGCCAGCACTCAGCTCTTGTGGAGTTTATAAATTCACTGATTCCTAGTTCCAGTGGTTCTCAAGGTAGCAGAGAAAAAATTGATTGGAACTTCTATATCAAACAGAAATAATAAAACAATCTATTAAGAGCTAATTTGTTTTAATCTTGCAAACATCTAGACCCACTAAGCATCAGTAAGTTGATCATATCATCAGTTTCAACAGCATGTTTTGGCTCCTCAAAAAAAATTTTCCTCTTTTCTTCAAGTGATGCAAGGCACATTTAAGGAATACACCTTAAGTGCCTCTATTGTGTCTTCAGTGCTGTAAAAGCTCCCATCTCTGCTCTAACTCTTCTCCCATTCACAGAACATCTTTAATCAGCTGATTTCCCATCCATCCTCTATGCTAAGGCAGTCGGCTAATTTTCACTTTTTCAAACCATTTGCTTTTTATGTAGCAAGACAAGTTGAGAAATCTACTAACGACTCTTTTGCATGTATGGTAATCCCAAAGGCTTGCAAACATTGTTATTCAAAACAAAAGGTGAAGTGAGAATTTAAAAAGCATTTTTCACTTGACTGGCTGTGCAATCTTGAAGCCTTTCAGGTGGTCAAGATACAAAGAAATTTAAATTCAGTCACTAACCACCAGAGGGGAGCACAAAAAACCTCTGATTAATTCTCAGTCATCTGCAAAAGGACATCAGAACTGATTCTACAATATTCATATGTCTGAAATTTTAGACTAGATATTGTTCCCACTCAATGCAATAGGACTTTTCTATCAATTTCATTAAAGGAAGGCAAAAGTCCTAAGCGACTACTGTAGAATATAATTTGGACAGAATTTAATGTGGAGGAACAGGATGATTTGTGAACACAGCAACTGAGGAAAAAGTCAAAACAGTAACCCCACTCTCAACAAGAATCAACACTTCCCCCAGTTTCAATCCCACAACAAAAATCACTACAACTAAAGTCACTCTTAAAAACAAAAATAAGCATAAAATACACCTCAAATCTGACACTCTTACATATGCCAATTTTATCTAATTAACAAATGCTCAAACTATAATACTCCCAATACCCAGGGATGATCCTCCTTAAGTGTGCTTATCCATAAGAACTCTAATTAACAATATTAATGATTCCATAATGGAAATCAAAACCTGCAATCATTTCTCAGCAAAGCATGAAAATGCAGTTTAGCAGAATTTGCCCCAGGAATGACATTTGAAACAAACTAAGAAATCCCTGGCCGGGAACATGATGCTTGAAATCTGATTACAAACTCAATTAATCTAACTTCTAATAAGTTGGGTAAATCAAAAAGCTTCTTCAGCTGCTTTAAAAGCCATTCAGGGGCTAGGGAGAAAAGCAATATTCTGTGAACTGCAGGAACAAAAGTTTTGATCAAATATGACCTTCAACAAACAACTAATTCAAATCAAAGTTTTAAAAGCCAGTGGATTAAGCCTGTTATAAACACAGAGACATGCTGTCCTCAATGGCACTAGACTGCCAGCACACCAATCCAGACTGCAACTGTCTTGAATTCTAAACAAACAGCAAGCAGGGTAAACTATCACTAAGGCCTGCACACTCTTTTAAATTAGAGGTAAAATTGCTCAGCACATACTACAGTTTACTGTGTGAATCTCTGCTACCTCGAGACAGGCAACACGTGTATTTTCCAGAAGTTATTATGTGAACAAGGGTCCAAAGGATCCCAGCTCCCAGAAGTTCACTGGCCAGTTTTTTCTGGGAAAATTTCTGCTTTACATTTTGTGAAACTTTGCTTGAGTTGTTGTTAAAACAAAGAAAGAGTCACATCAGCCTCATTTGTTAGTGGTTTGGCTACCTTCCTAAGTAAGGTCTTATTTAATATAATACTATTATACTTTGGCTTCTAATGTTATACAATTCAGAACAGACAGTTTCCAGGTTGTTACTAAAATCTCCACAACTGCACGGCCAGAACAGGCCAGAAAAACAAAGACATTTTATAAAGCTGGTATTTTCAACTTTTGATTTTTTGCGCAGCTCATTTTATTTAAAATAGCATCTATTCTAACCAATACTTTGCTAACGACAGTACAGTTCTTGAAACATATCCAGATCAAACACAGATGAACATAAATTACTTCCTATTCATCTCTTTTATATGTTCTATTTTTCCTAGGTTTTTTCTTACATTATTACCTACCATGAAATGATTAGCATTTTTCTGACCTGTATAAATACAGAGGCTACAGCACAGAAAACAGGATTAAAACACCAAAAAACAAACGCTCCCCCAGCCCTCAAAAACCTGTACCCACAAGAAACCAGGAAAGAGCATCTGGCCTAGGAAAAGATGCAGTGCTTGTCTTCTCAGCAGACTCCAGAGGCCTTAAAGAGGAACACATCCACACTCTTTTTACCCTCCTTTTCCCCTTGAGTAACTTCTACAGGCACAGAAAAATCAGGCCAGTTGGCAAGTGCAACCCTATGGGCTCCTGTGTGTTTTTTACTTGTTTTTTTTTTCCCTCCACTTTATGATCCCTGTCAGAAATGCTAAGAAGAAGGAAGGTGACTTGGAAAAAAAAGGTGCATTTATTAATAGTTATGGCATCTAGCCAGGCAAGAGAAAATAGACTACAGCAGACTAGAGTGCACTATTTACAAGTACTACACCCATCTGTAATACTAATTGTGGCCAGTGTCATAGCTCAGATTCTTTCCACTTTTACAGCAATTAAATAAAAAACCCTCTATCTGTGTTTCTGTTAACTTCTCAACTTCCTTCTGATAAATTCTGAAACTTCTGGTCATGACTATAATCTGACTTTTGGAAATGCCTTGAAGCAGCAATCACAACCCTACATACCATAAAAAAGTGTTTCATAATTTGAAGGCTTTGAAACATGTGACCTACTGAACTCTAAAGAAAAAAATTATTTTTTCCCTGATGCCATTGTGCTACTGTAACTCAAGCCTCTACCAAGCACCAGTGTGTAAGAGACAACTAAACCTTAAGCCTACCATGCTTCTAAAATAGCATCCAATGTTAATGTCAACAAAATTTAATAGTATTTGATCACTCAAGTGTAATAAATAACTACTTAGTAAAACCAAAACAAAGACAGCATAATATCACATCAGCCCTAATTTTACACAAATCAACTATCCTTAATTTTATGTATGTCCTGCCACAGAGATAACAAGTTATTCAGTACGTAAAACATCAGCTGAAAAGACCAAAATCTCCATCCTGGTAACTCCATGAAACAAGCTCCTCCTGAAGAAGGAATGGAATGAGATTCCTCTTGCAAAAGTGAAATGTCAGCTCATCCACTCTATAAACACAGCAGAGGCACTGCACTGTAACTCTTGAAATATTAAATATCTGTGGCAGGCAGTGTGAACTTTTTAAAAGTATGTACAGTCCCTTATTTTCAGAAAAGTATTATTTTTGACAAATAAGCTGAGTTGGAAAAGTTCCTTACTTTTATTGTGTGTGCACTTTGAAAAGGAAGCATTATGTGATTACACCTCTATGGAACAAAGTGCAAAAGCCACCCAGAGAAATATGATTTGCTCTTCAGCTCCATAGCAATTTAAGGCTTATCACTGACAATGCACTCAGACTTCTTGCATATGAAGATTCACACAGACTAAACTGTACTGTTTCAAAATATAAATAATCCTTGTTTGCAGCCCTGACGGAGAGCAAAAAGTTTTAGCAAATATTGCTTGCCTTTGAATCGCACATGAACAAGAGATGTTCTCTGCTTTTCACTTGCCTCTTCTCCAGAAGCATTAATTAGGCAAAGACAGAAACTGTAACCTGGCAACAAACCATCCATACTGTGCTTTCCATACCTCAAACCGAGGTGACTTGTCTGCAAACACATCTGAGGAATATGAATGCGCAAAACTAACAATTCAGTCTAGTTTCAAATAGTTTATTTTTTTCTTTTTTAACCACTCAGAAATTCTTCCGTTTTGCCTAAGCTGAAATGTAAATTAACACATTCTAATTTATTTTAAAAATAATTAGGTGTTTTACCTCTTACATGCATCCTGGTTAATTGCATTTTAATGTTACGGGGAAAAAAACCCAACCAAAAAATAACAAATCAACCAATGATTTCCTCATGTATCCCAAGATAATACAGTCTAACACACAGTATAAACAATATAATCAATATAAACGTTCGTTCTAAAAGTTAACACTTGTCACATATATTTTACACATTTATTTCTTTAAATATTCAATAAGTTACTATACAGTGGTTTTAATTCACTTTTATATGCATATAACATTTCTTCTTTATCATAAATTTCTTTATAAAAAAGGCAATGAAAAAACTTTAACTTCACCATTTTAGCTTCAGAGAATGCAGAGAAAAATTTCTCTCAGGAAAAGCTACAAAATGTACTTTAGCTAAAAGTATCATATTGGAACTATAAGTCTTTTGTCAGCATGTATAAGGGCAGATTCCAGAAAATGTAATTAAATTTTGTTTATAGCTCTTTGACATAGAAACCTATACAAGGTTCAGGTTGTGTCTTGTGTACTACCAGCTGAAAAATCATGCTTAGCTAGAACTGATAAATGGAAAGCAACTCCTGTTGCTGTTTCAAGGACAAATAGTTCATTTTCTAACAAATCAAGGCCTGGAAAGTTTCAAACAAAATCACTATCGAGAGCAGTAAGTTGATGGAACTGCAGCACTAGCAAGACCTTGAATGTAGAGTCTACCACCGCTTGCTTTCTTTCCAGGGACCAGTTATTTCAAGTCCTGGCAGATGGAAGGGGAAGAGTATCACTACAAGGCACACAGAACCCACTCTCAGAGTAGAGGAACTACCGCTAGCAGAACAGATTGAAAATTTTAACAATAAAAAAAAAACCTCTCCAAATGGAACAAAGAAAAACCTCAATCATAATAAAATGCTGTTTTATATCTCAAATTCAACTTCATTGAACTAACTAGATGTAGTGAAATATACAGCCAAATCCAGTTTTGTAGCAGTATCTTAAATAAATGTGTTATTAGTACAAGCTCTCAATCCCCACAGGTATTATTAAAAAAACTATTGTATTTAAAATTTAAGAATTTCTATGACTCTAATGTAATAACAGCAGGAGTAGTCAGTGAAACAATCAGACACTATCAGTGTCCAGTGAAACACGTCTCTCTTTTCCAAGCTCATAGAAGTTATCAAGGCTGTCCTTTAAAAATATTTCTTGGAGATGAAAACTTGGCATCCAAATAGCCTCAGCATGTGGTCAAATCCAAACCTTGACATAAAACTTAAAACACAGAACAGTTTATAAATCACTTCTGTGCTATTTATGAACAGCAGTGACTTGGAGAGAAAGGGTCACTACTGTCCTCTGCTATGTACAGCTTCTAAAACAGGCAGGTAGATAGATTTGAAGAAATACAGAATGTCCAAGAGTTAAGAGCAGCTATCCCTTAAATAAGCATCTAGAGATAGCACAAAGACCTAGAAGATGTGCATACTTAAAGCTCTATGCCAAAAACGGACTATATTTTAAAACATTTAAAAAACAGATTTATCACGTAGCAGTTAAATGGGTAAAGCAGAATAAAAAAATGGGGCAAATAGAGAACTGTAAATAATTAGATGCAATAACATTTTAACTTCTAGTTCCTGCTACTTTACTTTCTGCACGTTTCTGCAAAAAACAAGTCAAATGAACGGAAGACACAGCGTTCAGACCATTTATAAAAGAAAAACATTTCTTACATATGTTCCTAAAATTGTCTACATAAAATATTACACCCAGCAATTATGATTTGGTAGTCTGGAATACAAGCAATAAACCTCCTAAGGTCCACAAAGATTGTGAACTTCCTTTCAGGAAGTTGGGGGGTTGGTGAGGGGGAATTTTCGCAATTAGAAGATCTGTAATGGCGCTGCCTTAGAACTCAACTGATTACTTCCAGTTCAAAAAATCTTTTGGGACAATGGCAGACAGCTCCCATTGTCAGCCTCATTTATGGTTATTTTAATAGTTCCAGCTTATTTCTGTCAGCTAGGCGGCTTGTATGTCAAGCTTTTGGACAGGCAATATAATTGCTATACAGAGGAACAGTACCATGTTGCTAAAGCTCGATATGAGACACATAAAAACCCCCTGATGAGTCCACATTAGGGAAATGTAATGTTAACTCCTATGTCAATAGCAAAAATTATTGTAATACAACCACAGAGGATCTACGTTTCCTTGAAGAGAGGGCAAGTAGAGCAAAGTTTGCTGTTAACATGAGCAATCATTCATGATTTGAGAGAAAGCTTGCTGAAAAAAACATGACTGCACTACGACATCAACATTACAGCAGGTTTATAAAATACCAGAGACAGCAGAGCAAACTGCCAGCAGGTTCTGGGCCAAGCACGTGGGATTTTGGTACCTGCAAAAGCAGCTTCTCTTACTGCTTACATGAGCAAGGTTTGTAGGATCTGAGGCAAGTCATTGCTCTGGCCACCTATCCCTTTTCAGGACAGTTTTTTGTCTTCAGAAAAAGACACAACCAGTTTCTATGTTCTAAGAAACTCAGTTACATAGTATTATAAAATTAGAATAATAAACTACATTTAAGCAAAACACTTCCTGATAATATTGTTGTGCTATTTTAAGTTCAGTTACCTTCATGACCAAGAAAATTTCTACTAAAATATAAGTGATTCACAAACTAGCAAACGCTTTTACAGGTCCACTGTTTGTTTACTTAGGAACATAAAGGACAAAGAAGGAAATTATTTAAGCAAAATTTTATAAAGAATGTGTACTTGTCTCTGCGTGAGAAATGCAAAGGATGAATTTCTATATTCTTCATTGAAGTTTATAGGAATTTCTTAAATATACAAATGAACAAATATATGCTTTTTAGAACTTCAGCTTCACCAGCAACTGCAAAATCCCTCTTCTCTATCAGTCTTCTTACTACTAAGGAATTGTTGACAAAGAGTGTGGTAAGTTTAATAATTTAGCTGGGAAATGGGGAGCCTCTGAAGGGGAAATTCCTCTGCAAATGGCCCCAGGAATTTCAAAACTAACTGGAGTTGACAGATTAACCTAGGTCCCCCTTAGGCAGAAGAAGAGTCTACAAGGAAAATAATGAGACGCATGGGAAGCCAATTATGCACAAGAGCAACACATTTAATTGTTCAGAAACTGGTTTGTTGATCCAGAAGGATCCAGCTGTTTAGACCTCTGCAAACTATTAAAACCTGGACAGTTCTGTAACAAGTATACTTTGAAATTATTAAACTTTACAGATTACAGGTTTTGTCTGTAAATCTCAGGGTTTAATGACCATCTTAAATAAGGAAAATTGTTCCACGTATCCCAAGAATACATTTCCTCCAGACACTGTGTTTCTTTCAGAATCCCTTTTTGGTGGCAATTTGAAACTGCAGTTTTTCCCTTATTACTTCTGCAAAACACTGAAGGCCCAGCACGTCCAACAGAGCAGCCCTATCCTTCAGTAAGAAGCAGTTACAGTTGTATTCCACCACAGCAACTCTGGCTCAAGACTAACCCGCGACAAAAAAATGTTGTTTAGTACATGTGTCTGTTATTTATGCATGGCTGTGGTTTGGACTGCTGCAATTTTGCTTCAAGCTTTCAGTGTCCAAAATATTTTCAGTTGCAGAAACTACTGGTTAGCAATGACAGTTTCCAGATGAGCTCTGAGCAAGAAAAGATAGTGATTTCTATCAAAAGGCAGGATGTATGTTAAGGAATACTAGAAATGAGGCTATTACTGCTGTTCATGTTACTGCACCAGGTAGCTATATACACAATAGCACTTAATTACTGCCAACAGAAATGCTGCTCCCAAGCAGATTTCTGTATACAAAGAAGATCTGATATACCTCTGGGCATGCTAATGCCAGGAGAACAAAGCGAATTGACAAAGTCATGAAATTAAAGCATCTGGGATCCAGTGACATCAAAAGACATTTTCATCCTTGTTCTGACACAGTCAGATTTATTAACTTACAAAGTATCCATTTATTTATTCAGACTTTATTTCTGCTCATGTTTCCAGAGGGGATTCTACATTGATCAGTACCTGTTAAGCTAATTTTTTTATTAGCCTTATTTGCCTTTGCATATGAGTCAAATCAAACACAAGGCCATATAGAGAAACATTTCTGAACTTGTCTGGTTTTGAGTAAAAATTTAAAGCTAGGAGAATCATGAAGGCAAAGAGTTTTGGTACCATAACATTATGTTTATTCTCTGGTTATATCAAGCAAATGAGAAGTCCTCCATTTGTAAGTAAATTCTTAAGAGCACGCTGAAGAATCAATACCCAACATCTAAAAAGATGACTTGTAACTAGAAAACTAGAGATTCCTTACCAGATGTCAAGTATACTTATTTATGGGGACCCTAGATGCTTATTGGGAAATGGTTTCAGTCTTTCTCACATAAAAAATACATAACATCACGCACTGTTTTAATCAACACTCTTCAGAATAAAAAATTACTAACAGTAGTAGAAATGAATGCAAGTTTAAAAATATAAAAATCTATAAATTTAATTCACTTTATTGCTTACTATTGAACCTGCAAGCATTTGGATGAACAGAGACCACAGAGTCTCTCTGACAGGATTTCCATTGAAAAAGCTCTTAATTATTCCCCACAGAAACTTTTTTGCTGAAGATAACTGCACCCTTCGTAACAATACCAAAGAAAATGATTGTTATGAATAATGCTTCATAAAACAATAATTTGTCATAAAGCCATAACAGAAGTAGATCAACTCTGTCAACACTAGAACTCTCTGTAAATGAAAGAACAATATGATATTGTAGGTAAGTAGTAGACTATCTAGGCACAAAATGCATTTTGCTCCTAACCACTGAGATTTTCCTTCTTTAAGAAATTCACAGAATACACAGCAACTAGATGGAGTTGCATCAGGAAAACTTCTCAAATCTGAGCATAGTTGTTGTCAAAGAGACACTCTCAAATGTTGGCCATTCTTAAGTTTGACTAGACTGAATGACTCAGTTTCCAAAGTATTTTTTTTATCATCCCTGGAATTACAGACACAGAATGGCACGTATTTCTTATTCCATTTCCTCCCATCATCACATGCTGGATCAATATTCACTCAAACATTTACTCCAATAATCAGCAGTAATCTTGCTCTCACTCTGTCACTCCCTTAACTTCTTATTAAACAAAACACATTAAAACTGATGTGTCATTTGAGTCAATGACAACTTGACAACTCATTTTCCACTAATAATTTTTGAACTTTCTCACACTTTCCTCCTCTACCTTAACTGTAAAAGTTCAAGTCAGTCCAAAATTTCACCATTCAGTATGAACATTATGAAGCAAATAAAAAGCTAACTGAAAAGTCCAAGTTCTATGATAGCTTTTGGTTTTTTGTATTTACAAGCACAGCTCCTGATCCTTTGGTTTCTGTACTTAACAGAGAAGGATTCATTCAGAAATCTGATCAGGAATGATGTAAAATAGTTTTGCACTATGAGCTGCTTAGATTTTATCTCTTTTTTTTTTTTCCTGGGTAATGTTTTGTCTATATCCATACACAAATAATCCACTTATTAACAAATTGCCACCTCTTCTTACATATTTTTTTACTTTAAAACTACTGTTTGGACAAACACAGGAAACTTAAAGTAGTACTGTGCTAACTAATAGGACAGGTAGAAAGCACATAAATATAACCAAACATCAAAGAAAGGCACAGGTCATTTTCCCATTTCTGTTTAATCTGCTGAAATTGGTCCTGTAATATTCAAATTACCTTCAAAGTGAACTATGACACCAGACTTCTTATGTGAAGAAATAATCATCGTTCCTTCACCCCTCCCAAAGTAAGTAACATTCCTTGCACAGGCAGCTGCACATTTGCTAATCATTAACTGGTTTTGAAATAATGATGAAGAGAAACTGTTAGCTATTTTTCACAATGGTAACCAACAAAATCTTTAAAACAGAAGATGAAGTGCACACTGTAAAATTATTTACAGTAAAAAAAAGATGCTGTATTATTATAGCTCCTTCAATATCTTGCTGACAATATTAGTTGTTGTGAGCAAGAATTTCTGTGTTCAAACCTAACTAATTAACTCAAATTTCATGAATAAAAAATACCACTTTTAACTAAAACAGAAAGAGATATCTTTTAAGAAGATGAACTATGCTGCTTATATCTCAAATAATAAAATAATACATATGGTCAGAATTGCAACACCAAATATAATAGAGGCATAACCTATGCACACATTCCAACCTTATCTAGAATCACTTTGATTCACTCTACCTTGCTTTCATTACAGGAAGGGCACAGCAAGGGCATTCCTCTCAGATCAAACAAAAAATTCCACACACAGAAGTTTCCACATGTCTGATTCGTTGCAGATTAAACCCTTATCATTAGACAGCAATCTCTAATTTTCATAGAGACAGGATATACCCTGTCATGGCAAATCTACAGGCAAAGGGGGGAGAAGGATTAAAAAAAAATAATTATAAACCCCCTGTAGAATGGAGATGTATTCCCTGTGAAAGACCTATACATGTTACTCTCACAGCTTTGGAGAAATGGGACAGCACACCAACATTAAAGATCACATTCATAATTCCATAATCTATAATTCCATCATAAACTTCTTTGCACTAAAAGTCTTTCAAGTTGAAATACCAAACTCCCTCTCTCTCATAAATACAACCAGGACTACAGGCAACACATACAGGAAATTTGTTTCCATTTTTAGAATATTATTAATTCAGTCTATTCACTTTCAGCATATTATGTTACCAATATCTTCTTTTTTTTTGGCCACATGACCGGATCAATTCTGTAATACTCAGGTACATTACCAGTAACACTAAAATCAGAAGGCTATTCCATAATTATACTTCTTGTATTTTGAAATTCGTACTATAATAACCTTTTAATCTTTAAATACTACATAAAACATGAACAAGCACTCTATGATCAGCAACTCCAAAACTAAAACTCAGTAATTTCACTTTCTGGTGTATGGAGGTGCTATCAGGCCTTTTGCATCAGCAAAATAACAGATTTTTTTTAATATAAATACCAAAAATTATTAATTTTAGATACACACAGATTTTGGAAATTATTCATGTCAGAGAGCATTATTCTAGGTAGAAGATTAGTCAACAAAGCAATGCAATTACTGTACTTTCTATGTACTTTCCCATCATACAGGCAGATATTCAGTTCTGTTATCAGCAATACCACACTGCCAAGCCTGCAAAGACACAGAACGCTGAGCTGAATGAACTATTAATGACCACCACTACTAGTAGGTCAAGCCAATTTACATCCACTAACTCAGCAGTTGGCTCTTTAACCCTAATGCCAATCCAAACTATGCAACTACTTATAAGAACCATGAACATATTGATTATCCTTGCTCACAAATAAATTAAAAAGAAGCAGCAATTAGAATCATGGATAGAACACAAGGAGCTGGGGGAAACCTCTTTTCTGAACACAGAAATGATTTGTTGCACTCCTGTTGCTAGATTCTTTGGACATTTCTGTTTTTCCAAAAATCCCTCTGTGATAGCACTGGAATGCTAGAGATTTTCTTTTCTTGAGCCACATGGAGATTGATGAATTGAAAATTCATTTTTAGTCACATTTAGTTGTCCAGTGCAATAAAGTCACAGATGCAGTAAGAATAATGTACAGATTAAAAAATGGACCTACAAAGCCTAGTTTCAGCAAAGCCCAAAGTATTTTTAAATCCAAGTTCTAAAGCTGCAACTACTGCATGTAATAAGTTCTGGAAGTTTGCCAAATGCTCATGTAGGTTCGTCCTTTGTTAAATATGTCCAAATGCTGTATGATTAAAGTCTAAAAGCTTCAAAGAAAAGAATAAACATTATGCAATCATTTCAAGCTCCCCTCCTTTGACCTTAATATGTACTTCAAAAGCTCAGCAGATGCTTAGTAGGAAATAAATCCCCAATTCAACAGATGTCCCAACAGTGATAGCAAGATGCACCTTCCATAGCTTTTGGCAACCCTTCCCTTTTATTATTCCTCTGCTCACAAGTACTTTTCAAGTCAAAGAGAGACCCAAGCAAGTTAATAGGCCCTTAATATCTATTCTGCTGCCTGAACTGATTGCTGTTTATAAGGTAATCTTTGGGACCACATGTGGCTCAGCCCCAGTTCATCTCCTACAGAGACACAGCCCCCAGGCACCTCTGTTTTCATCAAACCAAGCTGTAACCCAATCAACACCTTTCACAACGAACAATCCCTTACTTTCAGCATGCCTGCAGTAGAGAAGGGGAGCCTCAGCTTTTGTATGGGATTCCTATTTGGCACCTAAGGTGATGTTTTACTCAGTAGGATACCTAAGAAAACTCAAACCACTTTGGAAGATGCCCTTGCCTACAGAAAACATAAGATGAATATGCTTGTCTAAAACTAATTCAGCTTTTTCTAAAGACACATTTTCAAAGCTGCATTAACAACCTAATAGCACTTTGGGAGTTGCCACCATCACAAATGCAAATTACATGGTTTTCTTCAAGCCTGAGAAAGAAAAGTAATTCCCTAGCTCCAGGCTGCTCAGGACCTTGGTCCAAACCCAGGCCTCCTTAACCTCTGCCAAACAAACTCAACATTAGCCCCAAACACCTAAAAAGAAACACAAATGCAACAGCATCATATCACAGTTTAACCCACTGGCACCATTAGTTCTACTCCTTAGAATTAACACAACCACACTGTCAGCACAGTAGTACAAAGCTGCAAACTGCAGTCAAAAGCAGATGGCCCCTGACAGGTTAACCTCTTCTGAACTGGAGTACTGACATGCACTTAACTAACTTCTGGGTATGAGATACTTTGCTTGATTGCTGGCACCATGGCTGCCTGACACTTGAATTTAGTCATCTCCTAGTAAAATACTTTCTGTGTTGCTTTCTATGGATAGCAGCAAATTCAAGCCTTGTCCTCAGTCTAACAGATAGTGGGTCCCTGGCTTTTTTATTTCTTTAATTAAACACAAATTGTATTAAATTTGATCTATACTCTTAAAAGTTTCTAGATTCCTGCTAGTACTAGAGGAGATCCAGAAGTACAAAAATCATTCTTAGTAAGCTGGTGTTACAACTATTTGTACTGTCTCAAAGAGAATCTATGTGCCAAATGCCTCATTTTTAAAACCATAACAAATTGGCGGAAAATATATTTTAGTTGCATGAAATTTTAAGCAAATGTTTTTTAAACTCAAAATACTACTCAATTTAGGTGCAGTTACTTTTTTTTAACATAACTAATTTTTTCTTGCACAATGGCACAAGTTTGCCTTAATGCCACTGATGAAAAATCCATAAAACCAAAATAAAACCCTACAGATCATCTTCTGCTTCAGCTTCACTCTTTTTTGGACATCATACTGAACACACGCAAAGCCATTGGGTTTTCCTTAATTAGAAAGCAGAAAATAATACCCCATTTTAGAAATAGTCTACCCAAGTTTTTTTGGTGTCTGTAATTAACAGCCACAAGTATGCCTCTTCAATTTAAGTGTCCCACACAGCTATGGCTGTCTCTCCCATCTTGCAGAGTAAGCTAGAATTTCAGCTCTGCTCCATATATAGATAGCATGCTTAACTACCACTGAAAATTATGGTAGGAAACAGAGGTCATAAAAACATGGGATAAATGCTTTAAAAAATAGGTCATAGTGTTTGGGTGGGCACAATACCATAATGGGTTTCAATATTTATTGTCACAACAAAACCTTTTTTTCTGGTGGTTCTGGAGAAGTTTGATAAGGACTGTCCTGCAAAGGATTCACAAGAGTGTCAGCAGGAGAGTTGAAATGTGCAGACCTGTTCTAGAGTCAGTGAAGTTTTCTCATGCCTCTCATCTTTCTCAATACAGCACCAAAGGGAGAGAATGCCCAGACAAAGAACAAAATATACCACTAGGAAAAAAAAAATCCTTAACATTATCAGCATCAAAATATCTTTCCAGAGCAGTTAACTACCCAAGTAATCCTTACTTGGCCTGCCCTCTTTTTTAAGTAGTGTTATTTTTACAAAACTATCCTCACAGAGAAGGCTAAAGAAATTACTATTTCTGCATCTCTGACCTATACTGCTTCATGCTTCCAGAATAGCTGTATTTTTTATTATTTAGCACAGATAAACTAGAACTTCTTGAACAGATAAGTTCCCAAAATTTCTCAAGACACACAAAAAAAAAAACCCACCTTACATACACTTTTAGAGATACATACAAAAATACATTTCTCAAACTCAGAAAGTACTTTAATTCTTTCAAGAGCTTTAATTACACAGTATTCAAATGAATAGATCCCTTGTACTGTTTTCCAAAGAAATAAGTTTAACAGTTTGTGTTCAAATTCCAGGTGTTGACCTGAAATTCTGTTCCAGATGTCAGTGTGACAACTAACCACTCAACTCCAAAAATAATCTGCATAAGTCCTTTGATTAAGGAAAAACTCCCATCTGCTGTATAGAATGTCATTCAAATCTCCAGCATACATTAGAATTAGGTTTTCTCTTAATTGCAAACTCACATGCTGATGCAACCCCTCATTTAAACAATTAACCTTCCAAATTAACATTTATAAACTTAAGAACTTAACTCTAACTCGGAGTTTACAGAACCTAGGAATCATTCTGCATATTTTTTTTTGTTTGTTTTGGCTGTTTTACATGTTGAGGGTTGTTCAGGCTATTTTCTGTTGTTTTAGGTTTGGGGTTTGGTTTCTTGGGGTTTTTTTTTAGTTTGGGTTGGTTTTGAGGGTTTTCTTCAAACTGCATCAGAATAATCTAAATTCTTATTCTAGGACACGTATCCTTCAGCTACTAAAGAAATTAAAAGGCTATAGCTACATGAGCAAATCATTAACTTCAGTACAATGTAATGCAGCCATACAGAATGCAGCTTTTAGGATGAAAAAATTTGCTTGAAAAGCTAATTAGATACCTGGGAGATTAGTCTGTGCTCTGAGCTTCACTCATTACTGCACCTGAGCTAGCTAGAGTAAAACTTTATTGTGCAAAAAGCTGCAGCCACTTAGTATTTTGCAGAAATAGAGAACCTCTTAATCCTTCTCTCTCTTTAAATGTAGTGGGAAGAACGACTGTGCCTTGCAGGAAGAAAATGCTATCAGAAGACACCAGTCTATGCAGGTATTCTTCCTAGTTACTACTCACTTTTAACTGGTCAAAATACTCACATAAAGAATTTTATCTGCAAAACCAATGTGCCAATGAGACTGCATCTGTGGACAGAAGTCAAGCAGGAAATGCCATTGTCACATTTGTAAACAAACTTACTCTATGATGTGAAGATACTCTAAGAATTAGTCTGTCATATTAAACCCACCTAGAATATTATTTCTCTAGTATCAAAATCACCGGATCAATTACAATTTTTAATTTAATGTTTCATAGCTTTCTTACAATAAGATCTGCTCAACATATTTTTCTGTTCATAGTTTTCAGCAATTCTGATCTGACAGATCTTCAAAGACACAGAAGAAACACTAAGCCAACACATAACGCGGAATTTGTAGAGCAGAAGAATGGAAATTATTAAGAACTTCTTGGTACGTGTTTCCCTTTTTTTATTTAAACTGAGAGAAACTAAGTTTTTGTATATCCTGATGTTTATATCCATGACTTATACAAGAGTAACAAAGTATACAGAAGGAGCAACTTCAAGATGAAGTTGAAAGTGAAAGAGTTTGAAATAAGTCCTGTATTTTTAACATTGTTTAACTATAATTAACTTAAAACCAAATCATACTAATCTCAGACTGCTTTTGGTTTGTGCCAACTACCATTTTTCAAAGAGCAGGGGGCACAGTTAGGAGAGAACTGCAGGATTAGGCTTCCCAATAGATGGCCTGGGTACAGTCACCCTTCCTAAAGGTACAAGAGTTGTTGGTATAGATGCAGGCCATTTGGCTTCTGTTCCAGAAAATGGTGCTGGTTTAACAGCTCTCCAGAGTGCTTATGTGTTCTGCTCCACCCATGATCATAGCATTTAAACTTTACTAATGCCAGTCTTCGACAAGCTCAAAAGTCAAAGACCACTGAAGAAATGGAACCTGAAGCTATCCCTTATGCACAAATGTTAATGATATCCTGTATTTAAGTTAATGGATTCACATGAACACTACAGAGCAATGTTAACACACTTATTACATGTTAGCCATGCTCTGTTCCTTTCATGAGTATAATTCAGTACTTTGCTTTACACAGTTAAAATCCTATTCATTCTCCTTAATGAATGTCTTCCCAGCTGGAAACAGATTTGGTAATATTAAAAATAGTAGCATCCTATAGCCATTAAACTTTATTGACACTATTTTATGCATACAGAGATAGTGCAACAAAACTAATTTTCTTCCATATGGCCCTGGTTTTTTTTTACTTGCTCCTTTAATATTCTTTATCAAAACAATTCAGTTTTCCTCATCACTGTAGAAAGGTTACACTTGAAAGATACATGGTTTCAAGGAAACACTACACAAGAAAAATAACCATGTGAGTGTTACAAACCATGCAACTTGAAAACTCCCCAAATACAAAATAACCAGAGACTGGGAAAGTATTAGAAGAAAGCATAATCTCTGTGCCCTGCCTATGCTACTGAACACAGCATCTCAGACTAGACAGATCTTTGTTTTAATAAAACATAGTCATGCATCTTTTTAAGTCAGCAAATTAGTTTAATCACCTTAAAATTTGTCTGTATAATTAAAGCAGAATTACTGTTATTCTATAACACTTATGGCCGAATAACTCAAATTCAGGTAAATGAAAGAGCAGTAAGATTCCTGGTAACAAATAACTAAACACTGTAAACACAAGCAATAAGGTTCTCATGTGTGAGGTTCAGACTGTCACATCATCCTTTACACCATTCTGGAACTAGCTTACGTACTGCGAAATATCCTCAACTGCAGAAGTTTAGAAAACACCTGTTGGTAGTCTTTCAAGTTGAACTAGTTGCTAAGTTTCTGATAATCAGTTTATAAAATTCACTGTGGGTTGAAATCTTACTGTGCAGGGCCTACATGTAACACCCAGCATCTGCATGTGTGAGGATTGTAAATGCAACCACTCAACTAGTTGCATGGAATTCATTACTTAAACCTTCCTTCAGTTCTGAACATCAGTTTCCAGAATGGGCTCCCATCTTCCCTAAACATTTCAATGAGATCTTTCTCAGGCAAAATGACCCATGGCATCTACACATCCAGAGTCAGCTGGCTCCCTTAGCTGTCTAAATTTTGAGCACTAGAAAGAAAAGCAAAACCATAAGAAAACAACCTTGAAACAAGGACAGCTCTCAATACTAAGCTAGAAGTTCTGATATCTCAAGGAAAAGAGCAATCTGCTTGGCAAAAATTCTTTGGAGAAGGCCAGATTAACTGCTACAAGTTTTTCTCAGTCTCATTTTCACAGCTGAAAATCACTGTGGACACTTGCTCACCACAAGCTGGTGCTCCCATGATAGCATCCCATCCAGCCCAGTGAGTGACACTCTCCACCTGCCTATGCAACTGGAAGAAGTATTACGAGCTCTTTCCAACACCATTTTTACAAACTAGAGCTCCCATCTTTCAGTTAACCTTTGAAGAGTGCAAATACTCAATGGAAATGCTCCATCCTTGTATTTGAAAACCAAAAAGTAAACAGGAAGACATTTTTCTTTCTCCCTCCTTGCCCACTGGAATAAAAATTGGGACAAGGAAGTTTCAGTATTGCCTTGGTCCCACAGACCTTCTGCTTTAGGTTCTGCTCCAGCAATTGCTTCTGTAATTCTTTAGAGTTTTTCTCAATCGAAGTAACAGCATGGTATTGACATGATTTATCTCACTTTTACTGTTCTGTGCTAATGGGGTTTAGATTGTGCATGGGATTTTCTTGTGGCACACTGAGATCTGCATTAACACAATGCCTTCTATTATTAATACACACCAATGTGCTCAACTCCTTATCAAATTCTTTGAGAAAATATTCTACTGCTGCTTAGCAGACAAGTTATATAGCCAACTGATCATTGAGAAATTTACAGCCTTCAGTTCTGCTTACAAATAAAAACTATCTTAAATTCCAAGTTCTCCTGAACACACGTACCTAAAGGATAAACAAATGGCTTTGTTATATAAATTCACAGCACAAAAATCTAATTTTAACATTTTTCCTCTCATATAATATCTCAAAGTCTTCATTTATCATGCAATTTAAATTTTATTTCTGTACAATATCAGGCACAATGCACTGTTGTACTTCTGAGTCATATACTGAGCGATGACCTCTGATCTCTCTCCCTTACCCCCTTGGCTTCCAGTTAACAGTTTATGAGCTGAAGATAGCATGAGGCTGATCCTCAAAATAATCTCATTAGTATCATTTATTTTCTTTAGTCATACTTCCAATCTCTATAGCTTCCTGAGGAAATGAGTTTCATGACTTCATTACACTTCATGTGAAAAAATACTTCCTTTTAGCTTAGGAAAGGAAAAATACTTGAAAACCTGTTAACTGTGTGTGCCCTATTTCTCACATTTCAAAATATAGACAGCAATATAGGTGTTACAGAATCTATCACAATTTTCTAGACTTTTATCATCTTGTTCTCTTCCTTTTCTGACCATTATTGCCTTTTCAGGCTTAAGAATACTGAGAAAGCTAAAATACAACTGACTACCAAATTCACCCCTATTACATCTTTTTTCTGTGTCTACTTGAAAAGCATCAGAGCATTCAGGGAACTATGTAATCAAACCAGCTCCTGAGTTTGGAAATATTGGTGTTTAGTGCCCCCTGTTAAGTGATTCACTGCTAACAGTTTGGGCACAACTGCAGAAATCAGAACCCATGAAAACCCACTGACTGAAAATAAAGGTAAGTCTTGGAAAAGAGAACTCAAGATGTCATGGTAAAGATATATTAAATTCCCTTGTGAAAATACCAGAATTACAGGTACAAATATCAAACACTAATACGATTTCCTACCTTTTGAACTGTAAAATTAAAATGAACTTAACATGGGAAAGATAACCTAAAGGTTAACAAAAATCAATGCATGGAACTAGCTAGTCAATGCTTCTATTATCATCTAGTCTACCTGCAAATATGATTGTTGCCCTTGATTTCTCATATGCACGGGTTGAAAGAGCCACTCTGAGCCACTGAATAGTTAAGTGTTTAGTTGAAGTAAGTTCTTAACATCCTTGAACTGACAGAGTGGTATGATGCTCTTCAAAGACAGCAGGATGAGACATGTAGCTCAGGGGTAAAGTCAGAAGAACCTTTCAGCAAGCTGAAAAAGTTTGCAACTTCCTTGGCAAATCACTTCTGTCACAAAATTCTTCAATGAGCTTTGTTGGCTGATAATCAGTCTGCTCCCTGTATCAAGGCCAGTCCATTTTGAAAAATATGACAAATATTCAGACACTGCAGTATAAGGAGTGCCTTCAACAATAATTCTAATGGCTTTTTACTAAAATAAAGTGCCAATCCAAAATTTAAGCTACATTGTCAAGTTTGTACATACTCAATGTCCTTGCCTTTAGATCATCTTTTGCTGGAAGAAACACATCAAGCAAACTGAAATAAACGCTTTCTACATCAGTCTCATAAGTGGAATTTGTTCAATAAGATTAAAACCTAGCAAGCCTTCTCTACCACCACCCAATTCCCACCAAATCCCTCTACTTTCATCCCCGAAGAACTGCAAACACTAGATACCAGATAAGAATATAGACAATGCCTCTCCCCTGCCTTGAAAATACAGAGCCACTGTTGTGGACAATATTATTAAATAGAATCTGGCTTTGCCCCAAGCTCTGCCAACTTTGTAAACCCAGCTGATAAAAAGCAACTTAATTAAACTCGCATCAATTCATTAGTCAAGTAAACTAGCTTTGTGCCAAAAGAGTAGAGAGACAACACATGCAGACAACTAATTCTGCCATTGTAGTACCATCCCAAAAATACACATACCTGTCCACATACCCATAAACAGGTTCATTCTCACTTACTGTTATCCGTCACTCAGATAATAAATTGCCAAACTCAAACTCATTCTATAGGACAACTAGATACACTTCTAAAATACAGTAACACACAGTGAACTTTAATATACTTAAACAAAAAAAAAAATGCACAATGATACACAAATTAATATTCTGCACACATACCAAATGGCCAAAAGTGAAACTACGAGGTCTTGGAAAGAAAATATTCAATTCTTTACTTTTAGAAAATCTGCTTCACTACCTTAACTACGTGCTTTGTTAAAAGCAAAGCTAAGGGAAGTATTGTTACATTTCAACCTGTAGAGCTGGTTCTTTAGCCACAAACCATATAATTTAAAGAGTGACTTTCTAGAGAAGAAAAAACAGTCAGGAACAGTTTGTTCACCCAAACCCTAAAAAGTAAAGTGGCTTCATGAGTCTCTATTACCCACATTCACAATTGTGGGAAGCACAGAGAACACACCAAATGACTACTGGATGAATCAGACCTAATTCTCACCTTTTATTCTCAGTTACAAGCTTTTTTTTTTTGAGACATTGATCAAATATGTCATCATTTACCTACATGTAACCTGTAGACAAATTTTGCACCAGATTCCTCCTCAATTTATTTAAAGATGCTTGATTGCAAAATATCAATTCTCCCTCTTTATCAAAGACTTAAATGAATAAGATAGCTACATGGACATCCAAGAAAAATGTTAAAAGTCAGCACTAGAATTTTACTGAAAATGTTCTATTACAAGATATTACATTTCTTCTGCACACATGACACTGTAAAAATTCTCACACTGCTCATCAATGTATGCATTATTTATGAAATAAGTCAACAGTTTGCTTGATTCATACGAGGCTTTTCTAAAGCTACATCAATGTTTTCTTTGGCAGAAGCCTTCCAAAGAAGGCACTGCTCACTGAATTCTAGATGGGCACCTGTTAACTCTGAAACTATGCATATGGCACACATGGCAGTATCACATCCATGCATACCTTCAGTGAAATGAGTGAAGGATAATGTCATTTAAGACTGAAAAGTATGACAGTCTCACTGTCCACAAAACAGTGTGTGTGTGCTCACATAAGGCAGACCTCCATTTTTATATCAAGAGCATTCTTACTTTTTCTAGGTGGTACAGATTTTAAGACTTAAGCATGGCTTTAGGTAGGCTGGATGGAAGTGGGAATATTAAGAGAGAAATTACTTATCAAATATATAAAAATAATTTCACTAAAGTAGCAGACACAACTATATCCATTGTTGGTGACATCTTTTTGTCCAAACAAGAACACCTACACCAACTGTGACAATGCTGCTTCTCTTCTCTCTTTCCTGGCATTTGATTTTATTTAGTATATAATAACAGAAATCCACCTTACCTTTTTCTTCATCTATTCGAAAAACTCCTAAACCCGATCCATCTCTGATGGAATATCTGATCTCCCCATCTCTTCCTGCATCTTCATCATAAGCAGATACTGTCATTACTGAGGAGCCAACAGGAGCATCTTCTTTTATAAAGCCTTTATCTGCAAATATGGAGAACCGTGGGGGGTGCAAGTTTTCATTCACATCAACTATCTCAACCTCAACGTAACACGTAGAGGACAACGAAATGGGTTTTCCTTTGTCCTTGGCCCGCACAGTCAAGTTATAAAGTTGTTTCTTTTCATAATCCAGTCTTTGTACAATACGTACTGCTCCACTTATTTTGTCAACATCAAAGGTGCCATCTCCACTGTCCAAAAGACTGTACCGTACTTGACTTGACTGGCCTAAATCAGGATCATAGGCTTCTAGCCATGTAATAATAGTTCCCTCAGGAAGATCTTCTCGAATTTTCACATGATAATTTGAAGGAATAAACTTGGGAGGATTGTCATTAACATCTTCTACAGCCACTTTCAAAATAACTGTTGAAAATAATTGAGGTTCTTCAGTAGGTTGGTCCCTGGCCTCAATTTTCAACAAATAAATGTGCTGTTCCTCCCGATCCAGGACCCCTACAACTTTCACCACTCCTGTCACAGAATTAATAGTAAACTTGTCTGTATCTGTAAGAAGAGCGTATTTCAATTCTCCATTAGCCCCCAAATCTTTATCAGTAGCTCCAATTTGAATTATTTCACTGTTGGGCTCTTTGTTTTCACTTACTTCAACAAAATAGCTGTCTTGGAGGAACTCTGGTGGGTTGTCATTAGCATCCAAAATTTTTATATTTAAAAGGGTCCAGGCAGACTTCTGTGGTATGCCAAGATCATAGACAGTAATATTGAGAGTATATTTATCTTTTAGTTCTCTGTCAAGGGGAGATAGAATTTTCAGCAATCCTTTTTCCATATCAACAATAAAACTACTGTCTTCATTACCTGCAGAAATAACATACACTAGTTTTCCATTGAAGCCAGTATCAAGATCAGTAGCATTCATAGATATTATGCTGGAGCCCACAGGTTGGTCTTCTTTTATCTCAATGTTACTGGGGAGAGTAGTTCTAAACTGAGGTGCATGCAGATTCACAGAGTGAGTATCAAAGAAAACATCCTCAACTTCTCCACGACTGTGCAACTTATTTGCTTGTAAGAGTTTCTCTGCGAGCATTTTGGCAACACCAGTTTCTTCACATTGCAAGTTGACTGGCTTGCGACTACTAGCTACAGTTATGTTGATATACAATGGTTTTGCAAAGTTCTCTCCATCTGTAGCTGTAATTTTCAAACTGTAAAAAGACATTTTAGCACCTAGACCATCTACTAGAGACTGCTTGAGAGAAAGCACTCCAGAATTTGGGTTTAGGCTAAATAAATCCAGTTCATTTCCAGATTCAATTTGGTATCTCACCAACTGGAGCTCATCAGCATCAATAGCAGATACAGTTGTTATTTGTTCTCCAACACCAAGATCCCTGGGAATTATTCCCTCACAATTTATTTTCTCAAACAGAGGTATATTGTCATTCAAGTTATTTAAAATAATAGTAACAGGAACTTCAACTTCTCGGCGATATGGTATACCCCAATCAGAAGCTCGAATCCTTAAATTGTAAACCCTTGGCATTAATTCATAATCCAAGTCTTCTGAGGTACTAATAATCCCACTGAAATGGTTAATCACAAATGGCAAAGGATTTAGATTTGCAATGCTATAGGTCACATAACCATTTTCCCCTTCATCAGGGTCTTTTGCACTTACTCTCATAACACTTGTACCTACTGGCACATTTTCATCAAAGGAGGCTTTATAGGATGTCTGAGTAAATTCAGGAGGATTGCTATTCATGCCTAGTACCTTAATTAATACTTTTGCAGAAGCTCTTCTGTCACTGGTTACAACTTCAAGTTCAAAATGGGATGCATATTGTGCTTTTATGGGTTCTAATGTGGTAATAAGACCAGTGTGAGTGTTTAAATTGAATTTTACTTTTCCTGGTGTGTTTTTAAATACATATTTTAAATGTGGGTAACTAGGCACAGCTTTCACCATTATCACAGGTGTGTTTGGAGGAGCAAATTCACTTATTTCAGCTCTATATATCTCTTTTTCAAATCTGACAGGACCAGACTTAAATTGTGGCGATGTCACTCGAACAACTTTCACAGAAGAAAATTGTGGGGGATTCCCTTTATCTTTAGCTTGAAGGGTAAGGTTGTATCCAAAAGGGTGACTCTCCCAATCAATGGGACCAATAGCTTTTATTCTGTATTCTTTGCCACCGGGAACAGACCTCACTGTTTTGAACTGTTGAAGCGCATCTCCTGCAACAATATTTAATGATGCTATTTCCCCATTTGAGCCCTGGTCATCGTCCTCAATGGTTACAATCGCATACGTTGGGTCTGTGTCAGATTCTGATGGAGTCAATGGAACAGCTGTAATAACAGGGGCATGTTCATTTGCTTGCTCTACATGAACAGTTAGTTTTGCCATACTGCTTATGCCACTGCTACCATACAGCTTCAGCCCACGGTCCACTGCAAGAATTTCCATCTCATAACGCTTAGTGTCCGAGTAGTCAAGTCTACCAGTTAGAACTACCACTCCACTAGTTGGATGTATAGCAAACACATCTGTTCTTTCTTTAAAGCTATAGTAGAACTCTCCATTTGTTCCTATATCTGCATCTGTTGCACTGACTCTTGCGATGCTGGTCCTTATTGCTGTGTTTTCAGGCAAAGAAACACTGTAAGATGTTGGAGAAAACAAAGGCCGCAAGTCATTTGTATCCAGTACCTGTATCCTGACCTTCGTGCGTGTTTCAGCATTTGTATTTTTTTCAACTGCTTTAACAGTCAGCATATAATGGTCCTTCACCTCTCTGTTAAGGATAGCCGTGTTTCCTCCCTTGGTCCGTATTCTCAAAAAGCAAAAGTTTCCAAGAACATACTCTTCAGCTTTGAACAAATTTTCACTGTCACCAGAAATAATTTTGTATCTTATGTCCCACAATGGATTTGTAATGTAAATGCCCATTTTCACTGGATGCCCAACGTAAGTCTTGGCTGCAGAATTCTCGTACACAGTGGCATTATACTGTACTTGTGTAAATTGCATTGGTGGAGCATGATGTGGTCTTTGATTTCCTTCACAGTTTCCAAAATGCTGCACCAGCAGCATCAGCAGCAACAGCATAGTCAAGTATCTTCCCATGGCAGCAATGACAAAGAAACCCTGAAACAAGAAAGAGATGTAGTAAGACTCATGACTGTTCAAATGTTTATCAAATAAACATTGATCCCTAGTTCAGAATTCATACTTGAATGAAAACTGTAGGTTACACATTTAGACTATATCCTTTTCTTGCAAAAAGTGTAAAAATTACTTGCAGTATTAGAAACACAGATAAATTAAAAACTTCTAAAAAAAGTCAAGAATCCACTACATCAAAAGTCTAGGAATTACTAATGCAACACAAGAGGAAGATAGAGTTAAGCTCAAATGAACATTCCCATGAAGTACCATGCTAGAAAATATATGTCAATGCTGTCTGCTATGAGCAAACAAACTACGTCTGAACTAATTTGGAGCAATGAACATTCACTGCAGTTCTCTACTTCACACATGACGATGTCCAGTAGAAAATTCTCCTCCCTCATTTCATTTAGATTGTAAAATGGCTGATGTCCAACTATGTGGAAGTAAACTGCAAGAGTTGGCTTGATAGTACCATAAATTCTTTACAGTATCCTATGTTCACTTGTTCCAAGAACTACAAATATTATAAACAGGGAATAATTCTGTATTATACTCCCTCCAGCATTGGCTACTCCTTTAAGAGTAATGCTTACCATAAAAAAAAAAAAAATAGCAAGCACCACTAAGGTGCAAAGCCCATAAAGAATAAGATGTATTCCTTTATTCCCCTCTTAGAACAGATCTGAAGCAAATTAGTATCAAGGGTCATGAGAACAAGAATCTATCAGAATCACTGGAGGAACATTTCAGTCAGGTTTCTCCAACACACTCCAGAAATGTCACAGAAAGACCCTGGAACAGCAAGACAGTCATAGAGACACTCCTTCACTGGATTTGCCTTTTGACGTCAGTATAACATTTTCATACCTAAATCTAGGCAAGATTGCAGTAGGAAGAAAGGCAGAAACCTCCGGAACAAGACATCTGGGACCACCTTCTTCATCTGGGTATACAGCAACTGTTTTTACTTCTTCAAGTTTCACAGTATAACAAATCAAAGGCTCCCTCTGAAGCAAGCCCATGCTTTCAACAAGATCTTGAGGGAAATTTTTTTTTTCCAGCAAGTAGAAAGCAATCTAACATTGATTACTTTGATTAAGTAGTAAACATTCATTTCTTTCTCCTTTCCCTATTTATCCTTCATTTTTTTCCCTTACCTCTCCTTCTGAGTCTTCTTCCCTGGCCAATCTGCTATATAAATCAAACTAATTACTCACTGTGTCATTCTTTTATTGCTCCTGATCTTTTTCTCCCCATGTTTTAGTCCTAGTTTCCCTTATCCTATTCTTTGGATGTCACTCTTTCCTAAGTACCTATCTTCATGCTAGTTCTGTTCATCTCCACTAAAATAATATCACATATTGTCTCCTTCCTCCATTCACATTTTCTCTTATAATTTCTTCCCTACTTCCTACCTGTTCAGGTAGGTATGTGAAAGATCACACTTGCTGACATTCCACAGACTGACTCTGCCCACTGGCAAACATCAGAGCAAATTAATCTACTTGTGTCAACACTTCACTTCAAAACCTCAGAAAGAATTCAGTCACAGATACCAGTAAGTCAATGATTTTGACAGATTCACACAAACTACAGGAAGTATTGCAGAGGAGTAATGAAAAGGAATATCCTTTTGGAAGGAGAAAAAAACAAGTGTGTCCGTCTTCCAAATCTAGCAATTAAATTGCACGATTAAAACTATAAACATAACAAACAAAAAGTGAATAAGCAAATAATAAAAAGCATTAATGCTCTTTGAAGTAAGTCACTAGCTGGAATCAATACTTACAAGGTCTTAACACTGAATGAAGAAAAGGTTGGGAGGGCAAATGGGTAAGGTTGGAACAATCACCATTTCAATGGCTTAATATTATTCCTCCCCTATCTGCTTTCCTTCCCAGGCTATGATATGTCCTGGGAATACAGAGACACTTGGGTCTCCAGGGCTTTATGTCCCAGCAAACTGCCAAGTTAACAAATATTTGCTTAAAACCAAAAAAACAAACAAATAAAACCAAGTATCACAGATAACCACATCTTTACAATAAATGACATCACTAATTCCAAAACTGAAAATTTTAAGATGCCACCAAACTGGCCTAAAAGGCAGTGTTAAGAAGACTGCTTAAAACATCATTTTTAAGCAATCAACAAACCCAGCTTTTCCTCCATCTTGCTGGAATTTTGGAAGCCACCTATTACAAATTATCTATTAGTCAATGATCAAATTGTATGTTGATCTGATCAGATACTTCCCTCTTTTCTCCCTCAGTTACACTAGGATTGTTTATTATTATTATTATTTTTAATTTATACTGAAGTCCAAACCACAGCTTTACTTCTGATGCTGTAGCACCTCCTAACTCACAGCCCATGCTTGGCAAAAGGCTATTTGAAATGGTGGATTTATAAGGTAAAACACTATATCTGTTTGTATCTTTTATCATTTGCTTCTCACATCTCAGGCACATTAGATGGGACATGTACCACCCTAAGATGCGTTACACTGCATTAAGATATCCAAACTTCTCATTAATATTCAAAGCTGAACACGTGTAGGTTTTACTATTACTGTAAGTATTCTTCTATGCCATAATACCTTAAACACTTTTTGCTGCTCTTCTGTAACAAGCTCAAGTCTGCTCAGAACCAGCAACAGGCAGCCCATTCCAAACAGCAACACAACCACCAGTAAGAGAATCCACTCTCAGCAGTAACCCCTACAACTTGCTAAGTCACAATCAAGAACGTAGAAGTATCTCTCAACTGAACACTTAACCATGTCAAATAAGAACAAGTTAGCAATTTTTTTTACATGACACTATTTCCATCTTGTCATAATTTGCATAGCTACTAGAAGCACAAAAACGTTGACTAGGATTATCCAAAAATCAACACAGTATATCCTTGGAGAATATCTAACGTATTAAACAACTCCAGTTATAAAGGCCATTAACTACTAAGAGAAAGTATGAAAGCATTAAGATAAAGTGATAATGTGTTAGATATAAACTCAGATGGCTCCTTACAGCGTGCCAAAATGACTGAATTTCTGAAACATTTTAGCCAAAGGCTACACTTTGAACTCCTAAATTTTTATTATCTTTGGAATATGACCAGTTTAGGATTTTCTGTATCCATTTTCAATACATACTGCAACTGTTTGCTTAACAAAACATCATAGCCCTAAATTCCTAAGAAGTGCATACCACATTATTCTGAAAAGCTACTTTCAAACAAACTTTGATTTCCTATCTGGAAATTATTATTTAGACAATTTTTATTTATATGCATATCCAGGTCATTTTTATTTACATGCAAATTCAGCACTGGGATATGTAAGACAATTTTACTACTTAGTTACAATGTTATCAAAACTATTAACGCATCAAAACATTAACATAATTAGTGCATGGAAAAAAAATATTAACACAACTTAGAAATACGAACTATCTTCATATTAAAGATTTAAGTATAATTTTGGAGCTAGCAGAGCTCAAAGTGATAACTTAGAAATTAAGATGACTGGATAAGATAGCAGTCACACAAAATATGTTTCTCCTAGCAGGAAGTTTACAGTATTTAGATTTCAAAGTTTATAGTTTGAGATTTGAAAGTTTTAAGCATAAAATATAGAAGTTAGTAAACAGCAATTTCAAGGCCAAGTGAGCAAAAAAAAGACCAAACTAAGCTTATCTTGCTTATTATAGACACATGGAACCAAGCATACCATTTATCTATGGGGAGCACACATTGAGATATTTACTCCTCCACCAACAGAAGTCACAGATAGAAAAAGGAACTAAATCAAACCATACACCCAAGATAGTCTCAATTTTCTACATGCAAACTCTACCAGTTAAGCCCAGAAAAACCTAACTACCAAGCAAAACATAACTATTTACCTTAAAGGTCAGTTTTGACCAGCACACTCAACTGATGCTGTCTGATAGAAATAAACTGTGAAACTAAACAGTCATGACAGGATTTCTAGAGTTGTAGTCTATGAGATTGTGTGACTCTGCAAGTTGCACTAATTGTGGTTACACCTACCCTTTCAATTGTTTAAAAGCAATTATTTATGTAGTCTGATAGAAAAAGAAATACCAAGTTTAGCCCTTTCAACACACTTAACTTTCCAATCAAACAAATTAACAGTATCTTTTGCTTTTAAGAGAGGTAAGGTGTCTGTTTTGGTATTCAGAAAATTTACACATGATGAGAGTGTATGGTAGCGTTACTTTAGTAAAGCTGGTAAGTTATTCAAAAAATGTACATTGTCACAGAGATTAACATAACAGTTTCAACTTGTGACTAAAGTCCAGTAAGTTTTATGTTTGTATTCCCCACATCATGAGTTAATCTCATGAGACACAATGATTTATGTTTTCGAGACATTAGCTGTTAAAAGGAAAATGCAGCAGCTAAATTCCAACAGCAGGCAAAGATGCTGAAACCAGAATAAAACAAGGATTCACACATAGTATTTTGACTGCTTTATCTGTAGGCAGTTACTGGTATATCTAATATGAACTCACCAGCTGTGCAAGGAAAAGCATACCTCCAATCTCTGTGAATAAGAGTTTGATTGAAATTTAGCATGGCACCCTAAAATTTGTGGTAACAAAAATAGTTCTACTGATTTTGAATTCAGTTTCAAACTTAAAAAAAAAATCAAAACAAAAAACAAAAAAACAGGAAATCTTTCAGAGTTTAAAACGTTTTACACTTGTTTACTTGAACTGATAGCAGAGTTAACTTAGCCATACAAAATTCTTTAGCATGATTAAAAAAAACCAGACTACCCTTCTTCTGGGATGACTAATAAGGCTCACCTTTCAGTCTCCTAAATGAGATTCCAGGATTACACAGTGAGGAAAACAAAAACTTTAAATATAGTTTACAGCATGCAAGTAAGATATTTACCCGCTGAATAGCTGAATTATTTCCACACTGTTAGAAAAGCAAATAGGAAATACACACGTATAATACAACGTTCTTTCCTTTTACAGAGACACGGCAAAGGTGGTAAAGGAATACAGGTATTTTCTATGCCACTCCCTAGAAACAACTTGCATGAAAGTATTTAAACCGCAAGAAAACCTGCTGCTAGAAGGCAGCATTTCTTTAACTTATTAATGCACTTCCGAAAAAAAACCCCTCAAAACTAGCTTACAACTGGGGGATACTATCGGCGGTAAAACACCGCGTAACTTACTGACGAACGATATTTAAAAGTGCATCTTTCAAACATAACTTTGTTCCCCAAAGAAGAATAAAAGAAGCAGCAGAAGCAGACTGATGAGCCCAGCCGGGCTCTTCCGGGGATCCGCTGCCAAACGCCGGGTCCTGGCGGGCAATGCCCTTTACCTTTCTTAGCAATCCGGCGAGAAACGCAACGAGGGACGCGGTGTGGAAGTGCGAACAAAGGAAGAAATTCATCCTAAGGTACTTCTCACCCGCCGCGAACCGCCCCTGCCGGCTCACTCGGGAATGAAGTTTGCGATGGCCCATCAGACGCACTCAGACACCTTGCCTCAAGGAAAAGCACCGCCGCCGGCTCTTTTCCTCTGCCCAACTTAGGCAGAGCCCGCCCGCTGAGGTGCTGCTGACTCTCCGGGGAGCGCGGCCCGGGCTAGCCCGCCGGCCGCGGGGGGATCGGGGCGCCGGGCCCGGGACGCGCGGCGGTCCCCCCGGCGCGGCGGGGAGCAGGGCAGGGGGGGCGCCGCTGGCAGCGCGTCCCGCCGGGGCCCGCAGCACGGGCCGGCCGCTCGCCCAGCGCCTCCGGGCGGCCTCGCCCCCGTCCCGGCCTCGCCTCGGAGCCTCAACTTCCCAAGGGGTCCTCGCCGCCCGTCCTCCCCCACAGCCAAAACTTCTCCCAACTATCCGGCTGGCCCAGCGCTCACCTCTCTGCGACTCGCTGCCTGCGGGGCGAGGGCGCGGGCCGGGGCCAGCCCCGCACGGTGCCTGCCGCGCCGCTCCCCCTTTCTTCCCCGGCCACCAGCGCGCCTCGCCGGTGCCTCTCCGCCCCCTGCGGGCCGCGGCGCCCCCCGCCGCCGGATTCCTCCGCGGCGCTGGACGGCCGCTCCTCCGGAACTCGTTTCTGCGGCGGTCGGCTGGAGCGGCGGCAGCCCCCGCACCCCTGCCCGGCCCCGCCGTGGAAGGACGAGACGCGGAACGGAGCAGCGGGGGAAGGGCGAGCCACAACCACAAGCTGTTCCTCCCGGTGGCCCGAGGCTGGAGGGACCCCTCACCTCCGCCGCGCTCGCCCCGCTCCTGCACAACGAGAGCGGCAGGGAATCGGGTGCTGGTCCAGGGACGCGGGCGACTTCGCGTATGGCGAAGTTCTCCCTCAGAAAGGCTACTCAGAAACTTCGGACAGCTGCTGCCAGGGATATCTTTACGGGGATGGCAAGGGAGACCGTCAGAGCCCACAGGAACACGCGGTCCTCTGCCGTCCGAGGAACAGCGGGCGGCCGGGACAAGTGCCGCGGTGCCCGCCCGCCCCAGTAGTACCCAGGAGCGCCCAGCGGCGACCGCAGCGCCTCGGAGACCGCTTCCCTTCCCAGAGGCGGCCGGGCTGCCGCCCCCGGACGGCGCCGGCGGGCTTGGGCTGGGCTGGGCGAGCCGCCGCCTAACGGGCGGGCGGAGGAGGGAGGTCTCGGCAGAAGCCGAAAGGGACTGGCGTCCCCCGCGCTTCCCCGGCACCGCTGTAAGGAACGGCGCCCTGCTCCGGCGTCGGGAAAAGCAGCGGCAGTGAGAGGGATTGCGAAGCCAGGCATATAGCCAGGGGAGCGCAGCGGCGGCCACCCTGCGACCCGCGGAGAGGATATGGGCTACCTCTCCGTACCCTCAAGCGTAAAAGCGCCCTGCCGAATTCAGGCTGAAAAGATATCTGTCAGTCTGTCAGCCCTCCGTTACAGATTAATACTCCGAAACAGTCCTTGAAGGATTCCCCGCTCACTTATTATTAATAAGTGATCACACTTAATAACGATCAAATGTTTGCCTGGGGAATCCTGTCCCAGCAGACTCACGACGAAGCCTGGTTGCAGGCAGGAGCCGACAGCGGGGGAACATTTACCACGCATTAGCCCCGCCACGTCTTTTATTAGCCACATAAATAAATACAGCCAGCGGCGGAGGGAGCCCCTCTTCAACCACAGCCTCATTCGCCCAGGGCTGCAGGTCAAAATGAGCCAACCCGGTCAGAAAGCGCTTGCTTCCATGGTCACCAACCCGCAGCCGGGCGGCTCCGCCCCGCAGCGCCCGGGGCCGGCCCTGCAGCCCCCGGTCCGCGCACCGGCTGCCCCGCGGGAGCGGCGGCAGCGCAGTTCCGCGGCGGCCGGGCAGAGGGCGCCGCGCCACAGCGCACGGGCGGCAGGCACTGCTCCCGGCTCCCAGCCCGGCTCCCAGCCCGGCTCCCAGCCCGGCTCCCAGCCCGGCTCCCAGCCCGGCTCCCAGCCCGGCTCCTCCGAAGGGAGCGCAACCCAGCCGGCAGCCCCGCGGCGACGAGCCCGGCCCCGGCTGAAGGGCTTCGGGTCAGGGAAACTTGAGTCTCGCTCTCGCCGTGAAGGGGGCGGTAAAGCTTGAGGTACCTTCACCTCCAGGTAGCTTAGTATAGAGTCGATGTGCGGGTATATATACACGTATTGATATACACATAAACATACACACTCTACACAGTTAAAAACCACGGGTTGAATAGAAGACCCTACTGTTTTCAGCAACGCAACAAATTAGAGCACTAGAACTCGCAAGGGAATCATCCCTCTCAGCACCCTGCTGATAATAAACTCATTAAACAAAGAACTCACCAGACCAGCTGGACTCGGCACTCTTCTCACAAAGTCCGCCCCAGCTCGGTTCATCTCCGCACGCTTCCTCCCCTCGCTTTCTTTTTTGTCCTCTGGAGAAAGCGCGAGCAGAACTCCGGTGCCCACACGCCTCTAGAGCGTGAACCCCGCGGTGGCCCTGGCGCTCAGCGCGGCCCCGGCGCGCAGCCAGCGCGGCGCCCGGCCCCACCGCCACAGCGCGGCATGCCGGCTCCGACCCATCCGCTGCTTGAAACTTGAACGAGGGGGGAAGGGAAAATAGACGGGGAGTAGGAGAAGAAGAAGGAAAAAAGAAAAAAAGAAAAAAAAAAAAGAAAAGAAAGGAAGAAGAAGAAGAAAAAAAGCGAGAGGGAGAGAGATATCCAACTTTCTTAAGACATGTCCAGGCAAAGAACGGGCAGAGTTGAGTTACAGCAGCGGAGTGAGTGAGAGTGGGAACGCTGCGCCGGATCACCGACTCCTTCCCTCCCTCTTTCCTTCCCCCGCCTCCCTGCCTCCCTCCCTCCTTCCCTCCTTCCCTCCTTCCCTCCTTCCCTCCCTC
>JAWWMU010000180.1:40889339-40963161 GCA_035048155.1 Cinnycerthia olivascens
CTCCTCTCTTCTCCTCTCCTCTCCTCTCCTCTCCTCTCCTCTCCTCTCCTCTCCTCTCCTCTCCTCTCCTCTCCTCTTTTCTCTTTTTTTCCTTTCCCCCCTTTTTTCCTTCGTTTTCCTTTCTCTTTGCTTTAAGAAAATACACCTGTATTTCTCAAAGCACAGCAAAAAAAAAAAAAAAAAAGTGCAGAATGGCGGCTTCTTCTTCAAAATAATACATGGCAAGCAAGCAAGATATATTTATAATGTGGTCCTCCCTCATCCAAAGTCAGACCCAACCCAACTTTGTCTTCAACAAAGTTCAGGAGATGTTGCACTGCTACTGGCATGGATTGCTGAAAGGAGCAGCCTCAGAAAGTACTGAATGGTGTGATTATATAAAACTTTGTGAAAACTGCAGAAATGTTTTAAAAGTTATTTGCCTGAGACATATAGTGTTACAGTAAATTTGTAAAGCACTCTGAGATTCTCACAAGGAAAAATATTCTTTTCCTAAGAAATTTATCCCTAAAGATCTTAAGGTCATGGCCTTCTTCCAAAAGGCAAATTGACTTCTGAAGACATTGGATCATTATTTCCTATAAGATTCACCCCTAAAATCTATCAATCAAATGAGCGTGCAGGGTTCTAGGATAGGAAGAGCAGATACAAACTGCAGTATATAAATATTAAGTACATTTCCAAATAGTGCATACATGCCATTTCAGTCTAGGAATGTACACTTTGAGCAAACCTCTGGAAAGTTTAATGTCAAAATTCTCTGTCCTTATAGATTTCCACAGCAGACACAGCTGACTGATTTATTTAGCATCTCATCTTCTTTCTAAAGACCCTAAATGGAATTATATTGAGTCCTTATCCAAGTGCCGCTGGGCCAAATGACCTTTACTTCTGTGAAAACTGCTTCAAATTGCATAAAATAAACTGCGTTGAAAATAGCATTCCAGAGAAGGACAAAAAGGGAAACATTATAGCTAAGGGCTAGAAACAAATGTAAACCACACTTCTACAAGCTATAGTTGCAAATATTTTCTAATTTTGGAGTATGAAATTTCTCGCCTTTCAGATACCTTACCATATTGTGGTGGATTGCTGAGTTAACTAACAAAAGGTCAGGACCAGAGGTTGCTTAAACTTTTGTCTAAACTTTAATTCTTAATACCTGGAGAAGTGGTAGAATTGCAATAACCTCCTGTAAGTTGGACAGGAACATCTCTGAAAAATATCTGGTAAAGATAACAAAAAATTAGAGGCTTCTGATTTGGATCTTCTACTAGACATGCTGTGCTGACAGCAAGTACTTTAGAAGAAGAATAAAGGGATATGCCATCCTTCTCCAAGAGTGGATAATGGTGCTTAGTACTTCAGATAAAGTGTTTGAGCCATGATGTCCAGGCAAGTGTATTCATAAGTCTGCTTAATACAAATAGCTTTACCTTTTAAATCAGGCTTCTAACATCTTAAATAATATTGACAAAGCAATTTTGATACTTACTGAATATTTCTTTTTCATTTTGCATTTTTTCTGCCCTTTAATTTTTTTCTTGGAAATAGTGTCAATAAAACTGTTATAACTATAACATGAAAGGGTATCTTTGTGATATGTTATCCCAAAGAAAATTCGTATATTCTCTTATATTTTGCTAACTTATAGGAAAGGTACAAAAGAGAATACTTGAAATCCCACTGGGGTGTCCAGGGCACCATCCACATCACTGAAAATCTTCCAATCTTATAACCATTGTAGCAAAATATATTTGGTTCTCCCTATCATCGATTAACATGTCTGTCCTTATTAAATTGCCTAAGACAAAAGTTTCAGCTCAGCTGTCAATAAAAAAAAAAAAGAAAAAAGTATTTAGACTCGACTGTTTTCTTTGAAGACAAACATGAATATTCCAACTTAGGAATTTCCCAAACACTTAAACAGAAATTATATTTCCACATAATCATAATCATAATATATTTCCACATAATCAGAATAATTACCATTTTATTCTGAGGTGATATGGCACTAACACTCTTGCTAATTTATCTCAAAGCCTAGCCTCACAAATTTCAAGCCTTGTTTGTTATGTATTTAACAAAAAGGAGCTGATAGTTAACTGGGTGAGATCGGAAGTCAGTACTGAACTCAAGTGTCCTCCAGAGAAATTTTCCTGCTCCCAGCTCAAGGTACGCACTGGGGGAATGATATCTGAAGTACTTTGGACTGATTTCTCAGCTCCCATTTTGTAAAAGAGAAGATAATTTTTAATTGTTGCAACTTCAGCTGCATAAAACTTTGAAGATCAAAGCTGGCGTTTTGAATTGCACCGGCTCAGAGATGGCAAAGGCGAGGATAAGTCCCTTTTGGTTTCTATGAAGGTAAACCAGTTGTAATTGCTAAGCAAAGTGCAGCCTCAAAAAAAGCACTTTTGAACACAATAGCAGCCTGTGACTCAGGGGCAATAAAGGGGTCATAAACATTGATTGTCAGTGACAAAGGTCAAATATATCTTTTCAGTAAAGAAGTTAGACACAGTTTCCAGTGAGTTCTCTGTCAATTAAATATGAACTGACCTGATTGGTTTTACAGTAGCAACTAAATTCTGTACAGTACAAAAGGCCAGCACAAAACCTGTGCTCTGTCTGAACTGCATTTATACGGGAGGAGGAGGCTGTTTGGAAACAGTTCTGCTCTGCTCATTCTCCTTTTCCTCATCTGGTCTTAGGAAGAACTCCCCAGACCTCAATTAGCTGTAGCCTTTGGAAAGCAAAACAAAACAACTTCTCAAAACTTCATAATTATCCTTTCTCTGGCCTGCAGTCAAGGATATATACCACTCTAGTTTGTTTCCTGTCTAGTAAATGCAGACCTGGGCAATAAAAACTAGTTCTGTCTTTCTGGCTGTTCTTGTCTACTCTTTGAAAACTTGGGTTGAACTGCAAATGTCCATTTCCCTCCCCTTCCCCCCATCTGCCATTTACAGGGGGGAAAGGGGGAAAGTCCTATGAAATTCACATTTGAGAAAGTGCTGACATTTTCTTACCCAAACCAAACTTTTTCAAAACCCCTGAAAATCTTTAGGCTTACCTTAGCATACATCTCTTTATCTGACAGAATTTGAGAAAGGATATTTAACTTTTCATATTTTAATTATTCTTATTGACTTTCTTTTACCCTGGAGAATGATTACTGCGTAAAATATCACCGACTATTTGATTAGGTATTCTTTCACAGTGCTATTCAAGACTTCCAAGGCAGCAATGTCAAAATAATAGTCATATATCAGCTTTGGTATAATGAAATGCTGAACAATCTCAGCTACTTGACAATCTATTGTGTGCCCTGTGAACCTAAAGAGGAGTTTACTGAGGAGATTCAATCATTAAACCTATGAGCTACAACTATTTGTGGATATGTGTTAAATACACACATATGAAGTAGTAAAGAAAACCTGGAGCAATGCTACAGAGGAAAAAGATTATACTTAAAAGACAATTTTATGTTTCTAGGTTCTAGTTCTTCAGGTACTAGTAGGGCAAGGACATCCAAATATTCCAATAGCAATTTTCTGAGCCTTTAAATTAGCAGAGACAGATGATCTGTTACAGAGTGACTTTTCATTTTTCTTCTTCTAGCAGCAAGAAGGAGAAAAATATTCCTTAAAAAGAAGTGAGCTAGGCAGCCTCATACTTACAACATTTTGGTCTTACAGATTACTTCTGTGTATACCAGCTTTTGAGAAACCTTTTAACATCACTTCAGAAACAAACCACTTTTCCACATCACACTTTTCTTCACCAATCTCTCTTCATAAATAATTTTTAAAATCACATAATGTAAGTTTGCATTTATGGCATTTATTCTACTCTATACCACACTGGCAACTGGAACAGAACCAGCTGCACCATTAGGGACAGTACTGGTGTTTTGGTTAAAGGTCTGGATAGAATTTAGGGTAATGGTTTATGCTAGTTCATCCCAAACAAAAGTGAACATCCCACTTATCTTCAGTATTCCCTGGGATGGAAACATGATGGAGATCTGCAGGGATTTTGGTGTTGTCTGGCTCAGCAAAGTAGGCTAAGTCTGCTTCTCCATTAGATGTTATCTTCCTACTCAGTGGTGCTTGGACTGCTCTACAGAGCTCAAATCCACCAAGCTCAAGGCAGAAATGCATCAATTCAGACTCATACCTACAATACAAGTAACTACTGAGATTAGAGTTAAAAAATTATAGGACAATTAAAATGTTTGAAAAGACCAGAAAAGGTCTAGACTATAAAAGTCATTAATTTTCAAATCACTTTTTAAGCTGTGTAGGCTGGTATTTTTTATTTTATCGAGCACAGGTTTAACACTAGAGTAAGGAAAGGGATTTTCAGACTCACCAGTCCAAAGCTGACATGACTGGCACTTTCTAGGACAAAAAGAGATGAAAGAAATCTGCTCTCCACTGGATCGTAAACTTCCTGTTTTCTTGAGGTGGTTCTTCATCTCTTTTAGAGCTTTCAAAACAAAAAAAGTTGAAGTCTAAATAGTGCTTATATGACGTAGTGCTAAAAAAATGTAATAAATGTACTTCCTTGGTTTTGAGTAGCTGGAATTAGTTGTCCAGGTTCCATTAAACCCAGAGCTGATGTGAGATCACAAAGTTGTAAGAGCTCTGATGACATTATTATTATGTCGGACTGAATTAAGTAAATGAAGAACTGTTGTACAAGTGCTGTGTTCTGTTTTGTACTAAGGTACTGGTCCTTTTTATTCTAAAATAAAAAATAAAAAATAAAAAAAAATAAAATCCAAAATTAGAGTTTGAAATACTATGAAGAAAAGTAGAGAGACTGAGTGAGTGTGGTGCTCATAAATAAGCAGAAACACTGCATAAACAATGGATTTACCTAATCTTCCTTGGTTGATAGGATGGTTTTAATTTAGTATAGGATGATTAATGATGGAATGTAATACTCTGAATATCTTTTAAATTCATTAGGTTATAAGAAAAAGGAAAGCCATAGGTTTCTACTGAGACCAAGTCATCATGTCTCTTATTTTGGTTCTTTTTATTAGACTAGGTCTAGACTTCCAGCTTATAAATCTATATCTTTAAAATATATAGCATGGAAGTCTAGAACCCAATCAACTTCAGTTTACTGTATGTCTCAAAGAGATTTTAATTGTGCTGGCATCTACCATGTCATAGACTTCATGTTTATTTAAGACTAGATAGCTTATTTGTCCAGATTTAATTTATCTTAGGTTAAAGTTTGGTTTAGGATTTGCAAATCCAAATAGTTAAAAACCTAGATGACTTTAGAATTTTGAAAAGCTGATAGATAGAAAGGAAGCTGCTTTCCATCGTCACTAAGGCTCAATGTTTTTTCCACAGAATGGAACATTATATGTGATTCTTCTGCTACAATTAATCTGTACATAGAGCTAAGAGACCTGAGATTTCATCAAGATGATGATTCCTGGTCTTTACTGGTGGCTTTTTTCCCATTTTACTGATATTAGGATTGATTTCTGATTAAGCCTTGTGTATATGTATTCAGCTTCTAGAGTTCAATGTATTTGGGAATATTATTTCATCCAGTGTAAGAGAGGACTCTCCTAACTGTACATTCCCATTCCACATGACATTTTATCTACTGTAAACTGAGTTGTCTGGTCCAGGAAGAGTATATGTGTGGAAAAACTCTTTCTTCCTTTGCTTACATTGTGTTCTTCTCTACATTATTAATCAAAATCCAACTTAAACCAATGAAAAGAATCTGATTTCAATGAAAGGCTATTGGATCTTGGATATCTAAGGAACAAAGAGAAGGTGCTCAGTGTAAAAGTTTTATAACTCCTACATGTCTCTCCCCTGATAGGGGAGGCTAATCTTTTAAAGACCTCGTTAAGTAAAAAAGTGAACTGGACTCACGGTTGATCTCTTTCTCTGGTTGTTTATTCTTTTCTTATCAACAATTTCTACACACCTAGCGTGATGGAGAAAGGACACCAAAGAGCCCAAAAGCAAAAAGTCTCTAACACACAGATTCAAGGTCCAAGATAATTTACCCAATTATCACCTATCACCACGAACGTACATTATTTCTATTTTTTTACCAATTACTAGCTAAACTTCTCACGTAACAATGTACTGTGGCAAATTCCAACCAATCATTTAGTGACCCAAAACACTGCAGAATATGGAGTAGATGAAGAAGAAAGAAGAGGCCTAAAAACCACAAGGATCCTCCATCTTGTCTTCATTTACTTACCATTCTAACAAACCCAAAAATCTACATTTCTCACCCTGTGATAAATTATGTACTATGCTATTATCCAATTTACATTAATGAAAATTCTGTCTCATCTCAAAGCCTAGGGAGCCCTTTCCATGGACAAAGGTTAAAATCAGTATTTTTCAGAGGGTTTGGATCCTTTAAAATGTGCAGAGAAATATTCTCTGCATTATAGGTTCCAACAGCTCAGCATGACAAGTCCCCTTTCCCTTTAGCTGTCTAGTTCAAGAAAGGAGATGAGAGTCTCTGCTCTAAGGAAGGTTTATCAAAAGGATATGGATTTATCCATTGTGAGTCATGGAAAGAATAATGGCTTCATGAGTACTAGGGCACAGTTCTTTACATCTGGAAACATTGCTCCTCCAGCTGAAATTAATCCAGCATGTGAGAAAAACCTGTCCTGCAAGAGCACAGTGGGCAGAGAATCTTTTATGAACTCTTGTTTGTTTTCTGTCTTGCTAATTAAGTCAACTACTTTACTTTAAAAGCTAATAAAATCTACCTTTCCTGTATTTGAAGGTAATTTACTATCCTTTTTGGCAGATCTGTGTAAGAAAAAGATCTTGGTCTATCCACTATACCTGGCTTGGCTTTCCATCACAATTCTTGTCATAGACTAAGTAATAGTGTAATTTATTTTCTGGTATATGTAAATGAATTATCTATTGTCTCATATGCTCTGTATTACTGAATTGACAACTTGGTTTTATTTCTTATTTTTCAGCCAACGTAAACCTTCTGTCTCTCTTTTGTAATAGACAAGGACAATATGATTTGCTACCTTCTTTACTCTTTCTTCTGTTTTTCCGAAGTTCTGTGTTTTAAGTAACTAAATCATTAAAAGTATCACAGAATGTCCAAGATCAATATAACACACCATCTTCCATAATAAATCTATGTCATATTTAAGTTCTAGTCTGTACCATCCCTAGTACTCCATACCATCTTTAGCACTGTTACAGCACATCAGATAGATTATTACTATTTAAATTAGCCAAATAACGAACACTGTAGAAGTGTTCATTCAGCCCAAAGTTGTATCACTTTGGATGTATGGAAAAATTCCCTCATATAAATGGGATCACATAAAGGGCAATGTCTGTTAAATAAAAGCATATATCAAAATAGGATCTAAGTAACAATCAATATCAATGTATCCCATTTTCACATCATAATCATATATGTGTGTCAGTCACAAGAATTATATTGTGTCCTTTTCAGTCTGTAATTGCAACATCATTGCTTACCTACAGCGAGTTATAGAGCATGCCTTCAGGCTTGAATTGCCCTTAAAATAAAATTCTACTGTACTATTATTTTATATTGACAATATTTATAAAGCCAGTGTCTTGGAAGCTGAAGCTGTGTAATAAAACTTGCATGCCACCTAAACACAACTCCTAAGCAGTTTCTTTAAGTTCAGAAAATACTGTCCCTGTTTTAGTTCAAACTACAGAGAAAGATATATCTTCCAGGGGGTCTTACATAGGGAGCAGAAAGAAGAAAGTAGTTTAGTGAGATAGACTGGGTAGAGTTCAACAAACGAGTTTCATGAGAGAGACAGAGAAGAAAATATTTTCACTTTCAGAAAAAGTACTGTGTGAGTCACAGAGCTGGCATTCAGTTAAGAAGTTTGAACTTACCATTGTACCAGGGGAGTTTTGCAGGTTTTGTGCAGATTTTTCAACTGGCCCATGTAGTTAGGTCTATTTGTACCTCAAAAGCAGACGTAACCAGTAACAAATTTTTGTGATGACTCATTCATCTGTATGCATCTTTCACACATGGAATTTTTCAGACCTGTGGAAGCAACATGAGATATATTATTCAAGGCTGATGAGTCAAATACTCTACCAGACCTATCACAATATTCAAAATAAATCACAGTGCTGCCATGCTACCCAAAATCTGGAATAAAGAGTACTTTAACATGTATTTTATACAACAGGAACTGATTAATTAATAATCATAAAAAATATATTTCAGTTAACCAAGAGCAGTCTAGTAAAGCAGGGTAATAAGAAAAAATATCACTTTAAATTTACCATTTTCAAGGCATTGTATCAAATAAAATTATTTTGAAGAAAACTCATACTTAAACCCATTTTTTCATTTCTTGGCATTGTATTTTCTCTCTTCTCTTCCCTATCCCTCTTTCCTTTTTAACAGGTTTTAAGGATATTTCTGTTAATGTTGTCTATCTTGACTTTTCTGTGTACTTATCATCTTATAACTGTAATAGGAATCTGAGTACATGACGGAAGGCTGGCTTTCATGATAACTCCTCTGCTCTCAAGTTATTGACTTTTCTTCCTGCTTAGTTTTCTCTCTTATTACTGTTACCACCATAAGTGTTCAGGAATAGGGCACTCCATTGCACTTTCATTTGAACTTTTTCTGAAAATCTAACTGAGATCAGCAAAATATCAAGTGTTTCCTCAATATAAATAAGAGGCGTTTCTGTTTCAGGAGGTGTTGGTTTTGAAACTTCCTGAAAATGCATTGAATTTTGATTATACTTTTTTTAGCATTTTTCTGCTGTAAAGCCCATCACTTCCATTTTTATATGTTATATTAGCAAGAAACTGTTCAAATGAAACAATTCTAAGGATTGCATGTGTTGAGCTAGAAACATTTTTACAATAGCATTTTTAATTTGTGGCTCAAAGAAAACCATATAAAATAAATGCAAGAATTTATTATCACCTGTACTTTCTTGTCAGGGTTGAAGCGTGTCAGGGAATTGAAAGCAGTTGAGTGATTATTTGTCATGAAGTCACTACCACAATGGTCTCATAGTCTTTTGTAAAATGAAAATAAAATGCAGACTGGAAAAAGACTTGCTACTTTCACAGCAATGGAATAAGTTTGTTTATTTGGTAAGTAACTATGCTTGTGCTGGCAGGAGATAAGTTTTTTACTGAGCTGCTTGAAATATTCTGGCTATCTTCTTATTTCATTGCTGGAGGCAGCAGGCAGAAACTACATTAGGTGAAACTGTATTGCTGCATACAAGTCTTCTCATCTTGCATGATTCAAACAGTAAAACTGCTTAGCTGGTGTGGTGACAAGGACTGTACAACTAACTATAAATAAAAGTATTTATTATATTTTTGTTTAGTTCTGTCCGTCTGTTTGATGAAAATGTTTTCAATCAGGCAGGCTCATTGAGAAAAGATTTTACATAATTAAATTTCAGAGGCTATAACAGAGCACTACTTGATTGTATTATGTTAACTGTACTTGTAAAATGTGTTATGAATATTTTGTGCTTTTTTAATATTTGGCTACACTGACTTCTCTCTTCAGCTTTGATTAAAATATTTTGCTAGAGTATCTTCACACACATTGTGCTGTATTTCTTATTTTGTGTTTGTTCCAATTGTGTTCCAGTTGCAAACATCACTGCACAGAAGAATAAAAGCTCTGATCATGAGAGAGCTTTCTGCATTTTGATGAAATATCAAATATGGAAGTTAAATTTTGTGTATCTTCTCAATCACCATTCAGTAGTTTAGAGTTTAGTGGAAAAAAATAGTTTCAGAGTAAAAAGGCTATTCGAGATGATGGATATTCAGGGAGCCAGAAGGGCAGTTTTACAGCCAAGTCACTGCCTTGTATGTGGCCCATTTGTGTTTAATATGCAAAAAAAAAAGGTTTTACACATGTTTAAAATTTCAGAATATGAAAAGGGATATTTCTAGAGGCTTTATCATAAGACTAACATTTTTGCTGAAAATGCAAATAGGTGGGGAGTAGCAATAGTGTGAAGCCTGTACAGCCATGCCTCTGTGTTGCTTTGGACTTGAGGTCTTCAGGATATTCACATATTACTACAGATAATAATCCTGTCTTAAAGTTACTTGATTGAATGTAAGGAGAAATTTTGTATCTATTACTGGACAATGCTCCTTCCATGAGAAAAATACAGTTGCAGAATTGGACCCTAAACAAAATTCAAGATCAAAAAAAGGTTTACCATGATCTTAAACCATAGAAAAATCAATACTGCTTTTTGATTTGAGTAAATTCAGAAAAAATGTCACATACAAGCCAAAGGCAAATTTTTTCATTATTTATTTGTTAAGATGATATATATCAGATTTTCAGTAGTGAATGATTAAAACCAAAAAGAGTTAGCCAATGACTGAGTTTTATTTAACTTCCTTTTCTATTTGGTTAAGATCTTGAAATATTTCTTTAGGCTGATCTATGTAATATGGTCTAGTCTAAGTGAGACCTCCACAGTTTATTTATGTATGCAGTTCATTCTGTTATTAAAGAAATATTTTCTTTTGCTTCCTAATACAATGATGACCCTTTCATTAGTTAATATATATCTTGACACAATAGCAGAAAGACAGACACAAGTATGCTCCTCCTTGCTGTTCAAGCATCAGGAATGTCTTGGTTTTTTTAAGAAAATCAAACCCTTGCTTTCTTTGATTATTTCCCCTCCTTTGCAGAAACTACATAAGAATTGTTTGTCCTTTGAAATAATTTTCATTGTGTTGTGCTGCATTGCATTTCCAGATGACAATATGAGAGTGTTTGTAAAAGCAACAATGTATTACATAGAAATTGCAATTAGTCCTTGTCCTAAAGTGCTAAAAAGAGATCACTCCATGATTTCCTTCATATTTCTGTCATCAAGGTGAAGAAATACTTAAAGGAGAGAAACTGAGAGGAAGACGACACCAGGAAAGCTTTGCAACTAATACCAGCATACGAATGGGAACATGCCAGGAGATATGCAGGAAACAAGGACAAGGATTCACTGCTACCACTGTAATGCTCAGTGGCCTCACAGGAAAAGTGGTTATTGAAAAAGATTAAATGGTTGACCTGGGTGTGTCTATTGGCTTGAGAAATGGATGGTTTACTCTGTATAAGCAATTTTCCTTTAGGTCTTCTTATCACAGCTGGGTTGATATATTCTGTTTGCTTTGACAAGATATTTTTTTTGGATGTGACCAATCTGAACAAGAAGACCCTCAATTTCTTGAGAAGCCCAGTTCCCACTGCTTTATTTAATTCTCTCTTATTACATTGTTTTTCCTAAATCTGTGCCCATGAAACACACTTCTTCATTGCACCCTGAATCCAGATGAAACAATTGTCAGAGCATGATAAAAGTCTCCTGAATATTTTAGGGAACATGTGGGATAGAAAGTTACCTGGGAAAGGAAAACTCACAATTTGGGTATTTTCTTTATCTGACTATAAATAACAAGATTTAAGAATGAAAAGTTTTAATTAATTAGATAATTAGATAAAATAAATGCAATTCAGTAGCATACAATCTGATGCTATTGGCATTTTAGTTTCATTTCCTTTGCAGAATAAAACTAAAAAATGTAGCAAAGCTACCCTTCTAGTATAAATCCTTTCAGCATGGAACCATCCTACATCATTGATCCCTCTCCAAATCCAGTGCTAAGAGCCAATGTAGCTACCATCTGTAACTGTGTAACCATTGTATCATGTAACCATTGTTTGCTCCACAACTTCGATGTGTTTGTTTTTGTAATAACACTTTGTGGTCAGAAGGTTTTCGTATATTCATTTTGTGAGGAAGAGAAAAACAAAGAACACCTTTTATTAGCATGCCCAGGTTCTATATTACAATTACTTCAATGCCAAAATGTCACTGAATACTATTAATATTCAAGCGCCTAAGGGCCATATATCCTAAATTATTAGTTGTGAAATATTGAGACACCAAAAATAACTCGGTAAAGTCAGAACAAAAATAATTAACATTTATAGGAGACAACATTGGAACCAACTGCATGTTTCTATAGTTTGTTTTATGTGAGAGTGAAGATGGTGAATGACTTCTAATAAAAACGTTTTCTCTCATGCTTTGGAAAAGCATACAACCATCATTTAGGAAAGTAATGTGCTATTGCAGTGTAATAACATCATTTATTGCTGGTGGTTTATGGTTTGGGGGCTGAAGTCTTAAAGGGTGACATAATTCAAAAAACTACAAAGAATGAAGAGCAAAAATCAAGCATTGTCTGCCATCTCAGCACCTGTACCTCAAAATATGGCTATCAAGATTTACTCTATATTAATCCCTAGGGAACATTTTAGATTCCATGAAAATTTTCTCAAACTAAGAACTTAAAAAAACTTACAGTCTTGCAGGTTGATAAAGCTTGGCTTTATTGTAAAAGACCTTGAAGAGATCCAGTAGATTAAATGCTCTTAACAAAAATGTATGTAATAAACAGGCTACATCAGCAAGCGTGATTTCCTATGTGTTGCTTTCTAGCATGCTCTTATCTAAGATTTTAGGAATTGTTGTCCAAAGGTACCATAGCAAGTTAAGCATTTACCTTGTTGAAAAGGTTAATGCAAATGGTGAGTTGCCCCTGAACTCATCCATACACATATGTAAATTACTGTAAACATGCTTACAGATCGCAGGGATAATGCTAAAAATACTACACTGAAATTAGTCAGGGTTCTTACGAGTCTGCAGACAGGTTGAAATTAGTGCCTTTTCAGATTGTAAAATGATCATTGTTTGAATGGTGGAAGAAAGAAAGAAAGAGAGAACAATTTTCTGGGAAACTATGAAATTTATGACTGTTTTATTAAATAGCAAAACACCACTTCTGTTTTAATGAGATTCCCAAGATAGGCTGTTAGGAGAAATATCTTTATGCACTTACCTTATATAAATATTCTTCCCAAGACACTTCTGTTGTCACAGAATCACACAGAGTCTCTGTGGTTGGGAAGGGATGTGAAATCACCTAGTCTAACCCTCCTGGTCAGGCAGGGTCATCTACAGATGATTGTCAAGCACTGTGTGCAGCTGAGTTTTGAATATATGCAACAATGGTGATTCCATGACCTCTTTGGGCAACTTATGCCAGTGTTTGACAATTCTCACAGTAAAGAAGTGTTTCTTCAGGTGTTTACTTTGTGCCCACTGCCTTTTGTCCTTTCACTAGGTGTCACACGAGTCATCTTCTTTCCCTCACATATGATATTTATGCACATTGATAAGATCCCCCCTGAGCTATCTCTTCTTCAGGAAGAAGAGCAGTCCCAGCTCTCAGCCTCTCCCCACATGAGGAGTGACTAGGTCATTAATGAAGGTGCTAAAGGACAATGGCCCCAGTATCAGCCTTTCAGGTGTACCCTGACTGGATTTCAGCAGGACTTTGTACCACTGTTCACAGCCCTCTGGGCCTGCCTGCACACCTGATATTAATTCTTTTAATTCATTCTAATTAGTTCTTCTCTTGGCACCCCTATTGTTCACAGTTAGCCCACAGAATATTGGGCCAGATGGATCCATTAAGGCCATTCTTATATTCTTCTGTTAGTAACTAAGGAAAGAGATAATTCTTAAATCAGATAGTCACAAGATCTTCTGCTCTCCCAAACACCCCCCCAAGGCCTGCAAAGCAAGAACTGCCATGAAGGGATTTTCTGTAATCATATTCCAAACACATAATGAGAACCACTTGGACCAATGTGCCCTTTCTTTGATATTAAAAAGATGGGAAAGTAATAAAGCTGTGATGTTTTGGATTCCCTGGCCAAAAAAACCCCAAAACTAAAACAACCTAAAACAAAAACAAACTGTCCCCCAGCAAAAATAAAACCTAACATTCCCCCTCCCCCAATCTCATGAATATCCAGTTATTTCATTTTTATGCTGAGCACGATTGTCTTTTAGATGTCCTTGAAAATTCTAGCCCATGAGCTAAATTCATAGAAATAAATGTGTATTCTGAATGACCTTCTTTACCAGAATTTTCTGTAAATTACATAAGGAATAAATTAGTACAAAATTTCTTATTTAGCTTCAACCTCTGCATGTTTTGTATTGAATTAGTGTGAACATCTATGATCACATCACATACCATTCTATTGGTCTTTGATGGCATAAAAGAAATGACAGAACATTTAAAAGTTTATTATAAAAATAATACATCAGAAGGAACAAACAGCCTTGATCCTCACATCTAATTAATTGCACATTGGCTACATACAAATGTGGGATAGTTATTTCACTGTAAATGATTAATAACAATGGATGAACTGTTGTTTGTTTTTTCTTCATCCCTTCCAAATGCAAAATCACAGACACCTACAGTTCAAGTATCAGGAAATAGGCTAACTGTCTGACCTCTTCATAGCTATTTATGGTATGTGAGGTCTGAGAAGCACTTTTCTTACAAAGGCTTTTCAGTAATTCAGCTCATAAGCAGGTAGAACGTACATGCACTTCCCAGAGCATTGTGCACAAGTCACTACAGATGCTCTCACATCAATCAGTAAAGCATGCAGAGCAATAATTTGTAATAGCTGGTATACCAAGATCCATTTATTATACTTTACACCTATACAGCAATTGATTTATACTGCCAGTTCCCTTGGCATGTGTGAATACCTTGGGGGACAAACATAATATTATTTAGAATCATGAGGCACATCACATGCTTCTTTGATCTAGGTATAAAAGGAAGCATATAACAAACCTACTTTTCTAATGAAAATTTTCTTGTAACCAAATGATTTGACTTTCACTGTTTCCAAAATTCAGTGGTTCAGAACTAAATTTTTAAAGGTATTCTTCATAATATACCCTGTGATGTTTATAATACCATTCATGCATAATATAATTTTTTTTTCAATTACTCTTTGACATAATCCTGCCAAATACAATAGATATTAATCATACACAATGAGTGAAGTTTACCTTCAGAGAAGTAACTCATTGATTTGGCAGAGTATGATTTCGCAATGAATGGATCACTGTAAGTATCTGCTTATTTGTGCTCTCAGTATGTTTGAGTATGTTTATATGTATGCATGTATAGAACATACAATTCTTTTGTAGCTGCAGATACTTTGCAGTTTCTCTGGACAGCAGGTGTTGAGAAAGTGAAAGGTGTGTGTTTTCCCAGCAGGAATCAAAGCAGAAAAGTAGTACAACTTAGATAACGTTTCTGCTAGGCTTCCTCCAGGGCGGAATACCCGTTTAAACATCTTTCCCAGAGCTGCATCTCCTCCATCTCTGTGCTTTACTCTTTCTACACCAATAGCTGTAAGTAGGAGGTGCAGTGAAAGGTAAAACCAAAATGTTTTTATGCTGGAGGCTTTGATCGTTCCTGCTCTTTTAGGATCCCTTGTGTCTGAAGCCCTCAATCAGGTTCTGAGAAACTTCTGGGAGGAAGGATGGTCTTAAAGAGTTTCCATTCCTTTTTTTGTTTCTGCAGTTTTTCCCACAGAAGGGCGTATTCAGATTCCTAAAGAAGGCTTTGAAAACAATCCAAAGAGGCAATCACATGCATGTGCATCTATTTTTTCACCAGGCAAGAATATATGGAATGTGAATGGAGTTTCAGCATAGCTCTGCGAATGTGAGTATCAATTGAAACTGGGTAGGAAAATTCCATTAAATTCTAGGTAAATTAATGTGCATATAGCCAGTGAATTACTAACTGCATATAAGTGAAAGCAGGAAAACCAGTCTGTATTTAGTTGTTAGTATGAAGTTTAATTAGAAGGAGGATCTTAAAAGGTGAGGAGTCTTACTGAGAATCGCAGACTTCACAGTATCTTGAGAACATGATTCTAACAGGTACAGGATTTCTGAAGAGAAAAATTAATGTTAGAAAAATGAATGCTTCTCTTGTACAAATACTAAGACCTGTAGACTTTCTATCTATAGTTAAATTCAAAGTAGGAATAAATATTTTCCAAAGACTAGACAATATATTCTTTCTCCTAAGGTAAAAAGGTGTAGTTGTAATCCAAGTATATTATTAAGTCTTCAAAATACAAATCAGTTCAAACATATCTGATTTTCACATTTAAAAGGACTAGTAGATAAAACAACATTTGCTCTTAATTACTGCCTGTTGTTTATTATTATCCTCCTGTTTAAAATAAATTCAAATCATCCAGCAAGATGCAAAAAAGCACCATGTGACCTAAGTGCCTATTGTGTATAACAAGAGAAGACTGACCAAGCAGACTTGTAAACAGCATTCTGCTTAGGTCAATTGTTTTCAGGCTACAGATCCACACACTGTTCCTCTAAATAAGGGATACAGTTGCAGAAGTTAGGTTTGATATTGGATAACACAAAAGCAAAGCAATGATGTATTCATTGGATACATCCTTTGCTGTGAAAAAACCAATCTTTTGTAGCAATTATGTACAGCTTGTGCAGTTATTTTAAGATAAGAAGTCCCAAATGTTATCTTCCATAATTTTAAAATAATTTTTTAAAATTTAATTTCCATCTTTCCATTCTAGAACTGTCCTATCTGCCTGTACTTGAGATTTATGTGGATTGGTTTAACCCTTTTAGAAATTTGTCTAATTAGTTCTCATTACTTGAATTTAACTTTGAAATGGAGCTTTCATAGTGCATAGAAATGATACATATAGACAGAAAAGAAAAAACCCAACTCTCAAGAGAAAAAACCATGCCCTGTTTCTGTGCCTCTGTCTAAAGAAAACACATACATTGAACATTTAGAAAAGTAGACTAAACTTATTGTTGTTCAAAGGATGTTTACTGGGTGTATTTTGTAGGACTGTAAGTGGCGCATGACCCATTTGTGTTTGCTTGACTTTTCTCAGTGTACTGTGACCCAGCATTGTTGGGTTTATTGTATCTTTATTTAAACTTTGTTCCTCTGTGAGGAGCTGTGGCTCCTGTATTTTTCAGCATCACTGTATCCCATGGGTGACATTTCCTTTGATCCTTAAAATGCAATATTTCAGATGTTATACCAAACCTCAGAAGAGTAACTTGCTAAGGAAAATATAGCTGTATTTTCCTCAAGGAACTGAATCTACATCAGGTTGAATTTCACCCTGTAGGTTATTTAAGCACAGTATGATGTTATACAAACTGAAAACAGAGGGCAAATTCTTGTCTGCTACTGAAGAGATGTCATGGGGGGGGGTAAAGGAAAAAAAAGCAAATAACTCCCATTCCTTTCCACTGATGTCTTAAGGGCAAAGATTTAATTGTGCTGAACTGCAGGATAAAATTAATTTCAAAGACAATTGACATACCAATAACTTGGCCCTCATTTTGTATCTCAGGTTCATACAATCTCTAGTCTCGCCTTGTTTACAGGTTTAATAAGAGATTTTTTTTGTTTGCTTATTTGTTTTGGGTTTTTTTGTTTCCCAGTTTCAGCTGATTCTAGATGACCTTTCTCTACTTTTTCTTTATTTTCAAAAGTCTAAACTCTGTGGCATAATGTGGCTTTACATTAGAGATTTTTAGAATAAAGTTTTCATTTAATGGGTATTTTGAAAAGTCTGTGTATCATCGGGGTCTATCTTCCATTCTCTCATCTGCACTCTTTCCAGGGCTCAATATCTCCCTCATTTGCCATGGTGATCTCCTCAAATTGCAATGAGTAAAGAAAGGATAAATGTGTGGCAGCAGAACTTCAGAGACAATGTCTCTCTACAATGGGTCTGAGTGGGAACTTGCTTCTTTATGTCCTGAATTTTCTGGGGACATCAGAAGAGGAAAAAAGTAGAACTATTGGAAAACTGGAGAACATCTTAGTCCTATTTCATATTCCTCAGTATCTGAGCTGTGTGAAAAGCCACTGAGACCCTGAATGGGAACATTTTCCATTGCTGAGATCTGTGGGAGGCTGCATGGGTCAGGTACTTCAAAATTTGGATTATTGCTCAGTCCCTTGCCCACCTTTGAAACACTCAGTCTAATTTATAGTCCTTGTTTTCCAGTATCATTCCACCATTGGTCTGTTGTTATCAAACCATGCTATTTCTCAGTATGGGAAGCGAAGTGAGTGGTCTACTTTGTAACTTTTACTTGTGTCTCCTCCTCTTCTAGTTGATATTCGATTGCCAGAAATGCTCTGTGCATATCTTTTGCTGCATAAATATACCTTCATATAGATGTATATTTAAGTAATGTGCTATATAGATATATAAATATTTTTATATTTCTTTTTTCTTCAGAAAATGAACACTAGTGAAATTCCTTACAGTAAATAAAGTACATTGTGATGAAAGGGTGTAAGGCATATTCTTTATATTTCCAGACAGAGACCTCTCTAAAAATTAAATAAAATGTTCGTTAAACAAGACAACAAATCCAAGAGTTTGAATCTCTGCTTACTAGGAACATTAGTTATAGAAGAAAACAGCAAAACCTGAGAAATCCAGGACTTACAAGTCGGATTAACCTGTAAGTATGGTTGTAAGGACTAAGAGCTGGTTAATTACTACTCAGCTGTAAAATGACAGATATCTCCTTTTTCATCAGCTGCTTTCTCTGGGGAACATTTATTCATCTTTTCTTGGCATATTTTTAAGTTTTCAAATTCCCTGCTATCATTCTACTCCATCTTCTAAAAGGGTAGCTTGCAAGAGTATACACCCTCATCTGCATTTTACTATTTTAAAAGCTGCTGTTTGCCACTACAAAACACTGTGATATATTGCAAAAAAAAAACATTTCAATTTTTTCTCTCTTGTTTTTGTAACTATCTTTAGCCATCAAAATTCAATCTTCCAATAGTCCCTGTCAAAAACTGTGCCCTGAGCATGTACAACCACAGAATGACTGTCCTAACAAATGCTTTCAGACAGTGCTCTGGATCATTGTTTCACAGTAGCTTTTTAATTCAGTTATAAAGTTGCATTTTCCAGTTAGCAAGAAAGGGATGTGATTTGTCTGATGGTGATAATATAGTTAAAGAAAGGCCTTCTAGAAACTGCAGAAATGGTTTGAAATCATTCTTTTGTTTTAAGCAGCAACACCATGTAGTGCAGTGCTACATTTGTAACTGAAGAATGTTTTTACCAGGCTTTTGGTTCCCATCTCTCAGCATTTTCCTATTTAATGTAAGAATGAACTGATACAATACAGTTATTTTATGTTTAGAATAGGAATAATAAGTGTTGTATGCAAAATTTTCAGACATCTCTTTCTGTCTCAAACTTTAAATGCTCCCCATTTTTCTTCCCCTTTCATGTCTGTGTTCATCATTTTAGCTTATGCATACCATTTATATTTGAATACAGCAATGAAAGCGAGTTCATTCTTGGTTCATATCTTCACTTCCCCCTTAACTCTTCATGCAGTTGTATATTATTAAGACTGTCCTCATTAAGCCTTTTTTCCAGTCTTGCATATCCTGCTCTCACTGATTTTAGGTAAGGTCTAAACAAAGTCTTGCAAAATAGGATTATTACCTTTCGAGGTTTAAATATTAAGTTAATTCACATCCTGCAACAACTTGTAGTGCCCAAACATAGGTGAATGGCTAAAGACAAGGCTGGGCAGATGGGCAGACCAAAGATATAAAAACCACAGACAATTGGAAAAGAAATGGGAAAGACAATATGCCAAGCCCCGGCTCCCCCCCTAAGCAATAAACCCAAATCCAAACATACTTCAAGTGTAAATCAAGCCAGCTCCAAGTTCCTGTTTTTTACTTATGGCCGCTTATAACAACTGAGGATCTGGGCCTGTGTCAACCCTATATGCAAAGATGTAACACTAGCTGGATTGAAACACATAGTATATTTATTTTGTTTAACTTACTGTGATCTTCAAAAATGAAAAGAACTGTTATACAACGTGCTCCAGAACACCAGCAGGTGACATCCCCAGCAGCTGGTCACTTCCCTCTCTGCTGGTTTACAACAGGATGTTCCTTCACCATGCTGTGACAGGTTTATGGAAGATATCCCAGTTAACTTCACACAAACAGTGCCTCCCATTGCCAGGTTAAAATGCTGCACTAGGTGATTGGTGATCATAGAACAGAATCATTGAATCACTGAGGCTGGAAAAGACCTCCAAGATCTCTGAGTCCAATCAACACTTTGTCAACTAGGCCATGGCACCAAGTGCGACATCCAGTCATTTCTTGAACAATTCCAGGGATGGGGACTCTGCTGCTTCCCTGGACAGCCCATTCCAATGCTTAACTATCCCTTTAGTGAAAAAAGCACCTAAAACCAAAAGTTGCCTAAATAAGGTTGAGTCTTTTGTATAGACTTGGCACTGATTGCTATTGATTTCAATGAGAATGGCACAAATAACTTAGGAACAATTCAGAATGTAACCCACTTAATGAGAATCCTAGAACATCAGATGATTCTTCAGAGATATTCTAATAATTTTAAAAAAGCAGAATCTCAGTTTTTCTTTTGGAATGTGCTTTTCTGAAATTCAGCTCATGCATGATTTCTGCTATTAAGCAATATCAAATGCAGTTAAAACTGGACAAGTTATTTGTTCCTATAAAATAGTTGGATTTGTGCATTCATATATTTGTGCATTTCACATATTGTATATATGTGCATTCATATATTTGTGCATTTCATATATTGTATATATGTGCATTCATATATTTGTATTTTTGTCTGCAAAAAATGACTGTTTCTGCCACATTGCAGTTCTTTACATGGCTTTTTAAAATGTCTTTTGGAAACTTAGCCCTGATTGTCCTTCTTAAGACATAAGAAGAGATTAAACTTCATATATCAGCTTCTTTCTCTTTAAAGCTTATTACCATCTGCTTAAGATTAGGTATGTATTCAGGCTTCTGGGGGAGGTGTATCACCATGCAATAACATGTGGAATACAGTGCAAATTGTTTTATATTGGTTCATCCTAGCTGAAGTGACAGAAGGGCTATATGACTGCTAGAAAGTAAAATTTTTTATGAAAGCCCCAGAGGGGCTTCTTTCTGTGACTCTGTCATTCATTCAGTGATTCTGATTTAATTTTATTTTTTCTTTAGAAAGTCAATTCATCAAATAGAGGAGGAAAATATTTTCTTTGTAATATTATGATTTATTTGAGACAGTAGGGATTATTATTCTACAATTTTAAATAATTATATGGGTCTGATTTAACTTCTTTTACAGAACAATTTATTAAGCTGTTGATACAAAATAAACCCTGGTTGAATCAATCAAACATCAGATATTTACCAAAATATCTTTCTGACCTAGAGAAGCTGCTGTAAAAAAGCTAAAATTAACTGAATTTATTTTTTTTTTAAGTATTCTAAGTTCATGCTATAGAAATGTCATGTAAATTGGATATAAAATTAGAAAAGGCTGTCTACCTTTAGTATAAAATTTTCTAAACTAGATTTTTCTTAAATCAGCAGGGTTTATTTCACCTTCTGATTTGAGGAGGACTAAGAGCAAATCTTCACTTCCCTACTGCTTTCCTCAAACATCTTTTTTCATAACCGTATAGTCAATACTTTAAAAATAAAACTTTCCTACAAATTGTGGTAGTATATAATTCTTTTTCCTACCAGGATCCATACATTCCCATTGACAGGGGTTAACCACAAAGCTTCTCTTAAATGACTATCATCTGTAAGGAATGTGCACATAAACATTGCATTCTTCTCTGGGAGCTTTCTTTATAAACTATAATATCCTTAACCAAAAATAACAGCTGTCCAGCTTCCTTTCTCTCTCTTTTTTCTCTTTTTCTTTTTTTAAATTCTTTCATTGCTTTCAGAATTCTTTGTATTGACAGAGCTGAAATGTTGACCATAAAAAGAAAATATGCAGCTTTCTAAATTTGCAATTGTATCTAGCAAGGAGAAATAAAAATCGTACCTGTCTTTTATCTCCTAACCTGCTAGGCAGGCATTAAAATAAAAGAAAAAGTGGGTTAAGACTTGGGGTTTTTTTTAATTATTTGGGTTTTTGAAATATGTTTCCCGTATTTCAAAATATGCTAAACATATAATTCTGTCATCAGGAGAAATCTTAAATACAAAGTCTTATATTGTTATTGACATAAGTTTCCTGTTAAAGTTATTTTTGCCATACTGAAAACAGCTAAAATTATTTCTTGATTCCTATTGTAAGCATACTAAATCACCTGCAGTGATACAGTGATTCACCTCAAGTTGTAAAAATAATTCAAGAAAGATCACAAATGATTATATTCACTTGCATTTCTTGTACAAACCATGAACTCTGGAGGTTCTTCAGAGTATTATCCTTTTTAGTTATCATTAAACTGTTACCAAGGCTGAGTCACCCCATTTATGTGCAAGACATGTCATGGTTTCCAACTACCAATCTATATTTTATCAGATATAAATCTTGAGTGAACAATTCATATGAACAGATGAATACACTATGAGAAGAATAACTACAAATGACTTGATGAGTAAACCCTCATAGAGTTTGGATTCTATGTTATGCAAACATAACACAGATTTAATTACATGGAAATTATGCAAAAAAAAAAACCCAAAAAACTAGGGTAGTTTCAACAAATATTTTCTGTGAGATATACTGTCTACATATTTTCTTAACTGTCCATGACAAATCTTGTTATGAACTTAATTTAAGAAGAGTATTTATTCTATTTAGGTTTGTATGATCTGTGCTGAAAATGAAACAAAATATTTCTCCTATCACTTCTGCTCCCCGTGACAAACAATATGATATTTCATTGAAAAGTAGGGTAGTATTCTGTGCAGCTTTGGAAATTGAACTGGGCTTTAAGGCATATATTTTGTTTAATTCTCTAAATCCTATCTTTAAAATTGTCAGTAAAAGGTTCAGCGCAATTAAAAACATTTTGAGATAAAAAGTTCTGGTGTTGCTGTTTGAACTGTATCAGAATTTACCCTCATGAATTTTGTGCACTTTGAGTTTTTTGTGATTTTGAGGTTCTCTAGATGAAGACACAAATGAAGATTTAAAAATGGTTTGAAAGAAATTCCAATGAAACTAGGAAAACATCAAAATAGATGCAAAGAGCATTGGGATGAAGCGCTTGCTTTAAATAATGTATTTTAATAATCATTTATTCTATAATTTTTCTCTTAATGTCAAAAATGTGTTAAGTATAATTAGATCTGTTTCTAATTTGATCAGAAGTGGTTTATTTGAAAATAATAGTCATCATTATTAAGAAACATTGGAAGGCACCAATAAAGTCAAGGGTGTGATTTTCACTAGTGTCTCTAAATGAATATGGTGGAGTAAAAGTCAAATCAGGTCAAAGAGAAAAAATCTATACCCTTGATAATAAATTATTCATATGCTGTATATTAGCTAAGGCAGTCAAATTCTAGGACTACTAGCAAAGGGTGGAGTTAGCCTTGTGGTGAAAAAAGTTTTTAGTCTCATCATCTTTTTGCATATGTTCTTCTTAATGTCAGGTAAATCAGCATGGCATTTGCTAGTAATTCTGCTTTAGACTCAGCCTTGGAGTTTTATAATTTATCACAAAGTCCTTTGAACTTTTTCCAGATTATTGGAGGAAAACCAGCAAAACTCAGCTTGACTCCAGGTGACATGCAAATGTCTTAAAAAAATCTTCTATAAAAGACTGCCCATATACTTATTTATAACTCAAGACCATACACCATGGCAATTTAACTTCCACCAAAAAGTATAAAAGACAATTTTAGCTGAAATACCGGGAATATGAGGTCTAATATAGTGCCACTCTCTCTCTTTAGTATAATAAAGCACCTCTGCTACTCCTTCATCACACATCTCTAAGCAATCCTAAGAAGAGCTCTTTTGAAAAAAAGCAATGCTCCATTATTGATTACAGAAATAGATATGTCTTTACTAAGATATAAACAATGGTTTATAGTTTACAGTTATACAGACTGGCTGGTTTTTCTTGTTGCTAGTCTGCTGGAAAGCTGAAAAGCTCACATAATCATCTCACATCATCTTTCATGCAAAGACAGCAAAGTTAATTTAAATGCTGCTTCCCATGCAGGATAAACTAACAGAACTGACTTTGAAATGAAATAGAAAAGCTAATAAAATCATTACAGCTTGAGCATTTCAGATTTTTTTTCTTATTCTATTCAAGTTGTTCCACTATTTAAGGGATTTCCACCATTTTTCAAGCCGCATAATAGACACACGGATTTTACTTAATGAAATTGTAGATAACAGTTTTATTAACTAAAATACCATGAAGAGTGTTTTACAAGACCAAAATATAACTTAGAAGAGCTTATTACTGTAATTGTCAAGCAATATTTTCTTTTTAATGTTTGCAATTCTATGGATCTAATTACTCTGTTCTGTTCAGTTTCACCACTAAGATACACCTAGCATCAGAATATTCATTAAATTATCCCCATTCATATTTCAATGCATTAAATGGCAGAGATTATAATTCCTTCCTGAAAACTGGTGACAACTGAATAAGAAATAATAGCAAACACCCATCTCAAGGTCAGATCAAATAATTAGAGAAAAAAATCCCCAATGCACATGTTTCTTTTCACATGCACTTTTCTTCAACTATTTCAGCCCCTCTTAGAAAATAACTGGAGACCATTTTATATGACATTTACATACGTGGTACCTGGGTTATTTGAAACAACACCGGTAAGCCTCATATCAAAAGTATACAAAGGCAATATTAAAATAATATTGCTCTAAGTTTTTTTATTCAAAAACTAGAATGTATGCATTTAATGAGCTCTCTGTTTTTCTAGGAAGCATTTATTTATCATGAGGAAATATCTTAGCTTTGGTGGGCTGTGATTTTTAGAATTGACTGCCTGGGTAAAATATTAGTATAGAATGTATCCAATATTGTCACTGTTTCTGAATTCTCATCATTCTGATCTGTGCTTTTTCCATAATCTCAAAAAACAGGAGTAATTAGTTTTTAAATTCAACTTCCCCAATCAACAGTAGTTTGCAGAAGTAAGCATTTAGTTTAATAAAATTCTGGAATAGGAATTGAATTAATTTCTCTTTTGGGAATCTTGATTAAAATGTTTTAAGAAATGTAGAATAACAGAAAGGCAAATGTGGCAAGGCTGGAGGTGGGGACCAGCCTCTTCTTGAAGACAATTAGCAATAGGGCAAGGGGAAAAAACCTCCAACTGAGCCAAGGTGGGGTTCAGGCAGGATATTAGGAGAAATCACTGAAAAAGTGGTTAAGCATTGGAGCAGGATAGTGAAGTGAAGTCACCATCCCTGGAAGTTTTCAGAAGACAAGTGCAAGTGCCACTTCCTGATATGCTGCAGTTGGCATGATGGGTTTCAGTCAAAGCTTGGACTTGATGACCTTGGAGGTCTTTTCCAACATTCTGAAAGTTTCAAATGAATGATTGGCTTTGGTTGTTTGTTTGGGTTGGGGGAAGTGGTGTTAAAGGAGGATTGTAGGTATAGGACCAAACAATGGTACTTTTACTACAGGTGCTATTTACTACATTTACTAGAGCACCTCTGAAATGTTCACTATTCTTTGTGAATATGAGGATCCTGGTAAATATGAAGTATAATCAAGACTGCATACATATAAAAAGTAACCATGCAAGCTTTCTTCACAGGAACAAATAGAGCTCACAAAAATGCCCACATGTGCAACCTGTAGACTCAAAAAAAGTGAAACCAGACACTTTAACCTATTTTTTTTTAACTTATTCCCTGGGTATTGTTTACTACTTTTAGAAAATAGGACAAGATGCCTACTTTTTACTAGTCAGACAAGTGAGTGAATTTTTAGCCATCTAAGTACTCTCTGTCATGATCTTATTTACCCTGTAATATTTTAAAAGAGAAGAGATGATTGCATTCCTTTCTCACAGATGTATTTCTAACTCAGGTATATTGCATTAGCATTTTATCTGTAAATGCTAAAAAGTCAAAAATTGTTCAATCATATTCATTGAATATTTTTTAGTATGTAATAGAAGATAATAGGAAGCTGTCACTTTGAAGAGGTTAGCAGTAAAAATGAATGTATTTTGCTTTTCTTTTTACATGCATGCAAATAATTCTTAATGACCTTACTGCACACTCACATACTTTATCAGAATTGTACCCTGTGTATCAAAAGGAATTGTGACAAGGGAATTTCTTTATATCTGATATAAATCAATGAATGCTGCCTTAATTTAAAAGCTGAGTGATGATAAGATTATATGGTTCAAATAAATTGAGCTTCTAGTACTATGCAGAAAAACATAAAACTTGTTTTTTGCATTATAATGTAGCAATAATATATCCCTTCCTAATCACTGCTCTATCTTTTCTAGCTTGCCTATAGCATGCATAATAAAAAGTTTGCAAAATAAGAAAAAATTCTAATTTTCATATACCTGCATTGTGAATCCCTGCAGCTATTAAAAAAAAAACAAACAAACAAAAAAACACAACCTAAAATCCTTAAACAGTGAGAATAAAATACAATTTACAGAGTACATTTTCTTATTATTGACTTTGACGATAGCATCAGTTGTCTACACAGGCCTATAAAATGCTTTAAGCGTTGAAAGATACACCTTATAGCACTTATCTTTCCTTTCTTAATAAAAGATAAAATAACAACACTGTGAATGATAAACAAAGTAAGCAAGCAATAACTTACTACTTACTAAGTAACTTACTAAGTTGACCTTGGTTTTAAGAATCAAGGATTGCTTTCTCTTAGTTCAGGCATTAGCTAACTAAATCCCAAAGCATATTCTTAGATGGTGTGAAGTTGTTCTAATTGTGTTCCAGTGAAGTGACACTGATTAGCACTCTCTGCAGATCAGGCCCCTTATAGAACTGACCACCTGCCCAGATTTCAGAATTAACTGGGGATAACACTGATTGTTCCTAAGTGTTGGGTAGAGGACTGTCTCCTGTTTGGTTCTTTTTGACCTTGTCTCTTTCACCTTGTGCAGATATCTCAGCGAGAGAAGAAACAGGGATGGAAAGGGTGGCACAGGGTGATAAGGAAGTTGTGATATTCTGTAGAGCACAAAACTAAACATTTCATGCACATTCAATGTGAACTTTGTGATCTATGGCCGATGGATGAATGTTTCTTTTAGCTTTTCAGAAATACAATCCCCTCAAGATAATAGATCAGCTGGATAAAGAGGAGAAGGTACAAAATATTGTAATGTATCTAAGACAGGGGTGAGAGGCAGGGGAGTATTTTTTTCCTGTATTGGAAACACTTCACAAAGAATATTTCTGAGGAGATTCTTCGATATAAATCATGCCACTCTAGTTCAAAGCAACAAATTCAAACAAACTTGCAAAATATACAAACTAGTAAGTTCACAATACTAATTTAGATATGCTTGTTTACATTCTCACCCCATTTTGCTAAGTGTGAAATGTTGAAAGCACTTTTATAGACCACAAGTATTTTGGTTCTGGCTTTAAGAAAAAGAAATAGTGTAAATAAGGAGTTATTGCCTAACTTAACAAAAGTTTTTGCAATACTTGCATTTTCTATAGAACATAATTTTCATACATTTAAAAAGATGTTTTTTGGTGGAATGCATTAATAAATTTTTTTTTCCTTTTTTTTTTTTAAAGCAATAGAAGGGATTAAAAAACCTCATAAATATGCTTACAGCTAGTGTTTACAAAATCTGCTAATGATCTAACTAATGGAGGTTGGATTATGGAATGTATTTTGCATCAGGTTTATGCCTGGAGCAGCCATTTTACAAGGAATCTCTGATAGAATAACATTTATTATGATGGGGAATGAAACCCTCACTGGGTTCGTTTATGTGCATGCTTTTTTTGTTGCTGTTTGTTTTTGGTTTTTTTAATTGCTTTTTTTTTTTAATTCTGTGTATCTTTTTTACGCATACACATCTCAGTTATCAAAAAAAAAAATCTTATGATTTCAAACTTACATGCATAAAACTCTTGGGTAAGAACCCATGATACCTAGTTCCCATCAGTGTGTGATCCTAAAAGGTTCAACTACATTTGTATAATGAGGTACTCTTCCACTTTTGAAAACTAATTGTCAGCTAGAGCTGGTCAAGTTTTAGACTGACTGCATAGATAAGTAATCCATTTATTTTTAGTGTGGCAGAACTGAGCAAAATCACTCAGGTGAAACATTCAGGTGTAGTATTTGTATGTTCTCACTAATGAGAAAGAAAATAGTAAGTATTTTGCAGCAGGTTCATTTAGAGACTGTAGGGCCCAGAACCGGTACTGTTCAAGACAGAAAAATTTCCAATTAAGTGCACTGAAGAGAAGATCAAGTACAGAACACTAACAGCTATTAGGCATTACTGTTCACTTCTTGGGCTGTTTAAGGTACATACTGACTTTCTGTTTCCTCCAGGGTAAGTATTTTTAGTATTTGCCCTTGATGAATAGCACACACGAACCTCCCTGACTGTAATTGTGCTGTGAAAGGATTGCACCTTTGCATGCTGGGTTACAAGGCATCCTTTTGAGGATGTCAGCAATGCAAAAGTGCAGAAGATAATTTGCCAAGCAGAGAGAAAAATGCCTCATGCTCTAGCTCTTCTCCTATCTCAATAGTATGTCAGTTTAATGGGAATTTATTTTACTCTTCTGGGCTACTTTATTTCTCAAAATATTGTAACAAGCCTTGGAGAATAAGGTAGTTTTTGAAAACGAAGTATGAATATAAATATTATGCATACAGAATGATGTAATTTTAAACATCCAATAGACAAAGGTAGTTGTATTAGGAAGAATCCATGTGGGTTGCAAATAAGTGTGAAGGAAACAATTTCTGGGTGCATTTTTGAGATAAATTTCTTATGCTAACTTTCTGAGAATTTTTGGGGATTGAGTGCTATAAGTATGGCTAGCAGGGTCCTAGGAAGCAAATGTATATAATATGAATCTTCATCAGTTAGCTTTCTCTCTTATGATACTGTTCATGTGGGGCTCTTTCCTTATATTTATTCAAAATTTGAGCCAACTTCGGTGGCAGTTTGCTTGTCTCCCTCACTATTGAAAAGCCCACAGCCTGTTTGTGTCAAAAGTCAAAGAACTTCAGAGAAATAGTTAAAAAGTGATGTTTAGTTGTTGATTTTACTAGCTTTCCAGAGGAAAATGTGAGGATTCATGTAAAGGTTGTTTCCCTTTGAAGAATAGTGAAATCCCACAAAACATAAGTTGTTAAACTTCTGTTAATTGTTCAGTTTTTGTTAATTGTTCAGTTTTTCTAAGACTGAACCCAGCTCAGCCTGTTGGTATGGGCAAGTCTATGTGTTCCTAATAAACACTTTACATGAGAAAATGAAATGCCAGGTAATGGACACTAAAAGGTTGAAGAATTTCAGAAGAGAAAGGAAAATCTGCAAATTCTAACAGTAAATATGTGCAGGGGAGTTTATGCAATATCATAGTGTATCTATATATTCTTTATCCCAACTTCATCAGATAACTATATATTTTTGTGTATAATAAAGACATGTAAATGGTCTACACTCACTCTCAGTGCTATACTTCGCTTTCTTAAAATAATCTCAACCATTCTCTGACTGATTCCTTTGCCACAGAAAATCTACCAATACATATTTTACAGGATGAGTCATTGGTTTATGTTCCTGTATTTCATTTTATTTTATTATGTGGAACCTGCACAGCAATTATCTGCTGAGGTTTCTAATTGTTTTCTCTTTCAAGTTTTCCTTTTGAGGATTCACTTTAGCCTTTGAATGTAAAGTATTTTTTGTGGAACTGTCAAGCTGCAGATATGAAGACTTAACATTAGAATAGTATGTCCTGTCTGCCTTATTTCAGTCAGCCGAATCCAAGCATGTTTGGGAAAATAAAATCATCATCATCAGTGACATAGAAGACTGATTTGGCCTTTATATACAAATTTTTTTAAACACAAAAATGTACGGATATGCGCTCACACCCACAGATAACAATTAAAGAACAGACTGTTGAAATCACTGCAAGATGTTTTCAATCATTTCAGTGTGTATCACTGCACAGATGTGGTTAACTGGTAAGTCATATTTTTTCTAAAGGTACTTGTTTAAAAAAATTTTAGGTTTTCAAATCTACTGAATGTTTACAGTTCTGGCTAACTTCAGTCTATATATTTCATCAGAAAATGATGACAAATATTCATTCAGCTGAGGTGACATTTAGGCTCCTTTAAAATTTTTAGTAGAAAAATGTTACAGTGAGAACAGTTTACTATTGATGAGGTTGAGTTTACCACACATCTTCCTATACAAGTGTGTCCTTTTTCATGAAAAGGGGTGAATGTGACGTGGAAATTCATAATAATAGTGCACTTTGGTTTGTGAGTAGCAAATACAGTAGTGCCTGATTCCTGGTTGGCACATCTGACATCTGTCGGAGGAAGCAGTCCTCTACACATTCCAAGGACTTGATGGATACCATGTGAATTGCTGCATTGTTCTTCCAACCAAAGTTTGTGTAGTTGAAATCATCCATAAGAACCATGCTCTGTTGACTTGAAGCTTGCTTAAATGACCTAAATATTGCCTTGTTGGCCTTATCATCTTGCTTTTGAGATTTTTTAGATTGATGGCAGGTGCCTACTGTATCATCCTTTTTGGAGACAACCTCTCTGATCTTGATTCAGAGGCATTAAATAGGAATTCTAAAAATGCCATTGCTGAATGCTATATAATCAAGTTCTGCTTAACACAGAGAGTGACTCCTACTCCTCTTCATTCTGTCTTTACAGCCTATCCATCCATCATGATGCTCCTGCCATGTGAGTTTTTCCACCTTGCTTCAGTTATTTCCTATCATTGTGTGACTTTGAGTGGGTGCAGAGCTCCAGTTCCCCTGGTTTGGTCCCCAGGCTGTGTGCACTCTACACACACACTCGAGGTGGTTGTCTGCTGGTCCTCATCCTGGGAAGCAGCTAAGGAATGATTGTTGCTGCTCTGGTTGGCCTGGCTTATTCCCCAGTTTGTTGGAACATAGCACAAGTGCAACCACTTCGAGTTCAGAGTGCCCTCAAATCTTTCAGCTTAAAGGTCGCCTCACAGCCAGCTACCAAAAATTCCTTTGCCACTTCTTCAGATCTAATTTTGGTTGTAGTGTTGTGTTGTAGTGGTGTAGGGTGGGTAGGGAAGCAGAGTCCTGCCTTTGTGTGTCACCAGGGTCCAAGGTACCAAATTGTCTGTGCTGTCTGATACAGAAGCATGATTCTGAAAGCATTCCCCTATCTCCATTTCCATCTCAGCGCCTCTAATACTGCACTGTTTCTGGCAACTTTCAAGATGCATTCTTAATATTTCCATCAAGTCATATTTTTCTATGGAGGCATATATAAAAATGGTTAAGGCAATTTTCATTGCATATTTCTGACTGTGTGTCAGAGGGATTTTTGTTTTATCACAGTACTAGAGTTTGATCTATATAATAAAAAAAAAAAGCAGACTAATATACTCTTGAGCACATGTGCTCAATGTCATATTTTATCTGAGAAATTGTATAGTGTAAGGAGGTATAGAGATAATTCCATGCACAAATCCTCAATAAAGAACAGGTTATCAGGAACCTCAGTAAAGGCAGGTCTCAGTAAATATGGCTGGGATTATGATGAAGCAGACAGAATGCGCCAGATGGAGAAGCAGCTGGTTGATGTGTAGTAGTAGAAAGGTGTTTTGTTTTTCTGCTTCTTTTAAACTCTTTATATTTGTGTGTGTAATTAAATATTCAAGAATGTGCACTGAATAACAAATGTACCAGAAAGACGTAGTTCTTAATAAAAGAGACTTGTTTTGTTGGTATACAACAGAAATCAGCTTAAACTGCCTACATGCCTGAAGTGTTTCCTGTGGATCTGTGCCCAACACATACCTGTATTATTTCTAATACCTCCAAGTGTTCAGCAGTACTAGAAATAGAAAATATTTACAAGGATGGCTGTATTTGGCAGCCATTTTTAGGTCAGAGGATATAATCAGTGAGAAGTGCCCATTTTCTTCCTGCTTCTAGACTGCAGTTAGATTATACTCTGCCACTTTATTCCACCTTCGAAAAACCTGAGGACATCATCACGATATACTAAGGGTCACAACTCATATGGAATATAGTGATATAGACACCCATAAGTCTTAGCATGTGAACCTATAAAACAGATAGAATGGCCTGCATCAGGAAAATTTAACATTTTCTGCTGAGTCAATTAAATTTCTGCAGCTGGAAGAAAACAGAGACAGAATGGTTAGCAATAAAGTGGTAAAGACTGAAGAAGTGATTTACTCTTTACATAAATGTAATTATCATGATCTAATTATAAGAGGTTGGCAAGACAAAACATTTCAGAATCGCTACATTAAATGCTCTAAAGCTTGCAGCTTTGTGTGTCTGACATACATCATTAGTGTGAGCAAGTACTACTATGTAACATTTCAGGAAAAGTGCTACAAAAGCAGGCAGCTGGTTCTGATATTCCTAGGGAAAGGAGACTGTCTGCTTAGCTATAGTATACTTAAGGTTGAAAGGTAAAGATGTTCATGAACTTGCAGATTGGAGGCCATCTGGAAAAAGCCTATGAGTGAATAGATAATTAATCAAATTGAAAAACATTTCCACTTTATGGCAGTCATTGTCCTTTGCAATCAAATCTAGCTCTATCACAGGTGGGAACAAATATAAATGAACACTGGAAAGTGAAGATGGAAATGTGGAGCCAAGCACATTTGCTGGGGAATGGAGAACTGAAATCCTGGCAATGGAGCCATCAGCTTTAGCAGGTATGAGCTGCAAAGGCAAGCATCATTTGAAACTCTCAACAGCCTTGAATTTATGATGACTGAGCCAGATGGTTTGAAGCAAATAGCTGCTTTATTTAAAGAAATAAATGTTTTCTATCTGTCTACCTACCTCTCAGTGACTTGTTCCCAATTCCTTAGCAGAGCCATCTCTAAAGACAAGTTATATGGTTTTCTGAGAAGGGAGAGGGCTGGCAGCAACAAAATGACTACGGTCTGCAGCAATGTCCTGGAAAGTCCTTTTGGTGGCTGCTGTTGCTCTGGAGGCAGGTGATGGTGTGGCATGGTGCCATGCTTTAAACCTTTAGGAGATGATGGCAGAAACCTTGCTGCTAGAAAGAATTGTCAACATCAGCTGCTGCAGTGAGTAGCCAGACTCTTCTACTATTTTTTGTCATTTCTTGTCTCGGCTGCTTCTTTTCGCTTCTCATCTTCCAGCACAGAAGTGACTCAATAGCATCCCTTGTCACTGTGGTAATAAAGTTCTTCTTTGTGCTCCTGATCAGAAATATTTGCACCACTTTAGAGTGAGTCTATCAGTACTTTGCCGTGATTAGCACTGTGGTGTTTTCACTTATACTTTCAATTAAGATTTTGGAGAAACTGGCTGAGCTGTGATATTGCAACCCATTTTATTTTACAAGAAAGCAACTGGGGACTGCAATATCTTAATAGGTCACAATGCCCTTGTTAAATATGTTAGGTCACATAAGATAGATAGAAAAAAGTCCAAATAAATTATATATATGGCAACTCTAAAGCACATGTTGTAAGCATCACCTTTTTCTATATGCTAAAATTCTCACAAGATTAGTTTTGCTATTTTTAAACATATATATATTTGAATTTTCAGTTATTCTTATGGTAATTAAATTGTTAATTTGAACCATACTTAAGTATCAAAACAAGAAATCCTTTGCTTGTGCCATAGAATTATTTTTTTATTTTCAGTTTTAAATTGACATTCCATTTTTGTCCTTGACCAGTAATTTTTTTTGTATTTCAGAATAACTACTAAACTAGAAAATGAGTTTCCTCCCCTAGTAGAGGACACTGAAGGAATAAAGATGAAGAGGGCATTTGTTGGCTTTTTAAACTCTAGCTGGAGCTAGAGTGCTCTCAAAACTGGCACAGAAGTCATGGTTGCTGTTGATTTTCATACTTCTTTCAGCTTTTAATGTGATTGTACACGAATGTGAGGGCAAGAGAACACAGAAACATTGAAAGTTTTCTGTTTAAGTCTGTTTCAAGAGAAGTTAAAGAAGCTGTCAGGAATGGTGGATAAAGTAAAATACTTTAAGTCTAGTACATAAAACCTTTAGGAATCATCCCTATTAAAATGTCAGGTTTTGGTTAAATATAAAGAAAATATGCTCTGGGATCTGCCTTATTTGACACTGACAGTGGAAATGGAGTACATGCACTTCTTATTGATTATAAGTAGGAAACCAAACAGACCAGACAGAGAGAAATGCCTGTTTTTGACATTTTCTGTACTGTGCTTTGGTGTTTACCATCTTTTCCTGAGGGAGTATTTATCTTAGAAACTACCACATAAAATCCCAGGCCTCAAAAATCAAAGGAAAGGACATGGCTATGAGAAACCAAAGGCACAGTGGTATATTAAAAAAAGCAACTAAAAGTAAGCGAAATAAAAAGAGCATTTCATTGCTAATTGAAAAACTTCCACATTTAAAGGCCAAGAAATGGAATCTCCACTGATGAGGAAATGTGTATGTATGAACAGATGCAAAGAAAGTAATTATACATCTTGTTATATTTCATCTAATTAGGAATCATGATGACTTTAAGGTATGCGTTTAGGAAGAAATATGGCAAAAAAACCCCTGAAGTATGTACTCTGACCAGTGAATTAGATTCAAGGTCAAATGAAAGCTTCTCCATGGCTCCTGTGTAAATTAGCATGCAAATACAGAACAGACCTAAACACTGCCCTTTCTTTGTGCAAACCTAACTTACAGAAAGTAAGTTGTTGAATATTTATTTACACAGAACAAACAAGATATAGTATAATGTTTCAGTAAAAGAGAAATTCTGTTTTAAAAGAGAGTAGCTCCTGCTACAGAAAAATACTAGAATTTCATTCACTGATCTACAGAAAGATTCATGGATAAATATGAGTGTTGGCATTTTTTAACATTTTCTTTCATAATGCTAACATTTTTTCATTGTCAGGGTTAACAGAGAAAGTGAGATGAAAAGGGTAACAGCTGGATGGCTGAACTTACACTCACTGAACATTCTCTGCAGTTCTGGAAAGCTCTGGCCATCTGAGATTAGTGCTGTTGCAGAGCCAGGGCAAATTCTGTGCAGCTTAGGAGCTGACCAAGATTAATTACTAACAATGTACAAGCACAGGTCTCTTTGGGTGTTCTGTTTGTGTGCTTGGTACTTTTTCTCCCCATTGCATTTTAAATTGATTTATAAATTTTTTATCTGGGATAGCCAAACTTTCTAAAATGGTAGCTTTGAAATTCAGCATGTTTCAAAAAACTCTCCCATTTTGGACTGGAGAAAGAGGGGAACCTTAGGATATCCTTTCTCTTATTAATTTATGCTTTCATAATCTCTCTAGAAATGCTGTTGTATCAGTGATAATATTGTTTCCGACATCTGCTACATAAATGCATTGCATTGTTTCCTTAGAAGTGGTCAGTCAGTTGTGAAGTGTGCTAGAGAAAAGGCAGAGCAGAATTAAGGTTCTGATATTTTGCCAATTGCACAATATAGAGCCAAAGCTTTTTGAAAATGGCTTCTCTCTGCTGAAACTGGATGTAGTCCCAGTAGAAGGGGTTCGAATGGCCCTAATTTCCCTAGCAAGTCATCCCCTCCAGAGAGTGTTGGCTGTTATGGCAAAGAAGAGATGTATTTGTGGGACAAATGTGCTCTGGGGGTTCAGACACCTGGTTTGTGTCCCAGGGCTAACACAAGTGGCAAGTTTTGCAGCACATCATAATTTGTTCATGCCTTAACATTCCTCTCTGGGATCTTAAGGTGCATAGAAGCACATCTTGCTTCCAGCTAGTTCTTGGAATTTACCTTTCGGGTTAGTGCTACTTGTGGGGTGATACAGCAATGGCATTGCAGAGTTCAGGTATGAGCACGTGTGCCTGGGGGTTTATGCGTATGGATGCAAGGAGCTTCCACAGCCTTGAACAAGCTGAGCATACAGTAAGCAAAAAGACTTCTCACACACTCACTAACTATTTTTGGATTCAGTTTGCATATGTGTTTACTGCCATGCAACACTAGGTAGATGGTCCTTGTTTCTCTAATAAGGTCAAAGTGACTTTTTATTATTAAAAATATAATATTAAAGAAAAGGTAAATATAAACAAGTGAGCCTGCTTTTGCACAACCAATAAAAAATTACTTTCTCTTGCTATGGAACACAGTATCTTGATAATGAAAATGGAAAAATATTTAGGGCTTTCTTAATGAAAAAATTAATTGCCTGATAACATTTTTGCATAGTTGCAGTGGAGGAGTACAAAATGTACCATTTCTATATTTATCAAACTGCCTTCTGACCTGCATATGATAAAACCTAACTACAGTTATGAATACAAAAATAAATTTAAAAATGTGTGAGTTAGTTTATAGGTAAAACCAAATAGAATTCTGATAGACTTTTATTAAATCTGGAATTCTTTCGTGTAAGTAGGGGCTTTTTAGTTAATAGTAGAGCTATATGAGAGCGTAGGTATATACCTGTCAGTTGTGTGCTGCACTGTAGGAAGTGTTTGACATATATTATGAAGATGAAATTCATTATTTGTCAGACTTCAGTGAAACAATATTGTTATATTGGATGTATAGTATAGCTATGGTGTATAATGGGGTGTTAAGGGAGAAATAGGAAGAGTAGAATTCTTATTACAAACAACTCTTACCAAGTTCTATCAACAGCATGCTGGTTGGTGGCAGCAAGAAGAAGGTATTCAAATAAAAAACATAATACAGCCATCATCTCAGCAGAAGTAAAATACTGTTTGGATGTTTAGAAAGCTTTAAGAAATACTAGATGTTAATAAAAAGCCTCACCTGAATTTTACAACCCGTGAAGATCCTCTGTGATCTATCTCAAATAGATAAATCCAGTGGTTCACAATGTGTGACTCTAAGTAAAATTTTGCTTCTAGAGATTTCCTACATGCTTATATAATTAAAATAGGTAAAATTATTACATGCTGGGAATGAATACTTCTTTTGGATTCTTTTAGTATTTTGATCTCCAACTTGAAAATGTGATCAAATGCATTTTATAGGGGCACTTGCCCCTATAAGAACAGTGAAATTAGAAATACGAGTGGTTAATAAAACAACAAAGGCACTTGTAGATATGTCACAGCACTAGCTAGATACTCAAGAAGACCTTAATTATTGCACATACGTGCTATTGACGCTGTCTTGAGCAGGCAGCAATCCTCAGTGCATAGACTCCCTGTCTGCAACATTTCACCTCTCACAAGGTGAGATGATTCCCAAGACTCCTGATGATACCTGGGCTTTGCAATGCTTCTGGGGTGTTTAGCTGTGCTGGATTTACAATGCATTCTCCAGAGCTTCTGTTAGTTGGGAGAAGACATCTGGGTTTTCCAAGGGACTTTAACCACAATTACCCTTTACTTTAAATAGGACAGAAAATAGCTCTAGCCAAAATAATAAACATCATTCTGCATGGTTTAGCCTGTTAGGAAAATGGTCAGCTTTTAGGAAGTGAGTCAAAGTCTTCTGGGAGTCTTTTGTGCCTGGTACATAATTTCTTCCCTGAATCATGGAATTAGAGAGTCTTGTCTACTTATTGATTGCCTCTTTATTTTTGTGCTCTAAACACCCACAGGATAAAGGACAATTTTCTTTATAATTGTTACATACACCATTGTCTAAAGCTTCTCTAGTCAGCCTATTCCTCACGTGCTGGCTACCAGCTCACAAGGCATAATAAGATTGATTGACTTGCAGAACTGCACAGTTAAATCTATTCAAATGTCATTGAGCCCAGATAGTTCACCCTTCCAACCTAGACCTGCTAGTGTGCCTCACATTAGTCCATTGACTGCCTTTTCCTCAATCCCAGAGAGTATCTTTGAACAGAAATTAATCCCTTGAAGTCAGTTAAGCAATCAAGATCACACAGTTACACTAAGTGACACTTAATATTTCATAAAAATACTGTAAAAATAATCCCCTGTGGTCTCCACCAGTTGACATTTGTTGGAATAATTTATGTCTAGGCTTCTAAAGGCATTCAGTGGGAATAATTCTGTCCACATGAGATTTTAAACCTATTTTGTCTAAATCTGACATCTTTGAGCATTCTTCAAAAGCTCCAGGTTTGCCTGCAAGCCCATAATTTCTGCAGGATTTGGGTGCCCAGTGGTAAGTAATGAGTGATTATGGTATATTCAGCAGTGAGAAGTGGTTGTAGGTTTATTCTTCTCGTCATGTTTGTGTTGCAAAGAGCTCTAAAGTGACTTACATTTCCAGGTCTTTCTGGAGGTCATGTTTTTTATGAAGTTCCACTTGGCTTTTAAGTGTTAGTATTCCTTCTATCCCACCACATCACTTTTCTCAGTGCTCATTTTACCTCTTGATGAGACAATCAGGCAGCCAGCTTGCTGTGGCAGGAGGGTCAGTAAATGCTAAGGGCCTCTCTCAAAATGGCATTCAAGCTCTGAGAAAAGTAATTCAGTGGCTGCAGGTTTTTAACTATTTTTGTGATCATATGAAACTTTCTTCATGAGCTTCTCTGCAGAAAGGTGTGATGAGTGTAGAAAGAGTAGAAAGACTCGCGGAAAGACTAAACTGTGTGACACAATCTGGGTGACTTTAAATCACAAATACTTTGGACATAGAACATATGTTCTTATTGTGGAAATTGTCCCATAATGTGGAATTTTGTATCAGAGGTAATTCAAAATGCTGAATAAGACCTAGTAAACAAATAGATCCCTTGTTGTAGCACCTGAAGATTATGAAGCTGCCTGTTCTAAGATATCCACAACCCAATTTTATTTGATTTGAAATTTTGGGAAGCTGCAGTATCATATGATTCTGGTGTATATATGGGGAATAATGAAAATTAAAACACATATCAAAGCTTTTATATTCAGAAGAAATCCTGGCTTCATTAAAATGAATAATAATAATATTTCTGCCATCAATGATGCCAGATTTCTTTCACTTTTTAGCAGAAAATATGGTGTTTGGATGTATTTGAAGTATTTTTTGCATAATATCCTGTTTGCAGAGCAGGTCCATTTTTAAATTTAAAAAAACCTGTCTGTAGGGACAGCAAAAGTCCACATGGAAAAAAGTGAGAAATATTTATCAGATTTTTTTTACTCTGGGCATACTGTGGAAAGTGGAAGGGATAAACAGAAAGAGGGATTGACTTAGATCACATCTTACTTTGATTTTGTAATATCTAGATCTGAGACATCAAATGTTTGTGAAACCAAAACTAGTCTTTTCCCATATTGAAAGAAATATTACATAAATAAAGGTAAATAACTCTGGCTGCTTGTATAAGAAAAGCTTAAAAAATCTGAATAATAAGAGAAATGTTTTAGTATGTTTTCAAGATTTTAGTTAATTAAGTACATATATAAGAGAAGGAATGCTAAGTTTGGAGCACCTACTGTCATTGACAACTGAGCCAAAGGAGATCAATGGCAAAGGTTAGCTCTAGTTTTTCTGATGGAATTATATGTGAAAAAAACCCCATATTTTTATGTTTTCCTCTCACCCACTTTCTTCTTGTCACAGCGGTCAGGCTGTTTTATCTCATCCTTAGATCATGGAAAGAATCCAGGGCCACCCACAGGTTATTCTGAACACAAGACAAAAGCAACTTCTTTTCCTCCCAAAGAAACAACGTTTTCTAAAACTGAAATTTATTGTTTTGTTATTCAGGAATGAAGAAGTCTAAATGTGAAATTCTCAACAGATAAAACTCACAGAAATTGCATGCTGCTACTCACGAATTTCATTTCAAAAAGGGAAAATAGACCAAACCAACATTCAGAAGAATTTTCTAGGACTGGCAGCCCTAGCAGAAAGCCTCTCCTTTCATTTATAGAGGATAGACAAGGGATCTGAAAGAAGAAAAAAAAGAAAATTATATATTAACTCCTCTATGCAAGGCTCCATGAAGACAGTATCTCGGAACTTGTGAGAACAGAAAAAGAGGTACCATATAGACACAAATCGCCAGCTTGGAGAATAACCTCCATGAATTACCCATCACAGTTCTTGTCCTCATCCATTAAACAAAGAAATAAAGAGATAATTCTTGTGAAAAGAGAGACTAGTATTGAAGAGAAAATAGGCAGGACTAAAGGGAACAAGAAAAGTCATATAGTTTTCTGACATATCCAGCAACAACATATTGTCAAGTAGTAGGGTTACATGGAATATAAGTAGGAATACGCTAAAAAAAATAAAAGTTTTTTCTTGTTGCTACTTCTTGCTGCTCTTAGTTCAAGACTGGAATTTAAAAGCATGACAGCTCCATACCTCAAAGTAGGGAGTGTTTTCCTGCAAACCAATGTGCCTATCATGCAATATGCTGATGTTTATCTGTCTTTATGTCTTGCTTGGTAGGTCCAGAAATAACTAATATGAATCAAAAGCACATGGCAGCTAATCTAATTTACAGAAAATACTTTTCTTCTGAGAAAAGTAGAAGCAGAGGTGATATGCAGTGCAGGCTACCTGTTTTGTACAGTACACTAATTGTACAATCACAGATAACTTAATCACCTCCCTGCTCTTCTATTAAGATTTGGCATTTAGTCTGGAATGACAAAGGAAATGTGTTGGAAGAAAAGGCAATCTCACTCTGTATCCCTCGTGGTGTGCAATGCATTGCCCACATATGGACTGCTTGTTGATGTGGACAGACCTCTGCGGGAGCTTTTGATACTGATGCATAAACCCTCAAACATCATCTCTCACTCTTTCTGGCATTTGAGTCAGTTTCTAGTGTTGTTGGTGCCCTGGGTACAGAAACAGGGGCTTTCATGGGTGAAGGTCCCATCAAACAGCTGTAACACGACAAACAAAGAGCTGTATCTCCTTGCATTCATTCAGTGATTTGAGTAAGAAACTCAGGTGTGTCAAATATTCTGCCAGGCTATAGTCCTGTCCCTGATGGGGGAGGTTTGTTGCTAACACCTGACAATGGGAACTACCACGTGTCAGCAAGGTAGATGTGGCTGATACTTCTCCCAGGGGTCTGAGGCAAGGCTCAAAGCTGAGCTTGGGCCCTCCTAAGGTGATTGTGGGGACATGATGCTGCATGAGACAGACCAGGAGCAGCATACAGCACATAAACACTGAGAAATGACCTGAGGGCCTGGTCATCAGCTAGAGCGAGGTGTTGCTCCATTAACTTCAATGGAGCTTTTTGGATTTGTAAATTGGGAGCTAATTTTTAAATTCTGCTATGTCCTGGATAGTACAGTGTGGGGTAGAAGGAGGTCCAGTCCATGAGTTCTTGGACCTGAGACTAAACTTTCAAGGGTAGCTGAAACATAACCAAATGAGCCTTAGAGTAGCAAATCCAGGAGAAGAGAATCCTCTTGCTCAGACAGCCACAAGGCAGCCAATTTAGGGAAAGTGGTGTACCTGACTTGGGTTTGAATCTTTATTATATATCTTTCAATTAAACCCTGAGCCAGGCTAACAGAAAGGTATGAGGTACAAACTGAATGTTATGATGTTAGATTTATTTTGATTCACATAATAAATCTTCTAGATGAATAATGCTTCAGATACTTTAAGCAAGTTTGATTAATTAAGCTGCCTAATTCTACTGTTTCTTATAATTCTAATTTTGTTTCAGAGCTAGTAGGAGAAGAGCAAAGAACTGAGGTGCTGTCACATCTTGGCTATATCACAAATCATTTACAAGTGCAACATGCAACTCAAACCCACACAACTTATCTGCAATTATGGAAGCAAGAACTTCTAAGTGTATAATGATACATAAATTACCATGGTACAGCGACATTCACTTGCTGTGCTCAAGGGTAAAGTACAAAAAAATTATGTCAAATATATAATTTTAGTGTACAACTGGACACAGAGCTGAAAGAGAATTAATAAGTCCTTAATTAGCATCAAACTGAGCTGTTATTGCTTCTGACAATTAAAAATTGAACGCTCACAAACACTTATCAGTCATTACTTTTCTTTCTGCATTCTTCAAAGGCAGTAGTCTACAGAGTGGTTTAAATGTAATTATTATCACTTAGTGGAACTCAAACACCTACTAAAATTGTATTGTTAACCAAAATTAGAGTTCATTTTGCCTCCTGCTTGTGTGCACATTTCTATATGTGCTTTAAAACAATGTAATTTCTCAACAAGCAGCCTCCTCTTCCCTGTGCTGTTGGTCTTCATCCATGACGCCAGCAAGAGCCCTCGTACAAAAAACATATTGCATGAAGAAAATGACCATAATGCCCCAAACACTGAATATTTCCCACATACAATTTTTCTTAACTTTAATGATAATATACATAAACCAAAAATAACAGTTTCTCATTGAGAAATCTTGGTGGGCTAAAGCTCCTGAATGTTTAGGCAAATTTGGCAATGATTATTGAAAAAGATTATTGAAAAAGAGTAGACAAAAAAACCCAACAAAACAACAACAAAATACCAACCAAACAAAAATAAAACAAAAAACCCAAACAAACAAAAAACCCGACCACTAAGTAGTATGTTATCATTACTCAAAAAATGTATTTTGGAAAATAAATGTTGAGAATAGAAAGTGCTGACATGACCAGAAAAATAATATAAAAGTAAAATCTTTTGACTACTGTAAAAACTTTTGTGACAGAAATATTTTTACATTAACATTTTCCTTCTGATCTGCAAACAAACCTATATTTTTCAGTATTCTCTTGCAGATCACCCTATAAGGAGAGCTCCTGTGTCCTGACTGGAAGGAAATAATTGCTAACTGCATAGAATAAAACAACTCTTCCATTGCAATGTTCTAATTAGAAGTGATCAGGTAATGAATTAGATGTAGAATCAAACAAGCTGTGGAGAATTCAAATGAGCTGTTTTCTCCACTGGATTCAAAATCACCAACAGCTGAATGAAATGTGTTATCCCAAACCAGGTGCATAGGCATGGAGCCCTCAGCATATAAAAATTACCCTAGGGGTAGTTAGTGGTTCAAGACATCTGTGTCCCCTTCAGAGCCAGGAGTTCTGCAGTCACCTGCCGAGGTGGATTGTGCTGACTTACTGAGTCTATGAAGCAAGGGAAGAAATTTAGTAAAGGGGTATATTGGTTAAGAATATCTTCTGTTTGTCCATTTCTGTCAGATTTGCCATAAGTCCCTGGCAGGTAATGAAGCTAGTCTTGCCAGTACATAAATTAAAAGCATCTAGCAATACAAACAGGATTTATCTGATCATAGAGATAAACTGTGTCTTACCTTCTCTCAGGATTCAATAGCACTTAACTGGTGCCAAGTGGCACTGTTTGTGCCTAGTGAGGTGTTTGATGGCTAAGTGGAAAGAACAGATAAACTGAATGTACCAGATCATTTTCCTATGGTGAGCCATTGTCACACATAGGTTGGTTGTTGTTTAGTCAAAGCAAGGTGCTGGCTCAAAATATAAGTTGCTTTGTGAAAGGAATCAGCATCAGGCTTTGTTCAAGCTAATATAACCCATAAAGAAATATCTGTCATGAAACAAACAAATGTGCTTTGAAAACTGAAGTCAAATTCTGGTCAAACCTATGAAATTCTGTTAGCTTCAGCAGAGCTATGTGGGAATAAGTGAGTGAAAATTAGCTGCAAGCAGTTCAGATACTTGGGTGGAATTATGGGTAAATTCAGTTCCAGCTTAAGAAGCATGCAATTCTGCTATGTAAAGCAGAAAAGTGTCCAGCCTTTTGTTAAGAAATAGCTGCACATGAGCCCTCATATGTCATACCAAACTCTAAACAGAACTGTGTTTTGTTGATGTTTTAATTCATGTGTGCTGTTGTGATGTGCAACAGCATTTCACTCAAACTGTTACTGTGATTAAGGAGAAGATTGCCATGGTTTTACATTTGACTTGGGAAGCTGCTCTGTAAATAATAGTACCAATACCTTGGGAGACAGTAACATTGTCTGATGCTGTGCATGAGGAGCACAGCCAGCTGGAGAGGCTTTGAGGCAGAGTAGGAGAGTGAAGCAGTATAATCAGTCTGGAAAACAAAGACAGTCTGAGTCAAAAATGCTATCACAATTTCTGTTGTATTTTTATTATATACCATTGAAATCTAGAGGAAAGCAAAGACAAGGATTCCCTAAGGGACAGATGTTGCTGTCATTCTTGATACAAAACCTCCACAGACATCTTAGATGTTTTCTGTTAAGAGTTGACAGAATAGAGATTTGCTCTGTCTCTGCTCTGTGCAGAGTGATAGGTAACAGAAGAGTTAACACCAGACACCTATTACAGAAGAAATAATGCTGATTCAGCCACATTGCTCCTGAATTATGAATAAACAACTTAATGATGTTGAAATCACGTGATATTTTGCTCTTGCCTTTACCACAAGCAATAACGACCACACAATTCAGCATCCCACGTGGGCTGAATGTATGGATATTTGAAAGAAGTCATGAAACAATTTAACATGAAACGCATTTCAGAACACATGCTTCTGTAATATGACACTGGGGAACTGTATTATGGGATGGTATGAGTGAGTGGGAAACTACTTTTGGCAATATATGCTGTAAAGAGGAGGTAAGTCTGAAGTATTGGTCTGGGAAATTCAGAAAATAACCAAAACATTTCATGTCATTCTGACACAAGCTGGAGTGAATAGAAGCTTATGAGTATGATAGGGAGTGAGGAGATCACAGCAGCAGCAGCAGACTTGAAAGCCACAACTTCATAAAAAAGTCACTGCATTAAATCAATGATAAATATAACGGTCAATAAAGGAACAGTCAAATCAGAGACAGAAATCACACTTTTTATTTACCATAAAGTTCATGTATTCATATTTTTAGTGTCTGTCACTAATAAAATCCATCAACCTTTGATGTTAGAAAATATAAGAAAAATGAAAAAAAAAAGAAGATGGAATAAGAAATTAATTAGAAGCACTGTATAAGAAACAGTAACTAATTGAAGACCCACTAGACCATTTGGATGTGGTAAAAGCCTTGGATATTTAGGGCTTTATTTTTTGAACTGGAAATGTCAAAGTGAGAATAGAATTACAGAAAAAAAACCTACTTAACAAACAAACACACAAACCATTTAAGACTGTAAATTCATGAGGAGAATTCTACAACCCTTGAAAATTTTATAGGAAAAATACGGAGACATTTTCCTTAAGGTGATTCAGGACTGTGGTAGGAAACTGCCCTTGACATTTAGAGAGGCTACTGCTACTGCAGCAGTGAGGATGAGCTACCTCTGGAGTTTGCGTTAGACAATATTAAGAACTACACATCATTCTGTGCTAGAAGATTGAATGAGATTCTCAGACAAAAGGAAAGTCTTATGTCTATATCAATAATGTCATAATAGTGTAGTTTTAGCAGCTAGTTAGCCTCCCAGCTTGTCTCATGCTGCTACAACTCTATCAGATTTGTCTCAGAAATGTGCTACTTTTTTGACAAACTTTATGTGTCCTAGATAAGACATGCAGTGGTTTCCTCATGTTTACAAACACTAGCTGTATTTAATCATGCAAGAAACACTGATTCTCTGCTACCCTGGGATAGTCATACACATCTCAGCTTTTGTGATGAATTATGTGCTTGTTGTAACATATATCACATCCTTACTCTGAATCTGTTTGAACATTAATGGCCACACAGACTGCTCTTTATGTATATCTTCCTTTTCAAGGAGTCTCTGGGGAGGTTTTGTAGTCCCACATCTGTTTTTACACATTCTGCTCTTTCATACCCAAGAACATATGCATTAAAAAAAAAAAAAGAAAAAGAAAATAAGAGGGTGATAAAAGGGAAATTAATCACATTTTGTCTCTTCCACCTTCTTCTACACCCCTTCGTCTTTTCCCCCTCCTCCATTTTATTAAGATTTAGAATTGTTCCCATTTAAATGATCCAGCTGTCAATAGTCATGTTCTGGCATTTTTATATGCAAATGTCTTATGGATTCATTTCTTCATCCCGCTCTGATTTTGTAAAGAGGCCAAAAGCTCATTTCTGCAGGTGATGGTGATGCTTTTGAAGACATATTCTTCTATGACACAAATAGGATTTACCTGAGAGGTAGTGGACTTCTGCCCTATGAACTCACCTTGGATGCCAGGCATAAGTTCAGGACAGAAGGCACTCAGGCAACGTGATGGTATGTTGTTATACCACAACTGATTTCTCCTTAGCAACACTGTAGATGTGTCCAACTTTTCTTTATTGAAATAACTTCTAGATGAAATATCAGTGACATTTTGATTTGCTATACAGAGGTTTCTGATTCCCTCCATGGCCTTTTCTCTTAAAAATAAATTATTTTTCTAATGAGAAAATCTCAGTCATATTTATTTTTGGGTGTCAGCAGGTTGCAGAGACTGACTTCAAATGCATTAAAACCAATGAAGACTGTAGAGTGTTTTTTGGTGCACAGGCTCCAACTTCATCAGAGGTGGTGCATGCAAATGAGGTGTGTCTCTCCAGATGTAGCTATATGTACAAGAAGATGAAGGTTTTTACCTAACTTTTTATTTCAAAATTTTAAATAAACAGTTACGGATGGCTTCCCAGATCAACATACCTGTAGGTGTGGATCACTCAGCTCTTTTCACAGATGCACATATATTTCTTCATTAAGCAGAATATGTCTAAAAACCAAGAATTTCCATGCTTGATTGTCAAGGATTTAGCTAGAAAGGACTTGATAACATGACTGCACATGTTGGGGAAAAAAACGTTATAACAATTGCACAATGTTGGGGAATAAAACCCCCAAACAGCAGAAGACCTGATAGCTTTTTTTTTCTTTGGAGTTTCTCCTTTTTTACAATGTGATTTCCATAAGCATTATCTTTCAATTAATGCTAAGCATTTGTTAATAAGATCACCCTTCCTGCTTTTTGCTTCTTCACACGGCATTTAATCATATATTTGTGTGTGTTTATCCACATAGTAGCTAGTAATAGTACTTGATGACAGAAATTCTTGAATTAGCAAAGGCAAGGTAAAACCTGTGAATCTTGGCAGAAGAGCAGTGGTGGGAAATATGCTGGTATAACTGAATTTACTCTTGCATAATGGAGAAAAAAGCATTTGGAGGCCAAGGAAACAAAGTAGTTTGTTGGGTTTCTTTCATTGATATGAAAACATAAATGAATAGGTAAATATAAATTTTATAATACACCCCTCTCCAGCCCTCCCATCCTTGACTTGACATGATAATTTAGTCAAAACAGAGATGCCGTTTATGCAATTTTACTACTGGATCTGAAAGAATGAAAGTGAAGAATTGAAATGCAGAAAGAAACTCTGTGCATCTTTCTCCACAATGCACTTATGTTAATAGACTTCCACTGACTTAAACAGTTTTATCTAAAAAATTGTGTGTCAAGCAGAAAAAAGAAGAACCAGAATTACTATTTGTTAGAGATATCTTTGCCTGTTCTTTTTAATGGGAGTGGTGTTCAAGTAATTTTGTCGCTTTCACAGCAAAAGAAGCAACAAATTTTGTTAATATTAAATTGTGCAGCTCTCAAAATGACAATCCTCATTTTACATGGCCTCTCCAAAGAGAACAATAAAAACTGCCTTTTTGCTATTAAGCTCATCTATGCTCTAGGAATCTAGATTTTAACAGCACATTGGAAAATTGGTGAAGAGGTGCAAATATTTACTCCATACTTATCCTTCCCATGGTTAGATTTGAGGCCAGCTATGTTTTAAAGTGATTGTGGTGCAGCTTCGTTTTTTTTAATGAAACATTACCAGATAGGATTTCTGTCAATAAAATATTATTTGAGCCAACAATGAGATTTGAAGTCATATGAATATTTAAGTGCTAGTTTGAAAACAAAAGGGCCATTTTTGGGTCTCCCAAGAAATACTTGGAGGAAGAAGGCTTGTCAGTGGAGCATCTGCTAATGCAGGATGTCCAGGTGCATCAGTACAGCTGTGGTTTATGTTTCAGTGATGTAACTATGGCTTGTTGGCTAATGCAGATTTGATTTACCTCTGCCCACAGCCCTCAAACTGCACCTAGGCAAATCCAAAACAAAATGCAGCAGGATAGTTTAAAAAGTCAGGTATTTCCAGAGGAAACTGGTGTTCTATGTACACTGATCAGTTACATTTTAAAACATTTCTCCCTCTTCTACTGAATCCCACTGTCTCTAATCCAAAGGTAAAGAGTCATTTCTCCACTGAGCTCTGACACTTTAAATTCAGAACTTAGATGTGATCTGGCAGAAGATTGTATGAGCCTTAAGGCCATCTGCCATACTTATTTTTAGGTTTGTAAATAGAATAAATGGGATTAGAAAATTGTAGGAAATTAGTATGAAGGCTTATGTTAGAGGGGGTAGAGGGTAGAAAGAATTTTTGATTTTGGAGATTAACTTTTACTTAATTGATGATATATCCTAAGACACATAGAGGTTTGTCTTGGGGTTCATGTAGCCTTACATTCAAAATGTTTACAAACATATATATCTGTTGTTTAAAATAACAAATATGTATATTTATTTAAATACATATGTTGGTATGATATATATTCTATATAATAATAAAAATCTATTTTATTTTGTACTTATATATTTTTATTTTAAAAACATGTGAACAAGAATGTGAACAAGAAATTGTTGCTTCTACTTAAAACAAAACTAGTAAACATTAAGACCAATGACTGAAAATGCATTATGGGGACTAAAAAGTGGTAATCTCCTTCAAAGAATAAGAGAAATATAAAATCCTGGAACAAAAATAGATTACATACAGAGAAAACTCTCCTCCATCATTGGGGATGAATGCTACACAGGATGGAGCACAGTAGCAGGACACAGACAATCCATAGCTCCCACAGGCAGTTTAGATGGCTTAGAAACAGCAGGGCAGCAAGGCTGGAGGCTATGCCTGAGGAAGGGCTGATCCTGGATAGATGTAGGATCTGAGATGTGGCCACATGCTGAACCTATTTCCACAAATTAACATGCTTTTAAGCATCCCATGAAACACAATATCTTAACCTACATATATTCTTGTCGTACAACAATTTTGATTTCAATGGATATCCTAGCTTAGACCTTAACTAAGTACCTGTTCTTCCTATTATGCAGATTTTTTTCTGTGTATCCAAGTGTATTTTTCTTGTTGAAACCAAAGCGAAAATCTCTGTTCTTCAATGAAGCAATATACATGTCCATATTCACTAGATACACCACTAAGGGTTTGACAAAAATAAATATGAAACAAGTGAATCTCAACTCTCTATCTTATACTCAGAAAACATGTTCCTCTTTGCAAAAGGGAAGCACTTCAGTCATGGGTTATGAATTACTTACAAAATAATATTTATCTATTCCCAACCTTGGTATACTATTTCCTCAAAGCCTGAAAAACATTGGGAAATTACAAATATTGTGACTGGGCTGGAAAACAGCTGTGAGAAAAAAGATTTTGCCTGGGAGGGCCACAACAGCTTACCAAGCTTCAGTAGTCAGGAGGTGTTTGGTGTAGACAGTATAATGGCTGTTTCATACAGTATTCAAGAGTCAACTCTTCTGGAATAGTTCATAAAACATGACCTGTAATGGAGGTTGTCTTATGTCCTCTTGAGTAAAATTGAACTTTGAAATATAGTTGAGGATATGACCACTTGATATCAGTAAGACCATGATGTCCAGTACCTGAGTACTGGAGTCAGTACCTGAGTATACAGACTCACATTCTCTCAAATCTGTATTTTATATTGGTATGCCAGGTAATCAAAAGGGACAGAATTCAGAAAAAATGGCCAACAGTTGTGACTCAGAAATGCCAAATGAGTTTTGACACTGGAAATGCCAAAGCCCTAAGTATGATGTGATACTGCTATGCAAAATAAATTTGAAATACAAATTTGGTTTTGAATTAAAAAAATAGTTGAACATCCTTGAACAGTTCTGCAACCATCTTATTTACTTTTACTTTATTCTGGAAATGAAAGGAATTTTTTTTGACTGTGTGCAAAACTGTTACTCAGCTTTTTGTTCTAAATCTCCACTAGAGATATGACTCCCTGAAGGGAGTTTAGAAATTAATCTATAAGTGGGACAATTTCATTTCCATCCTTCTCACTTCACTTCAGTATTCCTGAAAACACTCTGGATCAATTACTTTAAAAACCCCATTAGCATAAACAATGTTAATTTAATATTATAAGCAACTAATTAAGACATCTGTCCAAAACAATTTTGACAAATGAGCCTAACAAGCTCACTACCATTCCCACCAAATCTGTTAATCTGTGAATGTCAGAGGTGGGGGTGGTTCAAGCAACTTTGGCAGATGGCCAGGTGTTTTACCAGGATGAAAATACTGAGGACCAAAGCCTGGTTAAAGTAAAGAACTTGTCAAAACAGAAGCTGCACTCAAATTATTTACAAAGGTGCCAGTGGAAGGCAGTGGAGAATCAGTCCTTCCATCTGCACACGTATCAGTATTGTCTCAACTGGCAGTCTCAGGAATTTGGGAGAGTCTTTTGAACTGGTTAAACAAACACACAGTATTTCACTCTTTAGCAAACAAGCATTTATGACTTTCATTTCTATTAACAACATTTTTACCTGGTTTCCAGTGTAAAACTGAGGAACAGTTTTGGGCTGTAAACATCCTGCAGTGATTGTTCCACAATGACATAACATTTGTCACAACCTTCCCTTTAAACTGGCATTGCTGTTCCCGTTCCAGAGGTTTCTGATTTTCCAAGCAACCTGTGTGACAATGCAAAGAGAAACATGCATGCCTGCAAGGCACTTACAGCTGTCACTTCATACTTAGACTTATAAATTAGGGAACGTATCACTGAAGCCAAAAAGAAATTTAAGAATAAGAAATATAAGATAGATATTATGCCTGTGGTGTTTGTGCTCAAAACACTTCAAATGTTGCAATTACTGTTTTCAGATGTAAAAAATGCAGGCTACTTTGGGTCAAGTTGGACTTTAATTCAGCTTATCACTTGTTCAGTCATTTTTCCAGTACTATCATTATTATTAACTATTAATTAATTCTTTATTAGCTCTATTCTATCTGATGAAATAATATACATATATATGTAGACATACAATGTGTCCTGAATATTTTAAACACAATTTAAAGAGAATAATAGGAACAATAAAATGTTTCCTGGACACTGATAAGGATTTATTTTCTTATTGTCTTGCTTCTATCCCAGAAAATAAATGAACTCTTCTACTTTAAACACTCCTTGAGAAATAAAAACCAAAAGCATAAGAGTAAAAACTATTCACAAAACCTTAAATGGATGATGAAATATCACAGGCCTCAGTTTAATTGCATCTGTTTCTACTATCAGTTACATTAATGAAAACATGGAAAAATTAACTCTGATGTCAAAAGTTGTTCATTTTTACAGGAACAAAAACCCTATGGTATATTATACAGCTACCTGTACCATACATGTTTTTAAGACAGTGGTGCATGAGCTATAGAGGTAATATGAAATAAGGAATTCTTTTCCCCCTTTTCTACAAATCATGTTTTTACAGTTCAGAACAAATTATAAATAAAGTAGAAATGGTGGCAAATTTTCTGCTGATAGCATGTTGCCTGAGAAGACCTGGAAAGTACATAGCATTTTAATGCAGAAAGTGAGACTTTGGAGGATGTTTGCATTAATAATTTTCCACACTCAACTCTTAGGTTGCTCAGCACCAACAGGTTTTCAGTTGTGTCCAGAAGAAAATAAAAAGTCCTTTTAGAAGCATTTTTCTTCACACTTGGTGAACAAAAAGAAGAACAACTGACCAATGGATTTTCTCTTACTTTCTAGGTATTCTTTTGACAGAATTATCTTGTTGGAAGTCCTAATACTGTCTAGAGCACAGAAGCTCCTTGACCGCACAAAATGGGGGCTCAGAATATTCTCATTTCTGGAAAGAATGCTTGGTAGTGCCCACAGGGTACGACTGGAAATGGAACATTTGAGGTTTGCTCAATAATCTTGCTGCTAAACACAACTTAGAAATGAGTATGATGGCATAAACTACAATTAATATGTCGTGAATGCATTTTGGTTTTTTCTGCCAAGATTCAGTCTTGCATTAGTAGTATAAATTCCTACCCCTTTACTTGAATGGTAGATTAGAGTGTCCAGGAAAACAGAACTATTGCAAGTCATTAAGATGGTATGGGAGAACACTATTAAAGCAATTATGACCACAATATTTAAATGCTCATACAGGGATTAATGATGCAATAGCTCGCAATATTCTGCAACTTTATTATTAGCAGAACTTAGCTGTACATTCCAAAGGAAAATTTAGCTGTTTGTTTGGGTTTTTTAAATAAAAGAACAATATTTTAATAAATTACATTTATATGTAATTATTTAAAGATAAAAATCTCAGCAACAATGTTCTATTAAATTGCTCTCAATAACAGTTTCCCAATATGAATATTATTGTTTGTTTTCATGCTTGCTCAAATTATACTGAAGAGATGTTATTCATACTTACCCTTGACATACTCTTTTTCTGGTTAAATATCTCTGGGGTTATACATTCAATGATTCACTTCAATTATTTCACTTATGTTCAACTTAGTGACTAACTTCTGCTCAGTGCTTTGCTAATCACTGTCATACAATCAGTTTACTTTATCAATTTCAATTTGTTAAAAATTTAATTGGAGCTGTAATAGTATTACGTTTTTGAGACAGCAACTTAATATTAAGAAGCTTTTTTTTCTGAAGCTTTGCAGTTCTGGTTCCTTACATGAAGTACTAGAGGAGAACAATTTTTGTTTCTGAAAAAAAATTTGAATCCTGTTATACCTGTTGAACAATGAGAAGATAATTTAGTTCTTTAAGACATGTTTTGACAAAATATCTCTTGTAAAAGCAGAATGCCTTGTGAAATGGCACAGAACAAAACCAGAGGAACTTGGCTTCCCATGTACCTTCCATATCTGTACTATATTATATGGACAGAAAAAAATTCAGAAATATTACTTATTGTGAGGATATGTGGACTAGTTGTTAACAAAATTTAAAAAGAAGCTGTGAAAAGAAGGAGAAAAGATCAAGTCAAATAAAGGAGAAATAACTTCTTTATTTTTAAGTGACAAGCTAATGAAGACAAACTACAGGAAAATAGTTTCCTTTTAATTTATATTCTCTTCTTTTTTTGTGATTTCTACTTATGTCACATGAGAAGCCTAAAATGAGCCACTAAGGTATAGAGCCATAGAGCTATACTCTATAGAAGAGGAGGAAGAGGTTTTCACTTAAAATGACCTCACACAATACATTCAAAATGTTTTTACCCAGCAATTCAAGCTAAAATAAAGCAGAAATAATGTTTTAATTACAGAGAACAATAACTTGATGATTTTGCCTAAAACTTCCACATCATGTCTCCTCAAATACATTGCTACTTCTTGCATGTTGGGATATAAATGAGCCATGTTTTACTATGGGTGAGTTTTTTTACACTACGTGTCGCATGTATATCCCTGTCCATGGACAACAGTGAATCATTAATGTGACTCATTCATATGGAAATACAATGAAGAATGGATTGGCTTCAGTTTAAGAAAAAAGGAATGAAGTCATAAAAGTTATTAACAGAAAAAAACCCGAACTTAATAGCTTGCAACATACTCATCTGCTTTGCTGAGCTGGAAAATTATGTTCTGGAACTGGGGACAATAGGTCCCTTCAGAACATGGAATCACTCAGAGTGATCAAGTTGGTGGTTGGGATCTTCCCAGCCAGAGAAGAATCTCAAATGGATCTGGGTGGAGCTTTTCAAAACTGTGAAACACAAAGAACTTCAATTCCTACAAAATGTTCACAAAGAAGTTTCTGGGATATGAATTTTCAGCAGAACCAAGCATGAGACAGATACACATGAGAAACAGAGGTATGAACACATCTTTCATTAGTTTTTATTGAGTTGACTCGCAATTTGGCTTTGATGTAGACTCACTTCCATTTCAGCTGCAGCCTTGCGGAACAAATAATACTCAAATCTATGCAAAAAGAGTTTCCATACCACAGTGTCTCTACTCCCTTTCTTTCAGCATTTGCAGTCCCTCTATTTCCCACCTTCCCTAAACTATTGGAAGTACTTTTTTTTTTTTTTTGAGGAAACCTGCTGATTTTGTCATCTTTCAATTCAGAATTGGGAGTCTGAATGCTACAGAAATACTGCAATGAAAAGCTTCAAAACTCATAACAGTTACTCTGTACAGGTTGATATTGGGGTTGACATGTAAACAGCCTGCTTCCCACCAGCAGAAAAGGCTGATGATTAACAAACTACCCTTAAGGCATTAATTAAAAAAGTATTACATGGTTAACTGTAGAGGCACAACTCTCCCATTGCTATGGTTGTACTGTCACAAAGTCAATAATATTTCAAGGTTTCACTTCTAGCGAAGGATATGTCAGTAACTTGAACAATAGGAAGCAGAAGTAAGTAGGTTAGTTATGTAGTGTTTAGATTACTGAAGTAGCCTAACAAGAAATATGCCTAAAATAACTTTTGGCATAGGCAAACTCTTCTATTCTGAATCAGAAGTGATAAAAATATCAGTATAAACAAAATAATCATCATTGTGATCCAAAATATTATCATGCACATGGAAGCATTTGGAGCTAAAAAACTCCATAATAGTGAGTAAAAAGCAGTTTTCAGCAAGGCTGGAGCCCCTGTGCTTCATGTGGGGGGAAGAGGTTTTGCATGTTCTTGACTGTGGTACACCCTTAGGGATAATAACACAACAGAGACTTGAAGGATGTTGAGCAACTGATTTTGTTACCGCTGTGTCCAATTCAGCTGCCAATTGTATTATGTGCAGGTAGTTTATAGGAAAGTGGTATTTTGTTCCAGTTTTGCACTGAAGAGTTGTATTTGCAGAATTATCAGCATAGCACATATCCACTACCACAAGTGACATAAATTATATTAAAATGAACAATGAATATGACATTTTGTGAGTGACAGCTATAGGTAAGACAATTTCATTCTTTCCAGGACAACCACTGGGAAAACTTATAACCTTTAAAAATCCAGGAAATTCCTTGGTAAGATCATAATAATGCTGAAAATATTTATGCATGTTTTGGATGACCCATACAAGCTTCTACTGCTGCAGGAAATCAGTCATGCAGCTTTCTCAGAACAGCACCAAAAAAACAAACCTGTTACTAAGAAAATAACATTTAATTAATACTAGCTAAGAAAGCAACATGCAAATTGTTTTGCAAACATTGAAAGATCAAAGTAATGAATATTAAAAGACCAATTCATATAAATGCACTGCTTGGTTCTATTAAGGCCTTCCCAAGAAAGGAGATCGCAGGCAATTCCCAGGTAAGGTAAGAGTGACATTTAGAATAACATGCTGTGCGTGTAGCTGCTGAGTGTTAAACACTGGGTGGGTGTCTGAGTTATTAATCCTGTCCCTGAGTCGAGCTGACACCTCTCCGGAAGACAGAGGTGCCTGAGTCTTAAAGAAATACAGTTCTACAAAGAGCTTTATGGTCAGAGCATTTGGTTAGAAATACAGAAATCTTGGTTTAATACTTCCTTATTGACTCAAAGAATTTAAACCTACACCACTAATTCAAAGATTTTCAGACATTATTATAGGTCTGAGACAAAACATGATACTGTATCCTGGTAGACTGGGAACTAGAAGTTAAAAGTGAATGATCTGGAGGCAGCAATGACTGACTCCTTAAAGAACTAGAAAATTTCTAAAACTTGCAAAAAGTTCAGAAACTCCTCTAGGCACTAAAATTTCCTATTCCTTTTCTAATCATATTCAGATAAATAAAAATAAAACCCCACACTTTTGAAACTGGCTTAGTAATCAACTCTTAGAATTTCACAGCTCTTCATGATGAAGAAATGTCATGTTTTAAAAGATGCAGTTATTTGCTGAGATGAACTTGAAAGCTAAATGTGTAGTAGGTATGCTCTGACAATGTTTCTCAGGTAGATTTCCTTGGAGATCATACTCAGGAAATGACATAAATCTGGATCTTAATCTAGCTGTATAAGCAAGGTGTGAGTCAAGCATTGTGAGCTGCTCAGCTATGTCAAGTGTAGGCATCTCTGGAATTTAGTTTTAAAATGTGACTCAGCTTGGTTTTTTATATACCAGCACAGTGAGGATTTTTTTTGGTGTTAGGACTTGGTTTCCAAGCTGCATTGCAGACTAGTTACCTCACTCTTGTCATGCTTTTGGCACTTTTAGGATTGTTTTCAGAGGGATTACTGCATAAAAGAATGGAGAGAAGGTTTATGTTGCAGATTAAGAGTAAACTTAGAAGTGGATTCAGTTGCGTATAAAGATATTTTACATGGCAAATTTTCTTTTTGGATTCTAAGGTATCTAGATAGCAAGAAGCTTTGTTTTCTAATTCAGATTAAATATTTATTGTGCTTTTTTATAGAAAGCAGGAAAATACTGTAGGCAGAACAAAAAAGGCATTGTTCCTAGGTTATTCTCATTGTTTTGTTAGAGCACGTCTCAAGATAATTTTCTTCCTTCCAATTACAAATCTGGCATGTTTCAGAGACATGGAATGTACAATAATTATAATGATCAAGCAGTAGAGTGTTTGAATGTGTGCCTAAAATGTATGGGTAATTGATATAAAATGTGAAAATATTTGATTAAGTGCCCTGAGACAGTCTTCTTCACGTGTTAAGTGGAGACTTCATGCAAATAATACCTGGTGTGATGTGCTTTGCTCATATCTATTACATGCAGTTACAGTAATTCACAGACTGAGTTTCCTCAATAACAGCTGCTTTCCAAGCTTTAGTAAAGTAAAGGTACATAATAACCTAAATTTGTACTGCACATGTCAATCTATTGTTCAGTTTATTTATCCAGATGATCTTTCTTGTGCTCTTAGGGCTGTAAGAACACCTTTATGTTTGTGAGTGGCTTATCAAATGAACAATCTGGACCTAGCTGACCTTTATGTTCTCCATTGGTCATCATATGCTCCTTTAGCATAATTTTAACCTACTTTGAAATATCTGTATTTTGAGATTATTCAGTTTATCATAATTAACAAGTAAGACTTTATTGACTATTCTGAATTTTGTTGTTTTCCTGGTCCTGACTGCAATCCACCCTTAGGAGAAAGACAGAAGGGAGAGAAGAGAGACTAAAAAAATTCCTCAAAACCGGGCAGAAGGGTACTTCACTGGTTAAAGACTTTGGGTATATAATTTTCTAATTCTAAATCTTTCCAAGAAGTCATGTCTAGAATTACTTATTTAAGTATTTTCCAAACATCTTAAGTTACATCAGGATGGTTGGATAATTCCTGCAAAATAACTCTGAAATGTTCTGTTTTCTTTATGTAAATATCGTCTTAAATGTGTTCCTTCTGAAAATGAAGATTCCTGAGGGAGAATTTCACTGAGGAATGCTGTAATAATTGCACAGAAAATGGCTTGTGATTTCTGAAGCTGTGCTAAAGCTTTATGAGAAATTATGAGTCACATTTTTGTCTTAAATTACTCTTATATCTTATCCTAGCACTGTAAAATGAAATTACATTTTCCCCAAATGATAAAAAGCACAAAATACTACTTTCTGTTCATTTTAGCCCGGTGGATTATTTGTATGGGACCAATGGCCAGTTGTATGTTTTCCCATTCTTTCCAGACCTTACCAACAGTACATAGATCGCTATCAATGCATGGTTTTGGTTTTCTTTTTTCTCCAGGGCATTCTGATGTTTGCAACTGAAAAGGACAAAGGTTTTATGCATACAACATAACTATTCAGGAAGGTGTAGCACAGTCTCATTTTGAACTTGCCACTAGCAGCATCAGGTTAGATGAAGTAATCTGTGACCTATCAAAATGTACCTGACATCAGATTCAGCCTGCTCTGAAAGCTGACTCCTGCAGGGCTTTGCTATTGAACCCTGGGATGGTAAAGTGACAAGTTACTACTCTGTCACGAAGACAGCTATCTCCTTGAGATGACAGAAAAGCCTGTGAATAAAAAACCCCAATAAATGTCACTTTATTTGTTATCGGATAATACCATATCTAAAGCAAATGCTGAAAATGGTACAGAGGTTACTGGTTATTTGTCTGCCTTGAACTTCCTTCAGTCCACAGAAAGCAGGAAGCACATACTCAAAATGAAGAGGCAAACACAAAATATTCAATATCCTGATAAAAGGACACAACGTAGTAAAAGAACAGATATATAAAAGTTAAGTGGTCAGATTGCATTCAGGGGAGGATAAAAGTTTTGAAGGATAGGATCAGCAAAGTGCCAGAAAAAAAGACTACAGTGGTTATAACCAGACAGTGGGAGGTTCAGGGCTGGAGTGATAACAGACAGCAGCAGAGACTGAAAGGTGATAAAACTGAATGGATGAAATAGGATTAAGAGAGATATAAGTAAGTTAAATCAATTGAAACCCTCTTTTTCTTCTGCTATGTAATTATATACAGTATTTCACTTATCACGAAGCTCAGAAAATAGTATTTTCAACAAGCCATGCTTGTTCAAAAAGAAAAAACAAAACACCAAAAATGTGCCAAACAAGCACACACATGCATAAAGGGAATATATTTTTGCAGTTCTCTTGATCTTCCTTGAAATATTTTCCTCTCTCTAAAGGCCTGCCTGTGTTAACTAGATCAAGCAACCATTCTGTGAAAGACATCACATTGTGCTGTTCAAATAAATTTTATGGTAAGAAATTTCCCTTACAAAAGTGACTTAATCAAGGGACACTTTTGCTGCTGTCTTTTTGCAGGTTTGTGGTTTTTTTTGGCAAAGCATCTACAGGGACTCTTTCCATCAAATGGGTAAGACTTTTATATATATTCTCTATTGATGATCTATTAGTTGTAGTAGAATCCATTAGTAGATTCTAATACTGAGATCACTCTCAACTAATGTATCCATTGAGTGGGTAGCAATTATCCAGAATCTATGTTTGTGATCTAGTAGATCATCTCAAATAATTTTATGTGGTTGAATCAGCATGTAGTCAAAGTCAGTGTCATGTTATTAGTCATTTGAGAGAGACTAGTGCCTACCAAGTGCACTTCACCAGCTTAATTCCACAAGGAAGGAATCCAGTAAAGTAATTTTTAAATGCCTGAAGTTAGTGAGAGGAATATCACCCAAAGTGCCCCAGAAAGACTAAGCAAAGTAATGTGGATCTACTGTTATCAGTGGAATTATTTATCAACAAAAACTCTAGATGGTTTAATTTCAGCATATGGACCCAAATTTGTATTTGTGGCCTCTGTCCTTTATAAATTACAAATGTTCTGTGGAAGGTGATGGAGAAGCTAAATATTTTCCCAGCATTTAGGATAATAACAGGCTAAGTTAGAAGCAACAGAGAGAAAATTAGTGATAAACTCTTCTTGGGATGTCTGTGTTTTATTAATAACAGGTAAGAATTGCTGCAGCTGTGAAGGAAAATGGTTACCTGAGAGTCAGCCCCAGAATCATCTACAATCTGGGAAATGTGGCCTCAGGAGTTGTCTACTGATCACTATATCTGATTGGTGCTAACATCTTCAAAGAGGTCTGTGTCCAATAAATTTGCTTTCTTATCATATTTTTATGTGTCAGATACCATGGAATGGAATATACTGGCCAGCATAGAAAAGCATAGTGGCTAGGATTTCAGTAAGTTATCACATATTTTTCAAAGCCAGCCTCAAGTAGACTTTGTTATTATTTAATGTTTCCTAAAAGTTTTTTTCCACGCCCATTTTTAGTACTCACTTAACCAGTAAATACTATGAATAAATATGATATCCAAGAAACTAAGCTACAATAGTCTTTAAAAAAAAAGGAAGTAAAAATTACATAAATCATTATAATTTGATATTTCTTCAAATTATAAAATGTTTATGATCTGAAGCTTGAACAATTTTTACATCTCTAGGGTATTAAGAAGGACTTAATAACTTTCTAGAATTTGGTAACAGCTTTAGTTTTCTCTGAAATTTGGAGATAGTTGCAAATTTTTTATCAGATCACTTAGGATCATTGCTTTGAAATTTAAATCCGGCTTGATATTGGATATATTGTATTCTATTTGCTTATTACAGAAAAAGGTAGTTGAACCTTCCAAAGAAAAGCCTGATTGCTGTTCCAATCTGTGTTACATCCCTCTAATAAAACAACTTCAGAGTTTTATCTATTTGACTGAAAGGAGAAAAAGCCTACAAAGGCACAGATTTTAAGCCTGAATAAGGGAAACTGATATTGCATAGGAACATTGATTTGTTATGAGGAACAGGTAAAAAAGTATTGCATTCTGAACTCATATTTTGTGAATTAAGAGGGAAAAATACAGCAGATATTGATCTCTGCACAGAGGTGAACTGCAGCTGCAAATACAAATTACTATTTTACACCATGAAAGGTGTCCCAAGGAGCTCTACTTGGTAGCAATCTAAAATCAACAGAACTTCCACTGAGCTAGATAAGCCTCAGAAAACAGATGTCTTTTAAGTAGTATTAAAGTCAGAAAGCCAGGTGCTTGGGCACAGCCAAAAGCTGACGCAGGATTTGAGAAAGGGAAAAGCATCTGTCTTTAAGTTACAGACTTACCTGGGATTGACCAAGGCTGGGTAATGGCTTGCTGCCAGTAAACCTACTCCACTGAGATGGGGAATGGGGCAGGTGGAACAAATCTCTCAGATTCTCCAGATTGCTACCAGGGGCAACAACTTTTTGTGCAACCCAAACAGCTAGAATCATTAGGACAGGGATGAAAGAGTCCAGCCAGGTCCCAAAACTCTGCTGCATCCCCTTGGCATTGGTTGGCAATAAGTTGTTTATACTGGAGAAGTGTTTTAACAGCCCTGCTCCCCGGTTGCTGCTGTTTGAGCATTCTGTTTTCATCTCATATGGAGTTTGTGTAATCTATCAAGCCAAGAAGGAAAGAGTATATGTACATAAAGGATTCCGTTTGACTGAATGAGGATTTCCTACATCAGATGAAATACTACTATGCCTGTGTGGAAATGCATCAGGTCTCTGGGAATCTTTATCGACTGGTATTTTTGTTATTTTTTCTGTTCACCAAGGAACTGGTAATTTGTCCTACCCTTCATCCCTCCTTAGGCCTGTCACTTCTCTCTCTGCCTTCTCTGTTCACTTTCCTTTGCTCACATTTCCTTCTACCTAAGTTTTCTCTTCAGTAAACCTCAGTTCTTAGAACTGACTGTATGCATGATATCTCTTCATTCTTTATGAACCACGTTGAAATTAATAATGTGATGGCTGGTCTACTTGTACATCATGCTTTCTTTTTTCATGTTTATCTGAGAGGTCTGATGAAAACTACTGAGAACAGGAACTGTCTGTGATGATGTTTTTACACTTTGGTGAGCACTATTTTTCTGTTGGGTCCTGAAAATACATATTACGTTTATTATAGTATCTAATGGTCCCCTAATTAATATAATTAATAATTCTGAGCTTAGAGGAATATTAAAGTTGAATAAAAATACAAAGTATGAAAAAAAGAGAAAGATATAAGGTTGTAATACTTTAAAATAATAAGCCTATAAAGAAATATCAGGAATATATAAAAATTAAAGATTTTTCAGGAAGGAAGAAATTTTTAGGCAGTTGCAGTAAATTATGTACTTGTCAAAATACATATTTTAGTAAAATATATGTATATAAAATATTACATAGAAACCCAGCCTTCTCAAAATGCTGTTTTATGAAGAAAAGTAACTAAAGAGTAGTCAAATGCCACTGACAGTAATATGTACCTATTATTAAGGATGCCTCATGAAAATAAAAATCCTTTTGAATGTGATTGTTACCAAATATGTATCTTGCATGCAAGCTTTCCTAAATGCAATGGAAAGCTATGATTTTTCCAAAGCCCTGCACTGAGTGTGCACATTGTAATCGCTCAATGTCTTCATTCATTGAATTCTCACATGAAGTAGAGAAATCACTTTTTCTGTGTACCTTTCAGGTATAAAATTAAAGGTTTTGCAACCTGTACAGGAGTTTGAGCAGTGATGTGAATCTCAGTTTCCTAACTTAATGATGAGTGCACCACAAATCAACCCATCATGTTCTCCATGGACCAAATTATCATTTACAATCTTATTTAGCCAAAGCAAACAGTTTTTGATTAATGATGCACATTTGTCTTTCATATGATGCAGAAATTTTCTGTGAGTTGTTTGCTCATGAAGGACCTGAGATGGCTGAGCAGAGGACAGTTCGGCAGATGGGGTGAGATGCCTGCAACGCAAAACGTGCAAGGAATAAGATTAGACCAAATTGTAACATCCCAATCGTTTTGTGAATATGGCTTCTATTTTTGCCTCTGTGGTATTTTCTTTAGCTGGCAAAACCCAGTGGGGAAGTAGATCTCTGTGTGGTGAAACACAATGACTTCTTGGGACTGACAGTATGATCTGATAGGAGGCAGGGCAGCCCTTGACAGCTGAGACTTTGAAATCTTCCTCACTGAACAGCCCTTCTTCTGCAGAAGAGCATCCTGTATTTCCTACTCATGAGGTCACTGCTTTGAATGCCTGCTTTTGAGAGGAACTAGCTTGGATACAGGGAGGGCAGAAACTGGTAGTCTAAATGTTTGTCTGGAAAAAAAAAATTGACCTGCTAACTCCAGGTGACAAGGGAAACTTCTCTGGATTTTGAGACAGGCCATGTAACTAAATGACGGATTATTTGATTATTTAGTATTTATATAGTATATGCAAATATTTGGTCAAAGCTCTCAGAAATCTTCATAGGAACGAGTAAGATTTATAAGATACATGTCAAGGATTATCAAAAAGAATGCTGTTTTCTTTGAAAGTGGCTCAATCAGTGTAGCAGAGGTGATGCTGATGGGAGAAGAGGTGTTGTCTAATAGCTAACTAAGGTAACTCTTGAAAGAGATATGGGAAGAGGAAGGGGAAATTGGAGCAGACACAAAAATTTGAACATAGAAAATATGTTTTGTAAATAAAAAATAAAAGAGAGTGGAAGAATGGGATTAAGAGCGGAGTGAAACAGATAAAATAGAAGGAGAAAAAGCTTGAGAGAGGCTACTACTTTCCAGTACACTAGGATTAAGAAATAATTTGTTTCAAACTGTCATTAATTTTGATAGAATATTAAGGTATTTGTGAGTCAGTCTGCAAAAACTGACTGGTTTTTTGTGTCTTTTATGAGTCTGTGAGAGTCAACAGCAGTGTGTTATGTGCTATGGAGGTTCATACACGTTTCTAGGATCGTGATCACTTCCCCCGTGTCAGAGATTCTGATTCAGCTTTGCCAAGTATGATTCAGCTGTACTAAGTATAAAACTTAAGGAAAAAACTACTAGCAGAAAAAAATCTGGTATGAGAAAAAACTCTAGTGTCATAAAAATTGGACTACTCTCTGAAATTATATCACAGAGAGAGAAATTTTCTTCCATCCTGTCTGTTGTTAAGCTTAGCTAATTCTATTCCTTAAGAATCTTGAGCTCTTTAATGACATAGCTTTCAAAAGGAATACAAGAGAAAATTTCTTTTTCTTAAATTGAAATTTCACACCCATGATATGACACCATGGTGTCTCTGTGAACCATCTTAAAAATAAATGGAACCACTACATTTTTATCTGTTTGTCTGTGATTTTGAATACAGAATATCAAGGCCACCAAGAGTTTGGGATAAAAGAGCTATTGAGAAAGCTAACAGCTTGGATGTGGTGTTAGTGCAGCTTTCCAGGCAGGTGTGCAGCAGATGCAAGAACTAAGACAAGTGTGACCAGTATTGGAGTCAGAACTGGAAACAGTGCAGAGAGGAAGGTCGAAGCATGGGCAGAAAGGAGGGGTCTGGAGAGAAGAGGAATCTGTTGGTGATTTGCAGTAGGTCACACTGCACTCAGCTGATAGCTGTGCAGCCCTAGGGATGTAATGCACCCCAGAACTTCCACAGTAGGAGCTGGGATGACCATTCCTAGGAACTGGGCCCGTGAACTGTTTCCATTGAGTTGTGATAAATCATCACAACATGATGTGGGCCAAAGATCAGCACCAGTTTATTTAATCATAAATTTGTAATAGGTTACTGCAGACAGGCAGTAAAAGACAACCAAATGGAAAATTAGTGTCATGTTTTTTTCTGTATGCTGTTTGATGATCTGCTGAGTTGCTTAACCAAATGAGAACTGTGCCTACTGCTTATTTAGATCTTTTTGCAGAAAACTGTTCTACATTAAAGTTACTTGTCAACTATTGACCATGAGTTATGCTTTAGGCCTTGTTATTTTCCAGTTGTGATGATTCAGTTTAAGTTTTATGAATAGGAACCTAAAGAGAGAAGCAGGTATTCCCAAATCTTGAATTCCAAGGTTGTTCTATAAATTTTTAATGAAAAAGAAATCTCACCTTCCAATAAATCTGCAGTATTATTTTAGTTTTAGAAGAACAACAACAAAAAACAACAACAACAACAACAACAAAAAAAAAACAGAGGAAAAATAATCAAGATATGTGCATAAAATTAGGTTGTATGTAACTTTAAATGAAATTAAAAGAAGAAAGTATTCATAAAGTAACTTGCTACCTGGTATGTAACGTATGCAATTCCCTCATTATTGCTACAGATATACATTTCTTTGCCAGAAGGCAGAATTTTTTTCTGAGGAAGCATGTTTAGGCACTGAATCTTTGCTTTAAAGGGACCTTTTGAGGTCTTGAGAAGCAGTTTTACATTTGCTGTGGTATTATCTTAGCTGTGAAATGCAGTAATAGTGCAATTTTAATTGGCCTTTGAGAATGGTAGTTTTCAAATGGTAATCTACAAGACTTAAAATCCTAAAAGAAGAGGGCTGCTATTTTAATTATAATGACGCCTTGCTAGAAGAATTGATATGATCTAGGTGTTTGTCTAGTTTATGTGATTAAGCAATCAGAAAATCGTCCCTCTTACAGTTTGCATTTTGTGTGGGAATCATGAATATTTTAAGAGCCACTAAAAGTGGCTGCACAGAGACAAGCAAGAGGAAAAACATCTCTCCTTTCAGTGCTAATATCTCTAACCCCTTTCTGTGATGTCAAGAACTTCAATGACAGCCAACAAATAGAAATATTTATTTGCAATTGCTTCTACTTCCAATATGAACTGTGTTCTACACTTATGAAAGAATTCTACATGCTGTAAAAAAGGGCAAGGATTTTTAGAGGTCCAGACAAGATAAACCGCAAGGAGTGTGATAGCCTTTTTTTCTCAATGCAACTGCTGAAATCTCAGAAATATTTCATAAATGTGTGAAAAAAACCACAGTTTTGAAAAAGACGTAACTCCTTAGACAATGCAATATTACTGCATTTCAATAATCTAATTATCCAAAACTGAAAAAAATTATTTAGTCAGAACAAATTAGTATTAAATGAAATATTGTATATTTTTTAGAGCTTAAAAAGACTCACGGCCTCAAATTGCAGCTGACAGAAATGAAAATAGAGAAAAAGCTGCTCAGTGAAGCTCCAACACAGTGCAGTTTTCAACACACTGACAGCTTTTGTACCTATAAACAGATAAAAGAACAGCCTTTTTTAGTGCAAGAAGCAAAAAATATTCCACTAGTAAATAAATGAGGTATTTTAGAAATGAAATGTCAGTTTTATTCAATTCTAATAGCTATTAGAAGATAACATCTGTATGTGTACAAAGCACAATCATCCCTCAATTAAAATCTCTTGAGATATATTATTAGGTAGAATTGAGTTCAAAAAGACTTCTCCTAAATACAAAGTAGGTTGATAATATATACAAAAATCCCTCTACAAACACAAATGTGGTGGATATCAAACAAGATGTAAGTGTTCTCGAAAGCATTGCCATCTGTACATAGTACATGGCAAACACAACACGAGGAAAAGCTTTTTGTTTCCCCAGAAATTGTGGCCTTTTTTGTACTTAGCTTTTGAATATTTTTGGTATTCTTTTTAGCATTTCAAGTGCTAAATGTGAAGCCAAGCTTATACCTCTTTTTAAGTTATAAAAATGGTCTTACTTGTTTTAGTTGCATGCTATTCATTTTGTGTGGAAGCTGGCAATGTTAAAGTTATTGATTTAAATAGCAGCATTTAAAGGGAGTGCAATTTGCAAACGCTTACAGTACCTAAGTTAGGATTTGAAAAGAATGTTGCAAGCTATAATGAAAATTCCAGTTTCTCTCACTTCTTATAATGTTTTCACATTGTGCATTTTTGATGCAGACTGAAAATCATTATGCAGGTTTTATAATACAATCACTATCTTGCCAGGAAGTATAGTACCATCATTTTATAGCAGAGCTTTTATAGTGTACTATAGTCACTTTTTTTTTCCCAGCAAGGTTTTACAAATATTCCCGCCTGCGTATTATGCCAAGGTATAACCCCAACAGAAACTTTCCAATTAAAAGCAGAACACATGGCAGCTGAGCAGCAGGTATAAATACCTGTCTCTGCAATCAGAAAAAGACAGCAAACACTTGCATCCTGGGAGGTGCTGGGGCATCTCATCTTCTGCTTTGTTTTGTTTAGTAGAAGACTAAATGGCACAAGAGGACGAAATCTTAGAAATAAGTCTGGTTTAGGCTAGTGCTTACTCCTATTCCATACAAGACAAAAGAGCAACTCAGGACCAAATCTGATTCCTGATTCAGGTGTGCTAACAGCTGAAGCTCTTTACAAACAACTAATTTCAAGAATAGTAAGCCCTTGAAGAAGCAGATAGACCCATTCACACTCAAAAAATGTGTAATTAATATTATCTGGCAAACTGCACAAAACCTGGAATGAACATCTTTTCCTCTTCCTATACATGTATTTTTAATTGCTATTTGCCCATGCTGGGTATTTTAAAACTAATGCACCAGACCTGCTGACTCTCATGTTACAAAGTTACTCAAGTTCAGATAAATATAAGAACGTTTATTTTAAAATAAATATTTGTAGGTATGACTTTGCTGTAGAATCAAGCAGGAAGCTCAACACATTGGTTAACCCCTGAGAAAGAAAGCAAATACTGAGAGCTACTCTTGAGTTGCCCTCTCTTGATGTGAGTGAGGTTGGCCCTGTAAGTTGCTAGGACTTTTGTGGTCATTACCTTTATTCTATATCTTTGAGATATCTTTTTTTTTTCATATCTTTGGGATCATATCTTTTGTTTTGCTGTGTTCAACACAAGTCTGAACCTTGTTGGGAGGATGTGACTTGCCTTTGAAGCCGCAGAGGAGGAAGTTTAGGGAATGCAGTAATAAAGGACAGCAAACACAGGAGTATTTTACTGAATGCACTGTTTCTGCAGGAGCCCACAGCAGTGAAAATGCTGCCCCATGCTCTCAGACAGGCTAAAGAGCATTCAAAGGAGCAGTCCATTTAGGTGCCTAGCCTAGTGCTTCAGACAGGAGACAGAAGCAAAGAAACCCCACAAACAAGAAAACTTGGCTAACTCAAACAAACCATTAAATCCTAAATAAAATACTGGATTTTTTGTCTGAATACAGAATTACAGCCTACTGTATCTGTTACTACTGGGTGCATTTGGCATGTGTGGCAGTGGTTTCTGTAAGGCACCAGGCATTGCTGTGAATTCAGAAGGGGATCACATTAATGAAAGTGGGTATTTTGCTGTCAGTGAATTAACTGGGTAGGAGCTCTTAATTGGGTTCAGCATAAAGAAATAAATTAATTTGCTTTAACCATTGGCAGAGAAAAATACTTCAAATTGATTAAGCATTTAAAAAAATGTAGACTTGGGTTGTATGTTTGTAAAAAGACTGTATTGGTGAATATTGGAAAACTGCAAACTCCTCATATTTGTGCTTTGTTTTTATTTATATTTCTTTTATTTCTTTTGTAGCACTTTCCCCAGATTCTTTGCTGGATCCAATAACTATTAAAATGCTGCTTTCTAATAATAGTATTGTTGTACAGCCTGTAGTGGCTGCTAAGTCCCAGATAAGCTCAGTCTTTCATGGGTATCACTGAATCACAACAGATTTTTTTGGCTTTGAGCTGAACCTTGGTGAAAGCTTGAGAAAGCAAACTCATGGTCAGAGACAGTATTAAGTTCTACTTGTTATCTTCTTTTGTAGGATGACACTTCTACAAGGAGCATCTGTCTCTCTCAGGGTGGTTCTGGAATTCATTCCTCATGGAGCCTCAGTATACATATGGCAGTGTGATTGATCCTGAAGATCAAGTTTGTTAGTTAGGCAAAGCAACAAAAGTAGGTGTAATGATTCCACTACAGGTCACAACATACAGTGAAAAACACCAAGTATTTGCATCCTTCTCTAGAGTTACATGGGTCCCTGTCCTGTGCCTGAATGAAATGGGTGACACAAAATTCTTTAAAATATTACTTGACAAATGGCAGCCTATATTTGATAGATCATTTATCCAAACACTAGATACATCATAGTGTTTGGAGACTAGTACTTGGGCCTGGCAGCTGTAATGTGCTTGTAAGAGAAGTACGATTATTGTTTCACATAGACCAAAGAAACATATTTTTCAATAGATCTGATGAGGGAGAAACCATTCCAAAAAGAAAGAATGAAGGAAATTATTACTTTAATTGCTCTGGTTCAACTAGGCAGAGAAGAAATTAAAAGTGACTCACTAATGCTCTCTATGAAGACTGAAATAGATAACGGTAGGTAATCCATCAGATAATTCCTCAGCAAAAGTATTCCTTAGTATAGCAATTCCTCAGATTAGAGGAACCTGTGAATCACAGAAAATGGAGAGCAATATTTGTTTCTAGAAATGTGAAAAAAGGTTTTCAAGAAAGAGGATGAGAAACCTTAGCAGGCTGTAATGAAGGACTTTGTGATTTCCCCTGCTCAGGGTTTGCTTGAACCTAAATCTGATGCTGATTGACAATACACATGTAAACCCACTCGAGTAGAAGTTATTCTTCAGTGTGCAGACTGACCCAACTTCATACATCTAGTATGCTTCATCAGTCCTTTCCTGCCCATAATATTAATTATCATTTTTTATTTCTTTAACCACTAACTAAAACTGAAGGGCTATGTGAGAAAAATGCCAGATCCCAGAGAAACCAGAGTCATATTTCTTCTCCTAAAATAAAGAAAAATGTTTAAATTTTGTTAATAAACCCAGGCCTTTTCCTTTCTATGTACACACACTTTTCTGAAGGAACAAAGCAAAGGTAAACTCTGGAGTTTGGATCATTAGTGCCCGTCTCCACTGAAAGACTGCTTGCAAAGCTCATGCAGCTTTCTTCTCCTTACATTGCAGAATAATGCAGTCCATGTTGGCTATTCCACTGCTGGATAAATGCTCCTTGTTGACCCTTCTGCTCACCAGCCTCCACCACCAGATCTGTAAACTAACTGTATCTGTACTGAATGGCTGATTGAAACCCTCACAGCAGGGGTGGAATGTGATTAACAACTCATGAAAGCAGATCATCAATGTGGTTTTACTGGAGGGACAAATTTGTTGAATATTTATGGAGCATAACTTGGGCCAATTGTTCAGAAGCTCCAATATGCAAGCCTCTAGAAGACTGTAAAGGAAAATGGTTTCTCAAACTGAGAAAGGTCCCTCAAAGTAAAATATTTAGCAGTTTTCATCTTAAAAAAATACAACTATTCTCTAATTCCTATGGCTGCAAGCAACACTAGAAATAGTTAAGGCAAACCAGTATATAGAGTGAAATCATAGGCCACAAAAATTTCTTATGTTTTATATCCTGAGGGCAACAGCATAAACATGGTAATGCTTTACAATTATGCAATGCCTTTGAGCTGAGGATCCCAAAATGTTTTACAAAAGTGGGTAAGAACTAAGCTTTTGAAAGACTTACAAACAGCAGTAGGGAGTCTTCTATGTGGAGCTATGTGACAAACTGATTATTTTTTCTGTGATTTTGTGGCTAAAATGAAGAAAAAATGTATTAGAAGGTTCATTTGTGTCAATAAAAGACTAGTTTTTTATTTTCTTGGTGAAGATGAAGGTCACAAAATTCTTTTTTCTGTCTAAAATAAAACATTCTCTTTAATTTTGCAAATCAAACATATTTGTTAATATATCTTTTATTTGAAATGTTTTAGTAAAAAGTAATGTTTTATTCTTATAAATAGTGACATGCTCGACAATTTTTATCACATTTTGAGGTCTCTTGATTTGGATACAAATTCATTAAATATTTCTGCTCTTCTCCTTTCTAATTAATGAAGCTCAGCTCCACTCTGCTCCCATTTATGTCACTAATAGTCCTACTTCCTAAATTTGCAGCAGTCACTGGTCCTACTGTGTGATGATTGATGTAACAATTCAATCTGAAAGCAGTGTCGTGATGCTTGAAATACACTTAATTGCATTCCAAGCCAAGGCAAGGGGGGGATGGATGGATGGAGTTTCAAGGCAGGCAGTAACTCCAGTTATTAAGAAGCTATGAGTAATGTTAATAGTAAAGGCTATCTGAATTGTTCTTAACGTAAAATGAAATATCTGAAATAATCCTTGCTAATATTCTGAAACAATTAAATTAAACAACATGAAAGGAAAAAAGCTATGAAAGCGTTGACTGAATTGTGTTTCATTAATATGTTGAAATTTTAGGTTTTTCTACAATAGCTGTGAGTAGATGGGAAACTGGAAAAAAAAGAAAAAAGGGAAAATAAACTCTTTGTTTCACCAGTTTCCAGGAAAGCATTGTGGTTGGCCTAGAAAAATCTCAAGTAAGTAAGTTTGACCATTCTTCTATTGTACTCTGGGAGTGCAGCATGTGCCTCTCTGGGGCTGTAGCTTCCTCCACTTTTAGAAACTTTTATTGACAGGGCCCTGGAAATAAGTATGGCATCAAACATTTGTGAAATGAAGTTCCTAATTTTAATTAAGTCTCTCCTAATTCTAAATAAATTGACATTGTCTAGGATATGGCTTTTCATGGCCTATGCTCAAGTAAGGTATTTAGCTGTCTAGACCTGTCCACAAGTTATCCTTTCCAGATGTGAGTTTTGGAATAATTAAAGACATTAGTGTTAGGAAATCAATCACAGCTTTTGCTGGGGTCTGGTGCTGGATGGAGGAGTTTATTCTGAACAGAAATTCTAGCTAAGGATTTGTCAATGGTGAGTGTCAAATACAGGAAAGACCTCAAAAGAGGGAGAAAGGAAAGACTCTTAAAGAAGCTGTCTGAAACATGGGAAGCTTTCTACTTTGGCTGTCAGTAACATGTGAACTAACACTCGTGCAGATGTAACTATACCCACAGCCACACACTCTATTTGTACCCTCATTAGATCTTCATATGCACATTGAGATCTCAGAAAATTTCTCCAAACTGAGCACCTTTTAATGCACAGAGAGGAAGCAGCAAAAATATATATATATAGGCTCTAATATAAGGAATCAGCCTCTCAGACGTTCTTGCAAACAACATTCTTGCCATCTAAATGTCAAAAAGTAGAGGTAAATCTAATGAATATGAATGCACACATAGTGATTGAATCCTTCCAGGTATTTTTATTCTTCAGAATCAGATAATGTGAAGACAGAAGACTTTCCATAGTGTGCCCAACTTCCCTTGTCTAAAATCACATCTAAAAATGAATAGACAGAGAAAATAATTTTATTTTTGGCTTTAAGAATTCCTTTAAGATTTTGATTTTGGTCAAAGGTATTGCAAGGTTGTTTTTCATGTGCAGATTGTTTTTCTCATTACAAAATTTTGATATAAGAGCAATCTGATTTTCTTTTCCTCTGGCTGGTTGGTAAATCTCTTTTCTGAGAATTCATCTCTGTGAACCATACTGGAGAATTCATTATTTGTGACAATATATATGTGTATGTATATAAATACAGAAGATTGGAATATGTTTCATTACTTATATTCATGTTTCAAAGAGTAGATCCATTCAAGGTGCACTGCTTCACTATTCTTTTTTTGTAGGAAATTATAATATGTTTATGGTTAAATATCCTCAGAAGATTCCTCCTCGTCTTTTTTTATAGCTTTGTTTCATATTTCCCACAGCCATGAAAGACCACACAAATAAAACACTTCTGCAAAAACGAACAGCACAGTATCACAGAAATTATCTTTGTTAATTTGAGCACATAACAGTTGTCAAACTCGGTATTAATTTTTAATGTGAGATACTTACTGTTTCTTTTTCTCTTGCCTTCAAGAAGAAAAGGAGATGATGCTTTGTTTTAAAAATTAAAGAGGACATGCCAGTAACAGTTTGTATTGCTCTGTATGGAACCAAAATTCTTCTGTAATCCAGGAGAAAAAACGTAGTTATTTACCTAAGAAAAAAGGTCTTTTCACTAAATTCATACTGCTTGATGATCTATAGAGCAGAATAAACGCAGTAGAAGCCCCCAAGTATATTCATTATTTTTTAAAAATTACCCTAGCTGTGATTGTATTCTTTTTATATCCGGTTTCCAAGAATACACCAGCAACATTATTTTTTCTAGAAGAAACGTGTAAAAATAGACACATATTAGCATGACTATTTCAGAATATGTGTGGAAAAAAATGATTTCATTTTATAAGCTTTTGTATATAAAATGCATCTCCTAGACTCTGTAAAATACTTAGGCACATGGTTTTTCTCATTATTTTTGAAATTTATACTGATGGAGATGATAAAAACTTTAAAGTAGTGTATTACTCTAAAATTTCATTCACTTAGAAAGATGAATTACATATATGTGGATAAATCAGAACACAGATGGTACTCTACTGGAAGGGATAAACCATGGAAACAAGGTGTCACATGAAATTTGTGCCTTCCATTAAGGTTTCTTAAAGAGAAAATACTTAGTAGTTAAGTTTTTTAGAATTTCAGAATTTCTGAACAGGTGAAAATAATAATATAAATTATTTAAGATTTTTTTTTTCTTCTAATAGTTAGACAATTATCTGCTTAAAAGGAACAGAAGATTTTCTTTAAATTCATGATTGGTGACATCCAGGTTTTTTTATATTTCTGGGACTTTTATTACTGTAGTATTTTTCTGCTTTGAACAAAATTATTCTCTTGGCTACCAGATTCATTCTGCTTGTAGTCAGTGGTACCAGGGCAAGCTGAAGCCAAGACTGCAAATATATAACAGAATTTGCCTGGGGCCTTGTCAGTACGTGCTCATTAGTTTCCATCCAATAATTATCGAAGTCAACAGAAAATCTTTCAATATACTTTGGCTACATCTCTGAGAAAGGAGAATCTGTATTTTTCTGGAAATCATGGCAGCATTGAGAAACGAAAGAGTTAGTGCTGAGAAATCTGCCAGTTCCTTATTCTGGAAGTCAGCACATTGTTTAACAGAGATTCTCTTCCCTGATAAGTTCATTACTTTTTTTGGTAGATCATTCCATTTTTATCTCACACAAGCAGTAATTAAAAATATTTTCTAGAAGTCATAGAAGTAGCTAAACTATCTGTTCACTAATATTTTTTGTACATTCTGTACTTGTGCTAGACTTCAGTTCTTATATTCTTGGAAAAAAGCTATTAGTTTGTACGTTGTGACAGAAATTATCACCCTCTCTCAGCAAATAAGTTTAACAATTCTCATTCTTGAGGTTATATTTACGTATGGGTACCATACAGAGTTTTCTCTACTGCTGTTATTAGTTTTTTCTTTTTCTCCTTCTTTTCTTCCTCTATTTCCTTCCTTCCTCCCTCCCTCCCTTCCTTCCTTCCTTCCTTCCTTCCTTCCTTCCTTCCTTCCTTCCTTCCTTCCTTCCTTCCTTCCTTC
>JAWWMU010000180.1:40963175-40989178 GCA_035048155.1 Cinnycerthia olivascens
TTCCTTCCTTCCTTCCTTCCTTCCTTCCTTCCTTCCTTCCTTCCTTCCTTCCTTCCTTCCTTCCTTCCCGCCTTCCTGCCTTCCTGCCTTCCTCTTGATTTAAGAAAAAACATAGACAATTTTTTAGGATTGTTTTTGTACAACAGTGACAATTGTTTGATGTCATTCTCTTTTTTTGGTACTGATATGCTATTACTCTTGCGAAATCAATTGGTTCTGCAGCTCTCAAAAACTGAAGGACTCTTAAAATAGCCAACAATAAATCTCTAGTGTTTAGTTAACCATCAAAGTAAGGAAAACACTGGGCAGGCTGCTTAAAGCAAAGCCAGTACGCTAACCATGTCCCTTGGGATTTTTTTCCATGATTTTCTCATACTGGAATTTTCAAGCTGAAATTCAAAAGCTGAGAATATCTTTTCTTATTTCCTGCTGCTGAGAGTAGAATAAAAGTTTCCCATATAAGCAGTCTCAGTAAGCAAAAAAAAAAAAAAATATAACTCTATATACAGAGTTCCAGAGTTATGTTTTTTTCAGACCTTGTTTCAATGTTTTAGATTCTGAACAGTCCTAAATGCTTTCAGCCATCATATAATTTAACATTGAGTCATTCTACATTCCTAAAAGAAACCTTCTCTTATATATGATTACATATTGTTAAAATGGATAGGTTAATTTTGCAACATGAATTTTTCATAGTAGCTGTTCTGCTACTATTTTAGTCTGCTTTTAATGATATACTCAGTGCAACAGCCCTCTTATATACAATTCTAATTTTGAAAAGTGACTAATTTTGGTTACAGCTATATACATAATCTCAGACTCTCTCCCGAAGAATAGTTTGCATGGACATTTTTGCGTGTTTCTACACCCAAACAAAAATATTTGACAGAACATGACACTACAGCCACAGAGTGGATCTGATTTATATATGTGTGTGTGTATATATGTATATATATATATATATATACACATATTTACACACCTACATACATACATACATATATATATACACATACATTCATATTCATACACATATTAATATATTTATATGTATACACACACACATACATACATACATACATGTATACACATATATAAGAGTAGAACTCCTAGGTACAGGAGGTCCATTTGTGCCACAGTACCTAGGAATCTGCTTTTACTTTTGCACACACACTCAGACACACACACATACAAAAGAAAAAAGTGCTTTTGCTGTCAAATTTTTAAAAAGCCTTAAAATCAAAATTCAGCTTAAATTTCTCTGTTTCTCTGTTTTTACTTCATGTCTCTCAAACATGAATTGACATTTGGTAGCCATCTTTTGGGTGCTCAGTAAAATGGAAGGTTAAATTGGCAGAGACTGAAAAATACTGAAAGAGTCATTTAAGAGGAAATTAATGGAGCTAGAAGATGCTGTAGAGCGTTCTACTTTATTTTACAGTGAGAACCATAAGGGTTCTGAAAGAACAGTCTGTTACTATCAAATCTGCCAATAGGTCAACACAAAACTGTTATACAGCAAGGAGCAGTGACTGAGAGAAAGAGGAGAGGTGAGGCAGACAACAGAAGCACAAAAAGCATCTGTGTTGCAACTTCTTTCATTCTACAAAGAAACAGCTTTGGATTGTCCCCATATGGAGGATGGTAGAGATAAGAAGCTCTCTGGTGGTAAGCATCTGGGATGGGAGGGAAGATCATAGGATATTGTGGGATTCTCTTTGTTTCTTTCTTTAACTGTGTATGTTTTTGCTGGTTTTTGAAGCTTTTCCAAACCGCAAGGCTTCTGAAGTTCTTGCATCACTCATTCTAATGTTTTCTTTATGTAACAATGTCAGAGCAATGTGTATATATGTTAACACAGGAGAATATCTGTGTAAGGCCCCTAATTAGACTCATATTCATATTGAAATTTTAAGAAGTCACCAGCACAAACGAGTTACTGCAATGATTACTTCCCTCCTGATGGGAAAAGATAGCAATTGTTCTACTACGTACTAGCCAAGGATATCCACAGATTCAAGTTTAATTGAAGTTCAAATAGATTGTGATGTAATGAACTTCATTTTTCAATGCTGCCTTGAACAAATCAAGGCTTCCCCACTAAGTTTCAAACTGTCTTGGAATACCCTTGCAAACCTAGTGTATGTGTGGTAGTGTTGTTTGAAATCAATTATAATCTTCAGAGACTTTAGTACCAAAAGATGTACTTCACTGGAGGATGACCAAGTAAATATTGGACAGTTGCCATGTAAGTCAAAAGAGAGAGAAACGTGTTGATGTAGCCAATTTGCTGTAGGGAACTACTTTAGGGGGTGGGAGGAAAGAGTTTAGGGCACAAGGGAACAAACCCAAACATGTCTTTTATTTATTCAGCGCTGTGTAGGCAAATCTCCAATGGCCTTACCTTTAATGCTGAACATTTAAATTTTTTTTGTAGACAAACAAGAGCTCAGTAAATACTCTGTTTTCAAGGTCTCTTCTTATCCCACTCATCATGTATTCTTTGATCAGCGGGAAACTGAAGTAAAGGCAATGCTTTTGGGAGTGATCTAGAAAACCAGATTGTTTTACTTACATGAAGAGAAAAAGACAAACCTATGCTAATGAGTAGGGGCTGTACATGGAAATGTTTAAAAGATAACCTAGGAATAATTAATTTATCCATATGTGAAGGCCATTCAGATCTTTTTTGCTTGCAAGGATGAAAAAGAAGCAGTAAAGTAGTAAACTAATTATCAGCATGGATTGAAAAGAAATCGCACATTCGACATCTGATCTACAGGCAGTTGATACAGAAATTTGTGGAAACCGTGTTGAAAAATACTATTTTCTTTTAGTATCTTTAATGCTTTCAGTGATTTCTATTCAGAGAAAAGAATTTGAAATTGGAGGTCAAAATCCAATGATCTTTTAAATTTGTTTCCATAAGAAATCGAGTCTTTCTTGGTCAATTCATCTGGCTTCCTGTCTGTTAATGAAAAATATTGTCTTTTACCCTTTGAGACTTTAAAAGTACTGTAATTTTTCGAAAAACCTAATTAAGTGTGAAATTTTGAAATGTATTAGAGCATTTCCTCAACTTAATTTTGTATTGAGATGTGCATGTAATATATCTTCATAAAGTTTAAACAAAAGTTGATAGATTGAATACAAAAGTAACTTAGAATGTCTCATCAATAATGAAAAAAACCACGTCAAAATCTTGCTATTTTATTAAGCCAAAGTTTTGTACAAGAATTCATTTGTATAGACAATTATATTAATAAAAGCTACTTTTTACTTAATTGTGAGGAACAAAACATTCTCAAGGTTAAGTCACTTCATCGGTCACTGTTGAAATTAGATGTTTGAATTCAGTTTTGGAATACATTCCTGTGGCCTGTGCTTTACATAGAACCAAACGAGCTGAACACTGTTAGATCCCAGCTGTTCTACACTCCCATTCTTCACTGCCTTACCTGCATTTTCAATGACCTATTGTATACCAGGAGGGGCTTTTCTACCTGTACATGTTATTTTCCCTGTCTGAAAACTATAATTGGCTTGTTACATCTGTAGATGAATAAATAAAAGCCACGGGTGCCACTTGTTCAGGGCATAGCTTATGGGTTGTTTTTTTTTAAAATCCACTATCAGTGAATACAAGTTACTCTGTGTCATAACTTGTCCAAATTTTCTCACTATCACTGCCTGTTACATCCTCACTGACAGTGGCTGTAATCATTGGTCATTTGCCACATACTGTGACATGACTGACTAAATACCAAAGTGATTTTCTAGATTTGAAGCTGTGTGCAATGAAACAATTAAGTGTATAAATTCAAAAGGGATTATGCCTGCCTGCAAATGACTGTGATTTACAAGAGCATAGGTCCTAAGAGGTGATAGGAAATATCGAAATATTAATGAAATGTTGTGAATGAAATGCAAGATTAAATATAGAAAATCTGACAATTGCTATGTTTGCTTGTTAGTGTCTTTTTTTTTCTGCTATTTTTCTACCTTTTTAATCAGTCCTCTCTGTCAAGCAGATAATTTTACACCTTGATTTCTAATTTGGCTGAATTTGGCAGTAGGTGCCACAGATGGGCTCTACCTTATCATTTTGATTTGGAAGCTCTAAATATTGACAAAAAACTGTCGTTATTTGCTTATTCATTGTCATCATCATAGTAAATACACCTCTGTATGGAACCTTAATGTGTTTTGCACTTTTTTTTGGTAATATTTTTCAAATGTAATTCATAAGAAAATATGGTGTATTGAACAGTGAATTTTCAGTATTTTTTACAAAATTTCTTTGATTTTTTTTTTTCATTTTTGATCAAGAACATTATTCACTTTCTTATGCTGAAAACTGACCAATGGCCCTTGGTGAGAACCTTTACCAAAATGACAGGGGAGCCTAAAATGAGAAACTTTTTGACAACTGGACACAAATAAATTTCAGGATTCCAAAGTCATATTTTATCTTGGCAGCTGCCCCGATCAGTTTAATGGGAAAATGCTTTCAGTTGTGTGACTGAGGAAGAAAAATGTGACTCTGGACTATATAAAGGTTCTGGATTTGTGATCGACTTAGTTTTCCCATGTTCTTGTGCTTGGGACTTGTCAGGGTGCTTACACAAACTGCTTTTGTAAAATGCTTCAGCATTTCTGGATTTTTTAGGAGGAGTGTGCACAGACAGTGGAAGGTGGATTCAGCTACCAAAAGAAACTTTTTGTTCTAGCAAACACTATGATTTGCTTAATCTGTAACCTACAGGGAAATACCATTCAGTGGGTTGTCAGACTTCACATGATTCTGTATGTAATTACCTTGGTATTATAATTGCCTGTAAATGTCTATGCTGGAAATGATGTAAGTTTCTGACCAGGGGGTATGTTTTTACATTATTGCATTATTCATGTTGAAAGCAAGTTGGTGAGGAGTACAATTGGAAAGAGAGAAAACAAGGAATTTAGATTAAAGACCTTTATAGTAAAAGAAATTGGGTTTGGGAGATTTATTTTTGTATGGCAGGATTGTTGTAAGGCAGATGAAGACATTTCCTATCCTACAGAATCATTATTTCTGCTCAGAAAAAGAATTAAAATTTAATAATTGCGAGGATTTTGGAAGAAATCTTGACCTTATGAACAATTCCTGAAAATAATGTGTTTTGGAACAAAACAAATCATTGTGAGATTGTACAGATTCATGTACTATATTGAAAAATAGCAATATTCAGAGAATGATATCATAACACTAATCAGATAGATAATTACTTAAATGCAGTTTCAGTATGCTTGTGGACTGCTTTCCTCTGTTTTTCTAGAGAAGAGGAATCTGCTTCTTTATATTTCACAGGAAAGTTCATAAAATCAGTAAGTTTAGAAATGCAGAAATTTCTACACATGTGCATCAGCAAAACTCCCTGCTTTAATTATTGTCAAATAATAATATAATTTAAATTAACAGTTATTTTCACTTATTGTCACATTTTCTATTAAAACTTACATGGTGAATTAAAACAAACAAACTTCCAAATTATCAGGTAATGCTTCAATAGGCAAGAGCTAGATTTTCTGGAATAAATGAATGATTCTCACTTAACACGTTACCATTTCATATTTTCTCCTGTTGTGCCCCAAATTAATTGTACCACATACAACTTTTGTAAGCTTTATAATTATAAAAATCAATCATTCAAATTCTGGAATGAATTAAAAACTTACAGCAGTTTTAAAACAATTAAAATTCTAAATTCTGAGAGTATACAGTCAGGTTTTTAAATCCTGATTTACCATCCTCTTGAGAATGATCTTTCTATATTATCAGAAATAGTTATCCATTCTCTCAGTTATTTTAAAGTTAAATGCTGATGACTGTAAGAAAAGAAAAAAAGGGGTACAATACTCCAACTACAATGAGACAGAGGTATTTAATGCTAATTAAAGGTAGAACACATTTTTATGGTTTATGCCTCTGTGCAGAACATATCCCATTACCTGCTTTGGCAGTTAGAGCAAAGAATTCAAGTCTCATGGGGAAAAGAGGATATTTTTCCTCACAAATTAATGACCATATTTTAAATGCTATATAATCTTTTAGACTAATGATGATATTCCTCTCATTTATACATCAAATATTTATTCTAAAATAAAACTGCTCTTTTGATTTTCCATTTGCCATGTGTACACAGAGGACTCAATTATCTTTACTAACACTTATTCTTACAAAAATTTCTTTTGTGACTTGACTTTGAACATATTCATGCTTATGCTGAGCACCTGATCTGCATGAAGTAATTAGAATTGGTCGGAATTAGGTTTTAGACATGTACAAAACAATCACAAGCTGCCTGAGTCTCTCAAAGACGGATAGTAGTTTAGGGGGAAAAAAACCCATGGAATTTTATAATAGTTTTAATACTTTGAGACTTGGCTACACCAGCTTAGCCCACAGCATCATTCCTGAATATATTAAACTACTGAATGATTTAATGACTGAGTGATGATTTTAGATTAAATTGTATTTTATCACATTCGTGTGTGTAATTGTGTGAGCATGCACAGAATCCGTTGTAAAGAGCTGCAAACCTTGCCTGAGTCATCAAATGCCTTTGTGTTAGGACTCTGGTAAAGGGTTTTGAAATGAAAAAGTGTTTTATGCTACACATGCCTGTGAAATACATGTTTTTTTTAATTTCTCTTATTCTCTCCAGTTTCTTTTGTCTTGCATTTTGTAAAGGCATTAGCAATGCTGCACTAAACTGATCATGAGTCAGAAAACTCTTCTAATGCAAAACAAAAAAATACTTCCTAAGTAAGAGAAGAGAGTTCAACAGCTTTCTATATTTTTTTTAAATTTTCATTTTATTTTTATAGAGGACTAGCTTTAACTTGTACAAGAGCCCTTGTAAACTGGTTCCATACCTGAGTCTCTCCAAGACTGAGAGCTGTGTCCACCACCTGCACTAACTGTTGACATAAAACAACAACATGCTTCTGCTTGGTCTGAGCTGCAAAATGCATACTCACATTCTTGCCTGGCTTATTTAGTGACTTTAGTAGATACAATCTTTGGAAGAAACCTTGTCTTTGGTTTTACTGTGAGCATATATACTACCACTAATGTGAATGAAATGAAAGTGAAGAATGAAACGTGAACTTAAGCCAAATTTTTTTTTTTTTTGGACTAAGAGGCTGGAGCTTTTGGGTTCCAGGGGCAAGTCTCTGCTCCATGTGAATGGTTGCAATCACTCCATACCCACAATAAATATGAATAGCCTTCAAGCCACTCTAAGTTGTGCCTGGTTGCTTTAGTTTGTTGTAGATAATATACCACTAGAAAATAGCCCCCACTGTATGTCTGCTTTCCTCTCCCGTAATGCACCCCACTTTAGTTTGGCAGAGGATTAGAAGGAGTTGCATTTAGCCAATTGCTGCTGTTTTCTCTCACTTGTACACTACTCAGGAGGTGTAAAAGAGCACAGAACGGATGAAAATCTTTGTCTTTCTCTTTTTTTTTTTTTTCCCTGACAATAGTTTCTGTGAAAAATGAATATTCTACTAAGCGAATGGGAGATGAATACAAAGGTATGCTGAGCATGACTGAAAGAGTCAAAGATACTGTTTTGGTGTTATACTCCTAATTCAACACTTGTTCATTTGCTTATTGAAGAAGTGATGAAGATGGAATATTCTTACCTATTTCCTCTGAAGAGATTTTAACATTCAATTTAGGACTTCAGTGATACACCCTAAAGTAGAAAAAAAAGCGTATGTGTTTGTGACTGTTTTTTATTATTCATGAAAAGAAAAACTAATTATGAAAACATTTATTTGATGTTTTATTCATGAGCTAAATTTTATAAATTAGTTGCTATAATTATACAGTTGTATACCTTTCTGTTTGGTTCCAGCAGTTTCTTCTATTTATAGCTGTGAAAGGTAAACTATAATGATGCAAAGAGGGATGACTGATTAGCATAATGGATCAAACAATTTCTACAGAAATTTCCTCTCTCTGGTTTCAACAACTGTAATTATTTTTTTGTTTAAAGTTAATTGTGGCAGCAGAAACTACATCCCTTTGGTGGCTTGCATTCTGTTTCAAGTGAAATGCCTGACAATAAACAACATTGCTCCCCTTTGTTCTTCCATATGAAATACAAGTGAATTATCCCATTTGTAACATTTGACAGTAATTCAAATGAGAATCTTTAAGTTACTTAGCAAAATAAAGATTTTTGCCTAAAAATTTATTCTTATGTTTAATACAAACACTTATTTTCCTAAAGAAGTCTTATGATTAATAGACAACAAAGTTTTTTCTTTACCCTGAAAATTTTTTTGGTTTTGAGAATTGATTGAACAATTAATGAGATTATCTAAATGGAAAAATAGTTAAAAAGTAATAGTTTTTCAAAATTAACTTATGAATTTAAAACTGTACAGTTACTAATTTTTTCCCAGGTTGAATTGGGAAGAACGATTTATGCCTGCTTAAACTGATGGAATCTGAATTCAGTCCTACCTATAAACAAAATTAACCTAATATTCCTCTGAAACCTTTCCTTAAACTTGGAAACTGGTAAAATAAATTCAAGGAAAAAAAAAAAAAAAAAAAGAAAAAAATCCCTAAAAACCATTTTGCTCTTTATAAAACCAGGGAATAATTTAGGTTGGAAAAAGCCTCCAATATCAATTTCTGACCAATCACCTTGTCAAATATTGTGGAATTGGAAACCATAGGGCCACCTAAATACCTGATTTCTCACGCTCAAAATGATGTTTATAGGATTCAAAAAGGAGAGTACAAGAGAGATAGTGGCTTATTATTCCTGCTGAGGCTTAATTAAAATGAAAGTCTTTTGATTTCTACAGTTTGCTTTTAATAACCTCCTTATTGGTAGAGTTCCTAAAAATAAGTTATATATAATTTTTCCTTGTATCAGTTATGAATAAGCTAACCAAAATAATTTGGTGAGCTGAAGTAGGGAATCATAATAGCATAAACAAGAATGATGAAGTTCTTTTTGAGGCAGACTTCCTATACAAATGGGTTCCAGATTCTGCAGAATCAGATCTATAGATTCTTCATGTGAGCCAAATAACAATAATTTTATACCAAGATGTGCCTTATTTTATACGAACTTCTTTTAGATTAATTAAATTGCTTCCATATGAACATAAAATTTGCCAAAAGCAGGAGTTTCAATATCTGGTTTTGAAATCTGACAGTTTATCCATTTACCCTATGGCCTTGTGGGTTGGTATGAACAAGCACTCAGTCTTTGCAAGTCAATCTATGAGCAGATTAAAAAAATTGATAATATTTCTGAAATGAAGCTCTCAATTTTTCATTTTGTTTTTTAAAAATAAAATTTTCATGCTCATCCTTCCACTTCTGAATCTCAGATGAGGACAAATCCTTTTGGATAGGTTAACTGGCAGCAAACTTCTGCACAACAGAGTTTTGCTTTTGTCCTCCATTTTTGTAATTTAATGTGGTTGAAGTTCAAGTATCTTCTCTGTTTAGCTACCTTGAGCATCGTGTCTCTGCAGGTTAGGAAAGTGGTTTCTGTTCTTTTGCCAAACAGTATGAACAATCAGGGTAGGAATATTGCATTTTTCGATTCTTGTATTCCAAGAGAGTAGGAAGAATTCCCAGGATATTAATTATTCCTAGTTGAATTGTGAATGAAATTCATAATTAATTAAGCGCTTCAATTTTCTGAGAACCTTTTATTAATCCTACTGTAATGTTAACTGGAAAGCATAGCATATTAGTAGTGACTGGAGTTCCACAGGACTTTCTTTTCTTTCTAAAGGTTCTTCTTACTCAGCAAGGATCTTCAATTAAACAGATAATTTCAGAATGCTTGTGTGATTAAGTGGTGCCTACTGCATTCAATATAGTCCAATAACTAAAGCAGAGAGACACACAAGAGACTTTTGGCTATTTACTTTTCTTCTCTGATCTATTTCTCTATTTACTTCTCACCTTTCTCACCACTTAAATTTATGAAGTGTCCTTCTTTTGTGAAATAGTTACTAATCTATAGGGGAAAAGCATTAGGTAAATGAAAATTATCCACTTGCAGTAAAGTTTGGTGGTTTAAATTAGAGAACCACGTTTAAGACTTCAACTTTGTAGCTCAACTACCAAACTACCATTCATTTTCCAATCACATGTACAAGATAGTTGATCTGGAAATGTTTCTCACAAACCACAAACATGTCTGCTGCAGTATTTCTCACATTAGCTGTGAGGCTTTTCCCAATGCAGAGCACACAAAATGATGGTGAAGTAAACAGGAAAATGGGGAATACTGCTCTAATGAATCATAGTGTGTATGGGTTCTCCTTCATGGTGGAAAGTCTTCAGAACTTCTCCATGTTTTCTGGGCTACTAATTGTGGGAAAACTTAGTTGCTTTAATGGTGTCTTTTTTTTCTTAGGTAAAAACTTGGTATCTGTAATTATGTTTGTATATAAATACACACACACACACACAAGTATCTTGATGGAATATTTCCTTTATATCAGAGTTAGTTTTCAGATAGCAAGCAGAAAAAAAGTGTTGGGTTTTTCCTTCTTAGTAGAACCCAAACTCCTAGGATGGAATTTAATCAGGAGGTTGCAGTTAAAGCTCTGGGTAGTGCTACCTTTGTATATTTGGTGAGTCATACAAACTTTTTTCATTTCTTGGTGGTTTTTTAGAGAAGGGAGGCTGGTGGGATGTTTTGCTTCATGCTGCTGTGTTGTTTTAGGGAGGTTTTTCTGTGGATTTTTTTGAGTGAGAGGGGGCTGTGTGTGCCTTCTTGTAACATGTCCTTCAGTCATCAAAGTGCCATTAGCTCACTGATTCTGTTAGAGGAAGTTTCAAGGGTCTTCTTACTATTTAAATGCTGAATATTCAACATTAATAAGACTGCCAAGCAAAAGACACACCCTTTTACATTTTACACTGGAGTCTGAGCACAGACACGCAGAAGTCTGTTCATCAGTTCTGTCTGGAGTGGTTTGTGAGAGGAGGTTGCAATTGTTTCATTGCCTTTTAAACTGGAGAGTAAGCTATTATTAGCTTTTCTTGTAAGAGGTCATAATGGGGAAAAAAGAAGGGAGGTTATTAAGTGCCTTGGCACTGATTTAAATGCAGTGAGAATTACAGGTGGTTAAATCATAATATTGCTGGAAGGGAATTGAAGAGGTTATTCAGTCAGTGTCCATTCATCTTCTGCAGGGCAGGGCCAATTACATGCAGGTCGAGTCTGAGAGACATCTGTGCAGTCTAGCCTTAAACACCTCCAGCACTGCAAATACCATGGTTTTCTCAAAAGGTGTGACCCAGGCTTTACCTTACTGCTGTTATTAAGGTGTTTTTGTTGATACCTTGCTCTTTATAATTTAAGTCAATTGCTGTTTTTTCATATTCACATGAATATGGTATTAGGTTAATTCCTTCACCTTTCCTGAAATTTTTATTTAGGTGAATACTTATTTTGTTTGTTTTACATTTGTGTCTCAGTTTCTCTCCTTTGGATTAAACTCTTCTATCTCTTCATTCAATAATCTGTATTAAATAATGTTTTAAAAACCCCTCATATTTTGACTCACTTCTGGACTTCCTGTCAAATTTCTTGAAATATATTTCCTCAAGCTGGACACAAATTTCTTCCACTTTGTCCATACTAGTGCTAAGTTAAAAGGTTATTATGCTTATTTTTCATTTATATATGAGAAACCAAGGTTTAGTTGTCTGATTGCAGAAGCATTACTCCTTTGGCTTAAGTTCTGCTGCTTATTAAGATAACTACTCTTAAGATAACTACTATATACATCTCTCAGAGTGTTTTTCCCCACCCAATTATTTCACACTATGTATTTATGTAGATGGCCATCCCTTAGTAACTTTTACCTCTCTTGGCTAAATAACATCCAATTATTTTTCAGGACACCTCTCCAATTTGTCAAGTTCAGTTCTATGTTTCAACATATTTCTAATCCAAATTTCAGGAATTCATCACACAGTTTTTTAATGAAAATATAGAATAGGTATGAGGATACAGATGCATGAGCAATAGAGCTCTGCAGAAATCCATTTTCCATCTAGTTCAGAGGGAAGCATTAAAAACCTCCACTTATCTCTTGTTCATTGTTCATTGGAGGAGAATTTTTTATATTTTCTCTCATTGCTGTATTCACATAATACTCAGTTTTATGTTCTTTCATTCAACAAATTGATTAAACGTTAGAAAATGCCAGTGATTTTCATTGTTGTATCATTCAAAATAGCCAGGTCACATATGATAAATTTTGTAAAAATTTAACATGAAATAAATAGCTCAGGAGTTCTGTTCTGAGAAAAAAATGTTTGGTTCTAATGCCTTCTTTTCTGATAGTGAAATTGAGTAACTGATTCATTCTTTATGTACAAAGACAAGGTTGCAAGGAGGAGCAAAGTATTCACATGATTTAATTTGAAGACCCTACTCCAGACCACAAATGCTGTAAGTATATTAGCTTGTTTCGAGAATCACAGACATGAAACAACGCCTTTGATGAAAGACTGGTGGTATAGAGAATGAGCTTCAGAGAAAATATAAGAATATTCCACAGAATTTTTAATTAAAAACAAAACAAAGTTACTCCCAAGTATTTCTACTTATTTTCAAAAAGAATTCCAACTGACTACTGCTGGTGGTAGTCTAGAAGGGCAGGGATCACTCAGAAATCAAAAGAATGGATACTCTCTAAATAGACAAATAATTGTACAGTTAAATTGACTGTCATTTTCTGTCACATATCTGTCAGCAAGATTCCTTCACCTGCACTTTTAGTGATTACACCAGTTCCAGTCTTGGTAGTGGAGATATTAAGTTCACTCTATACCATCTTGAAATGCAGTTATTTGTATGTTTTCCCATTTATGCATCTCCTTCAGTGCTATGCTGTGCCTCTGATGGTATCGGGCAATTTTCTGTCTAGTCTAATGATTTCTCAGCTTGAAAATTGTTTTGTCTTTTCTTTTTTTGAAATACAGTATCTGGCTGGGGTTACCAGAATGAGGCTGCTGGAAGGAACTGAGGTCATTCCCCCCCCATTTCTGTGTGTGACCTTTGGGTAGGAACAGCTGGACTGGCTGGGGAGCAACAAATACTGAAAAAAAGACTTCCCAGAAAAGTCTAAATGGCATTTTCTGTTGAAAAAGCAGTGCTTTTCCTAAACCCTTTGAGTGGGAAAAACCTCAGTCAAAATACATCAAAATGACATGAAAGCATAATTTTTTGAAACAGATGTCTTCATAACATTTATTTAGGAATGAGAATGGCAATTATTCTAGCAAAGTGTATATATTTCCACTGTTTTATTTTTGTAAAGTATTAGGTTGACAACCATGGGAAACTAAATTTTACTTAAAGAATAATATGACAGCCTGTATTTTCTCACCATTGTTTTAAAGAATATATTCTGATTTTAATACAGGTCCCAAAAGTCCTAACACCAAACATTTTCAATTTATAGGCCTTATATATGCATTACTCTTACATACCTCCTCTCACATAAAAACCATTATTATAAAATTTTTGCAGTCCACTGGACTTGTCTGCTGGTCTGTGTGCCTTATTTCACCATGCTTTCAGCTCCTATGCTTTGTGTTGATTACTGTAATTGGAGCCTGAAGTTGGTAGTTTTCTGTATAGGTATAGCTGGAGTATACATATTTGTGCATGGGGTATATTTGCTTTCTTTGAGGTGCACATATTATCATTTCCTAATTGTCTGTCTGGAGAAACAAGAGTTAGGACACAGAGATGGAACTGACACAGTAGCATTTATCTAACTGAGGAATGGGATCAGGGGAATGCTGGTTGTTTTTTGGTTTGGGATGGTCACAAACAGTTGCTGACAATTCCCATTCAGCTCAGCAGAGGCTTGACCCCGTGGCACACCCTCCTGTTGGAGCAGCTGATGTGATATGTATGAGACCACACCAGAGAGAAAAGGACAAAGGGCTGTTTCACCCTTTCAGATACTGCTCTGTCAGGGTCAGAGCTCCTTGGTGAACCAATTGGTAAAGGTGTTTACCACATTTTGAAGTTAGAGGATGACACAATATACACAGAGTGGTCTTCCTCCTTTTGTGTAGGAGTAAATAGGTTTCATCTGTTTATTTTATCCCTGCTGCATGTAAATGCTATCACACTCCAGTGTTTATAGAACATGAGAGGTGAACATTTTTTGGGAAGTATGAGAACTCTGCAGTACCTGTTTGACATACAAAGGTGCTTGCATGTGTATGCAATTTAAATATGCTCTTTCAGTTGTTAAAGTTGTTTATTTTTTCTGCATGTAGGCTAGGAAGACAATCAGGTTGCCGTGATTAGTTTTTCACCAGAACCTCAATGAAGTGATGGGCTACAGGTTTACCCTTGGCCTCTGACTACCAGCTGTAGAAGATAAGAACCAGATTCTTGAATTGGATTCACTGTGAGAGGAGGGTGCAGGGTGGCCCTTCTTGTGGTCAGACTCTGCCATCTTTCAACAGTGAGGTCAAAACCTAGGTCTACCAAGAGGCTGAAGAAAATACCCTGACAACAGGCGATATGATGCTTTTGATTGAGGAAGCAAATACATTCTAAGTGTGCTGTTTGTTTACTGGTCCTATGATGACAGAAGAAATGTGGTGATAGTTTTGTCTGGTAGAAATAAATTGTGAAGAGTTAATTATTAAAGATATCAAGTACGTTTTATCCCTGTAGCATTTCATAATTAAATTAGAAAGTCTACAATTAGGGAATTAAAAATCTACAGATGGAAGGTGTTGCCTTCCTGTCTTTTTCACTCTTCAGGTAAGATAATTAGATTTTCTAATCAATTTTAATCACAGAGAGAGTTATTGACCTCTTAATTTGGTGATATGAATCAATTCAATATGGCATAGCTTAGATTAATTCTACTGTAGGTAACTACAATATTTAGATACTTTGATAATAAATATTCTTTATTTTTATTCAAAAATTGTGGAATTGAGTTAGCTTCCCAATAAAAAAAAATCTTTAAAAATGCTGAAGATAATTTAAAACTGTGAGAAGGCAAATATCAAGAGTTTAAAACAATGGATTAACAGGATTAATTTTAATTTAGAACTCCTGCAATATATACCACAGTTTTGATATCATCACATACAAGATGATAAAGACTTGTTAAACATAATTCCTGCTTGAGTCACTCTCACATTCTAGGTTAGACACAATTTCCTTATTTCTTATAAAATGGCTATCCTTCAATGATAGGGTAGCAACCACTTTATCACAATTTTTCATGATGCAAGTTTTCTTTAACAATTGCTGTAATTGATTTTTCTGACTTATCAGGTTTTATTTTATTTAAGTCTAGGAAGAATATCTTTAGGATTTTTTTTCCTTTTCTCTCATCAGAGTATGTGACTCTTCTACAAGCATAGGTTCTACTACTACTGCTGTTTCTCATGTTTTTCTTTGATCACCTGAGCTATAAAGGAGCATGACTGTTTTAAGTTGCAATAAGTAGGAGACAATCCTATCTAATTCAAAATTCACTTTGGGTTTCTCATTCACCAATGCCTTGAATTAAGTAAATAAAAGAGCAATCCTTTAAAAAAATCTTTTAAAAGAGCATATGATATTCACCTACTCTGTTTTTTTTTTGTTCCCATCTCCAGAGTTCACCTACCTAGCCCAATACTACATTATGTTGCAGACTTTTTGATAGTGTTCCTGCTTCCTTCTAGATTAGATTATGAGACTCTGTTTTCTGTGCTCAAGTTCCAAACTTTTTTAATGGATACAATAAGTCTAAAATTCCCAAGACAATATTAGGTTTTAACTTAGCTGAAAGCCTAAAACCCTTGTAATGCCTATCAGAGTGGTCAAAGTGGACTACAAGAGGAGGCTTTTCAGAGTGCTGAAAAGAGTTTGCACTCCTGACCTGTCTTGTTTTGTGTATATCGTTTCTCATCACCAACTGTATTCAGACATACCCTATTTTGTAAGGCTACATAAGCATGGAAACCCAGATCTTGACTCATTGCTGAGTGTTGCTTGAGACTCTTTTCTTCCTGAACTTGCTGCTCTCTTGGTACCTATAGGGAACAATTAATTCTAAAGAAAGAAATGAAGTGAGAACAGTAAATATTAAAAATGAATTGGACCAGACAAGTAATGTGCAACCAGACTAAACAGCCAAGACAAAGAAAACAGGAAAGATGAAAGATTTCCAGATAAAAGAGGAGAAAATGATGGAAAGCTAGAGAGACCATAGTTTTTTTTTTACACCTGCTGTCCCCTCCAAGCTCTTCTCTATTTTATTTTCACATGCATTGCAAATGTTTATCTTGTGCTACATAAAAGAATAAAAGAGTCAGCATTCTGAGGGTTATAGTAAGGATGCCTGTGGATTCTGTTCTCTTTCCAGTTACAGCAGAAGTACAACACTTAAATTGATACATTCCTTTTGAAATACTCGGGGAAAAATTTTGCAGATTAAATTATTTATCCAGAACTATTGAGAAGATTATGAACTTATTCATTCGAGCCCCATGAACATCTGAAACAGAATCAGCACTCTATCAGTTTCCCTTGTCTTATTTCTATTCATATACATAATATACACAGATGCAAGAAAATTTGTATTCATCTTACAATACAATCTATAAGACCTAAATTTGTAGGGGTGTGTGTATGTTATACATATATATAATTTAAGTAAAATACCTGAGGTAATATCTTTCTTAAAATATTCCACTATAGGAAGAGAATGATTTGATTGTTAAAATTGTCTTTGCATTTCTGTTTTATTTTCCTTATTTCTGTCAATAATATATTTCTGATTTCACAATCCTCATTCAAAGAGAGCCTAATGAGACCTTTGAGAATACTCTTACTTCACGAATGTTTTAGTACAGCTTTTCAGTAATTAATTACATTTTCATTTGTTTTTATCCATTTCATCAAAGACCAAGAAAAAGCCATTTACTTGTCACAGGATTCTTGTGATCTGTCAACCCAAATATTATGCGGTGGGTCATAACAAGCAAAGGCTTCTTTTGAAGAACTTGGCTTTTTTCACAGGAACTTCTGACTGCTATTCTCTTTGTGATTCCTTAGACTTACCCCAGATTACTGGCTGCTCCCTGTCATCTTATGCTGATTAAAATATCATAAATATAAGATCCTATCTAAGAATCTTCTGAGGTGCAGTAGCCACTCTCAAACTTGAGCTGCACTATAATCCTACACAATATCTGCCTTTCTGAGTGCAATGGTGAAATGCAAGGGAAACTACTCTCCCTGTTCTGTGCTTCCTTTTGCCAGGAATGGACAAGAATACAGGTGGCTGAAAGAGAACATACAACTGACCTGATGGATAGTTCCAAGCGCTACTGACTTGTTGATCTTCTGTGCGCCCTTTGTACCATTCATCCTACATTCATTTCACCTGTGTGCCCTCTCTGCCCTTGTGTGACTGGCTCATACCCCTAAGCACTCCAGGTCTCTGTACCTTTAACACTGTTCACCTCTCCTACACAGCTGCAGCCCATTGGGGATGAGCCTCGGCTGCCTCCCATTCCCAATCACCACAAACTGTGTGTCTACAGGTGGAAATCTGGAAATACAAAAATATAAAACCATCTGTAGACCAGTTCAGAAAAATGTGGGATATATCTCAGAGAAATCCTCAAGTTCTAATTGTAGTTGTAATGTTTATGTTAATACAAACTTCTGAATCATGTGCAGGCTTTTTGGTGCAAATGTGTACACCTGCACATGACCCTTACACATCAGTGTGTTCTGCAGTATAACTTTTCCTTCTGTGCCTATGGTCAGGAATCTTGATGAATTTGGCATTTTGATCACATGTTGTATTCCTGTAGCTGTGAAGTTGGCTTCCCTCACAAAGCTCAATAGCCTTTTCACAGAATGTTCTCTAGTCACACTGGGAGCTGATGCACAAACCCTGTGGAGCAGTGACATTATCCTTAGTAGTTCTGTCACTGAAGTGACACTTGTTCTTTCTTCAAGTGTGAGCTGAGTGCACTGTCATCAGAGGATTCAGTGATGGACCAGAAATCAGAAGTATAACTTTTTAAAACTAAAACATATATTGAAATAATTGTCCAGAGCCAGGAGCTCAGAAAGGTATAGAATAAAAATTATACTGTGATAAAAAAAAAATAGTGAAGAAACTTGTTTGACTGAAATGTTCTCCAATAGTCTGTAAAATGTGATAGAAGAAAGTGAAATAATTGTAAATAAATTAATTTTTAATTCTTTCTAATGAGGATACACAGCTCAGTATCTTTGCTTTCAGCTCTACTCATTTCCATCACGCACAGCTGCTGCAAAATAAAGCCCATGCAATCCAGGGAAAGCACCCGGGGATGGGACCAGCCAAAGAACTCTATCTATAGGAGAGACCTTTAGCTAAAGGTCAGATAACTATGTAGTAGAAACCCTGGGGACTTTTCAAGCAGCTACTAAGAAAATTTGTCTTCTGAGATGATGTTTACTACAGGTTTTATTGTGCCTTCATTTGCAACTTGTGTAGGCTTCAGAGATCACTTCAAGTAAATTCCAAATGAAAGGTCTTTCCACTCTGTATATTTGTAATAATTTTACTCAGAAAAATGGTGAGCTCTTTAGGTGATGAGACCATCACTGCAGACAGATGTACTTAAAATAACTTCAGTGGCACAGATTTCTTTGAAAGAAATTTTAAAAGCATCCATCAATTTCAGTTTTTATTTTACACAGTAACATTCATACAGACTGATTTGGCACTTGGACATATATACAGCTACATCATCCTGTGTTTTATAAACAAGGCTACTGAAATTTTACATCTCTTTTTCATTCCCTTCCCTCTTCATGAACAAATTCCTCTCCTAATATTTAATCCATACTTTCCCTGTGTGGAATACCTGTTTAATGGAGTAAGCTCTATATTTGAATTGGAATATCTTTCTCTGACTTGATAAATAAGAGTACAACAGAATGGACTAATAACTAGGCTACAAGTAGATGTCTGTGAATCTGTTGGTAACAGTCTTACTGTAACGACTCTTTTGACTTTCAGCCCTTTCTGACATTTGATCACAATAGACTTTAGCTAAAAATGTCAGCAGTTTAAAGCAAAGCCTTTTAATTTAAAGAGATTTTGTGGAAAAAAAACTAGTCTACACTACAGAAAGGCAGTTGCTGTTGCTCACCTGGAATATAAAATTGCCATTGTTATCACTGCTTCCTTTGCCATTGGAAAGTTTTATAACAGGAATAATATATTGCAGTATTGTTAAAATCCAGAAAATAAACCAGGTTGTTCCTGATCTCACCTGATACTTCCCTGGACAATTAGAGCCATGTCAAGTTGACTTGTCATTCATTATATGCTATATTTCTCAGGCATTGCTTCTGGACAACTTCCATATTCCACATTTTGTCCTTTTGTTGTCCTGATTCTATCTACAGCAAGAATCTTTTACAGTATCTTTTTTTATAAATACAAATGAGAAAGAGAGGAAAGCAACAATATTTTCTGAAACTTCACTGAAACACTATAAATTAGGGCAGCCAAATCCACAACCACTGTGTACATCATTTTCACTGAACTGGATTTTTATAGACACTTGTCTCAGTTTTTTTTTTGTTTTAAAACTAAGAATGTCCTATTGTGTATCATGGGTCATACCATGGACTCCACTGGTTTTTTTGTGCTTGTTTTTTGTTACTATGTTCTTTTTACAGTGGGATAGGGCATGAGAAAGGTGAGGAAAGACTGTTTAATGAAATACTATTGTGGGGCTGAATTTATGATGTGTACAAGTATGTTCCTTCCATTCTTACTCAGAAAAATCAGAAGCTACACAAGTGGGGTTTTTTCTGACTATATGGCACAGAGTCAGTCTCCTATGTGTGCACAGTTGGACTCTGAGGCTTTCCATAATTTATATGCTTATTGCAGCTTCTATTTTTCTTGAGGCGTATCCATACTGGATGGCAAAAAAGTGAATTGCGGTTCTTTGTTTGTAGACTAACAATTGGAGAAAATACAACATAAGGCAAGCCTAAAACATTTTTGCTAATGTCCCTAGCTTGAGAATAATACAAATTTTGAAAGGCCTTTTAGCTGGATGATGAATTAAGCAATTCCACTTTTTGTGATTTGTAAGGTTATCCCCAGATGAAAACAACCATAAGAACTCATAAACAATTACTGGTCAAGCTTGTGCTTTTGACTGCTGTATACTCTCATCTCTAATTGGAATGGCCTGCAATATTTCATTATACAAATGACTTAATATTTTATTTATGCCTTGCTTCTGGCATCAAATATTGTAATTCTACTAGAAAAAAAATTTACAAAGTTGGTATTCAGACTTCTTTTTGAGCATTCTTTCTACCCCTCTCATTCCAATTCATACCTCAACATGGTCTTTGTGCTAAGTTTTGAGGTATTCTTTGTGTTGAGAACAGAATTTTGACCACTCTTTTGGTTTTGTATTCAGAAATACCTACGAGATATTTTAGAGCTGCTTTATAGTAATTCAGTCTTTTTTCATGGAGTATACAAGGGCCAAAAGAGGTGACAGCATAATACAGGGGCAAAATAAGGATTAAAGTAGCAGATTCTTTCATAGTTTATTTTAGTCACTAGTTAAAAAAATGTTTTTTGGCAGAGCCTGATTTGCAGAGAAGATGATCATTGATGAGCATTTTTCCCCCCTTTCATGTTAGGTGTGATAGGATTAAAAAGGAAGAAATGCAGCTTTGCCTCCTGCAAATGGATAGAACATTAGTTACTAGAGAATGGTGGAAAAGTTATTACTTTCTGCTGTGCTATTACACTAATTAATATGTTTCTTATGTTCTGTTTACCATTTTAAGACATTACATTAACAGATGATGGTGTTACAACCCAATAAATAAATATTTAAATATGTCTTTCTAAATGCTCATACAGGACTGTTCACAATAGTATCAGAACACCTTGCAAAGGCTGTTTCATGTGAAGACAATTAAGCAGGTAATTATTTTCAGCTTTGTCAAAATAAACTGCAATTTGGAATCTGTGTAAGCTTATTAAAAACTCATCATATTTTCCATTTGAAGCACTGTTACTTGGCATTTTTTCCCTTACTCACTGATGTTTGCAGCTAGTGCTGGGCTTGCCTAACCCAGCTCAAGACAAAACTCCCATTAGAGTGAAATTGATGGGCTATTGAAACATGTGCATTAATTTTTCTATGGGGTAGTTTAGACCAGTCTGTAATGAAGACCTATATGCTGCACCTGATAGTAGTCTGCTCATCCCACAGATGAAAATATGATAGTGAGAGCTTATCGAGGTCAGGTTTTTTTTAGACTTTCATTTTATTGTGTCCTTATGTCAGTTCTTATTCTCAAGTTCTATGAAAGTGTTACATTTTATGTAGAAAGCATTTAAGCAGGTATATTCAAATCAGTACTTTTAAAGTGGTGAAGGAGAAGGGCACCAGGCTTATTGTGAAAAGCCAGAAAATATAACTCTATTGAAAGTAGATAGTATTTACAAATGAGTGTCATCTCTAGGTTAAAGATGTAGGGAGCGTACATCTTATTGTAGTACAGCACTGCAGTTCTATGGCTGAAAACCAAACAGTGCAAATTAAAAGTAGCTACACACACTGAGCTCTTCACTGAACTAACAAAATTTAATGACCATAATAGCTCTTAGTTGATCTGAACCAAACACTAAACTAAATAGGCCTTAATGACATTGTTTCCCCTGCTCCCACCCCTGTTACGCTCCCTTTTACTATAATGGGGAGAAGAAAGGAGATTAAATTAGACCTGAAATTTATGGTCTAATATTTGTCTCATAAAATACTCGCTGAAAAGTTAAATAATGGGTAACTATTTTAGCTTTTATTTTGTTTTGGAAGGAGGCAATGTTTCCTTTTTCTAGCACTTAAAAGAAGTAACGGCATAAATAATATCTATTCTTGTGTCCCCCATAACCTCCACCCATAAGGCATTCTGAAAGATGAAGAAATGCATGACATCCATTACAAATTGAAGAGACCTCTTGATGTGGGAAATAGAGTACTGTCTCCTTTCCCTATTCTGTAAAGTAGTGATCCAAAACAACATTTTATTTGTAAAGATCAGGAATTTTTAGGGGCTTCTAGAAATGACATATTTCTATTTGTATATAGTGAGTTAATTATCTCTGACAGAGATATTGTTGTGTGTTTTTTCCACTGACTATACAAAAAAGGGGACTACTTTTTTCAGGGCACAGGCTCACTCCTTTTCTCTGGCATTATTTCATGCTTTAAGAAATGAATTAAACTTTCAGCTTAAGCTCCTTCCTATCACCACTAACGCTCAGGTTGCTAGTTCCATCCTCCTTATCTCCTTTCATTTGATATAAGGGAAAAGGAGAATGGGGACACAGAGTAAAGGCTTGCTCAATGAGCTAGAGTGGCTCTCAGCCAGGTCAGGGGACAAGAGCAAGTGATAATGACTTCAGAGATTGTTTCTTTGATTTTTGCTCTTCTGTCTCATCTTTTCTATCTTCACAACTGGAGCCAAATGTACCTGAATGTAATGTCAGTTGGGTGCAGTATATTCAAATTTTCATAAACATTTATGTTATTGCATTTACTTTTAAATATGATTTCTAAATTTCAAATGATTACTATTAAAAGGCAAGTGAAATTGATGTTCTCTGATCAGTTGAGGAAGGTATGCAATTAATGTAGCATGTGTGTAGCAGCAGTGACAAGAACAAAATCAGAAAAAGTGCAGAAGCTGTAAGGTATTCAGAACTTGTCGTGAATCTCAAAGTACTCAACAGTATTTAATGATCAAAGAAACACATTTTATTTATAAGCATAAATGAAAGAACTATCAGTGTAGCATGAAGGCAACTCTGGATAACTCGTTGCTATGCTATGATGAGAAACCCCCAACATTCTGGGGGATTTAAAAATTAACAGCCTGTCTATTGCTAAATGTTCCTAGTACACCCAATTGATGAGTAGATCTGTAATAATATGCCATTGATCATATAACAATAGGTGATGTCAATATAGTGGTGCAGTGAGTAGTTAAAATAGCTACCAGCTGTCAATTGCTTTATTTTAATTTTCTAACTTTTATATTTCTATTTAAGCCTCCTAGAAACACAGTAATTAGTTTAGTTTTCCTCTTCTTTTTTCTCTTATTTGTCAGACTGTTTCCTCTCAGATCCTTCTAACTCCTGGTGTAACAGAATTTTACATAATTCTGCATCTTAAACACGCTCATCTCTGCAGAGAACTCACTGGTCTTGGAAAGACTTCTGGAAAAAAAAGAAAAGCTTTTAAAATAAATAAATTGTTAAGCTTTTACTCATTGCTTTCTTGGTTATTTAGAGAGAGGTTCAATTTGTAAATTAATCTTAAATAATTCAGCAAAATCTTAAAAGATAAGAATTTACATTATAGTGCTAAGTTTGCTAAATTTTAAAGACTACACTGTAGATGCAGCTGTAAAACAAATTATTCTAGAGCAAATGGATGTTCAGGATTCTCATTAATGACTTTGTATTTTTTTGAGGTGATGACCTTACCAGGATTGCAATACTGCAATGAATTTAACTGGAGAAAAATTTTTCTTTATTACTTCAAAAATAACAGATTTTTCATATTGAAGTTCAATAATTCTGATTGTTGTTGCTGTATGAATAATCTAGTGCAGGGTAACAGACTTCTCTTAGAAACTTAAGTACTCCACAAGAAAGGTCATATGGGTCTTGTTTCTATGGAAGGATCTCATTGCTCCTGGAACTGTCCCAACACAATTAGAATTTCCCTCCTTTAACTGTTTCAAACTCCTTTTAGAAAGCTTTGACTACATTCAGTTTCACTGAGGTTTTTTGATTCTTATGCCACTTATGATCTCAGTCTAAATAAACCTTACTGTATGTTTACATGGATCACCTTGTGGTTGGTCCTCAGTAACTTCCCTCCTCTTGGAAACTTCTTTTTCTCTGCATTTGTGTTCCTCATTCCCTCTGACATTCATAACTGAAATAATGACTGACAGAACCAGAATTGGGCCTGCTTTGAGCACCACATGCTTCCCACATAAGAAAAGAATTATTTAAACTTAGTTTCATCAATCTATTTCTGAAGAAACTTTGGCCCCCTTTGGAAGTTTAAAGCTTTCAGAATGTAGGAGATATTGAGTCAAACCTTCTGTTTTTACTATGCCAAATATGACTACCCAAGAAATCGCTTCTGTTTTCACTGCTTGAATAGTTGTAAATGTTCTCTACACATGAGTGAAACAGATTGGAATATTTGTTTTGCAGAAAGCATGGCAGTGGATAGTGGTTTGCAATATAGGAAGCTCAGAGCCGGGTCTCTGATCTTTCTGGCTCAAAGACATGATCTGTTTGCACAGCAGACTAGCACATAGGTCTCTGCCATCCTTGATCCAAACTCCGTGAGACTTCCTGTCCAGTGCCCTGGGGATCGGCCGGCTGCTGCCAGGTGGCACATCCAGAACAGAAGGAATCTCATGGACTGGGATGAGATTCCCTGCCCCCAGCAGGGACCAGGGCCGGCCAAAGGCCAGCAGCTGGGGTCAGCCAAGAGTGTATTACCAGGCCCATACAGGACATTTATTAGGATCTTGCCTCTAGCATTTAACAGCAGGTCTATTTTACCATAAGATTTGACTAAGAAGATGAAAGACTTCCTCTCCATTGGCTGAAGTACTTCAGATTTCCTTTTCCATGGACTAACTTTTCTTATCTGCAAGGTCCTCTGCATTTATGGAACATTAGTTCAGGTTCTTGAAAAACAAGATCTTCTTTCACTATCTCTAATTTTTTCCATCCCATAGTCCAAGGAATATCTGAACCTTATCTTTAAAGTGCTCAGAACTCTGAAGTGTAATCAGAGAACCTATGAGAGAACCTCCGCACCTATTTTCTGAGGACGCTTCTCTGTCAGTCTTAAATTGCTTGAGTGTAACAGCTTTTTTGAGGACAAGGCTGTAAATTGGCTACACAGGCTGTCCACTGACCTGTAGCAAGAAGTGACAAATAATGTGACTGCGGACCTCAAAGATGGTGTCTGTTTCTAGGATGGGAGTAAGATGTTCATCTGCAGGTTTCATCACTTAGTGTCACCAGAACAGCTAATCATCATGAGTATCTTTCAAGCCTTTCAGAATATTTTATGGGTTTAGTCTAAATCTGGAAGGGAGCAAACCATATTTTCATTTCCACTGAGATTAATTTTCTTAGCTATGTATAACGATAAGCACTAGATTTATATCAAGAAATATACCTTTGACTATTTTTGTGGTTTCTCTCATGTTCTCAGTATTGTGTGTTTTAAGATCAAGTTCTAGGAGTAAGTAATAAATTTTCAATAAATTTCTCTTGGAAAATATGCTTTTTTTGCATAAAAATTTATGATGAATTGAGATAGGCTTTCTTTTTGGAGATGATATAAATGGTTTTCTCTATCCTTTTTAACTCTATCAAAATCCACAAAATTTTTAAATTTTCTTCCATGTTTCAGTATAAACTTTTCTGCAATAAAATTTTTCCAAAAATTGATTTTTTTTCCTAGAAAGCCTTTTAAGTTTGAGAAACAACGTTAAATAAAGTGCTCTGAAATCATGGAAGCAAAGTGCTACAATTGGATAGAGTTACAGCCCACTGTAATGAGATTTCTATTCAGTATCCTATTCGAGACAGAGGCAGTGTTTGAAAAATGAGCTTTCCAGGCATATAAATATTTCTCATTCAAGATTAGTTATGAGATCAAAGACCATTTAATGTTCTTTTTGTTTATTGTGCAATTTAATTGCACCCTGAACTAGAAAATCCTGAATGCCAAGTGATTTTGTTTGGTTCTGACGGCTTATAGGTATGGTACTTCTAAGCACTGATTCACCAAAAAAAAAAAAAAAAAAAAAAAGTTTTCCTCA